>CM053743.1:30191978-30209340 GCA_028658305.1 Pachyuromys duprasi
ATTGATGTGTTAGTGTGCTTGGGATGAACAGGCCTGGGCAGTACATGTACATATGATGAAACTACATTGAGTATGTGTAAAGAAATCTGAAGGATTTCTTCAGGTATATTTTCAAAGCATGCACAGAAATGCAGAAAAGACAATGACTGTCCTAAAGATTTGTTTAAATATTTTAAGAAAAATGTCTCTTTGTACCTGGAGGTACAAAGCCATCAGTGTAATGAGAGATGGAGAGGTGACTCAGGAATAATCCAATCAAAATCTGTGAGCCAAGGCATTCTAGTCGCTTAGCCAGCATTAACCACAGTCCAAACCCCCTTTCCTCTTCAAGCTTTCACAGTTTGTCAAGCTTTCTTTGTTCAACTGATTTTAAAAATATTCAATTCAAACTACTCTTTTTTTGGGGGGGGGGGAGATGTCTTTATTTCTTCAAGAAGCCTCATGAATCATGCAAAACATACATGAAATAAATTTGTACTCTTTGCTTATCTTTTATTCTCTTTGTGTCAGTTTAATTATCATAATCATGATGCGTTTAAAATGCATTAATACAATCCACAAGGACTGAAAATAATGCCCACTTTATTCAGTTTGGTTTCAATGGTGAGTGCTTTCAGTGATTCTGTGAGGATCTGAAGATGACACCACAGGAGGGTGGAATAAATATAGAGCAGGGTGGAATACAGATAGAAGGCGAGTTAAGGTTTTCTCTGTAAATATGATCGGTATCACTATTATCACAAAAAACAGATGTGAAGAATTGATTATATACTCACTCATTCAAAGTACTAACCTGTCAGAAATGGCGGGTGGGGTGGTAAAACAGGAATTTTACAGTTCCAGGCTAACCTGGGCTACATATCCATATTCTGCCCAAAAAGCACAGCAAAACAAGTAAAAGGGAGAAGTGTATCATATAATGAATACACCTCAAGGATTTTTTTCCTGTTAGTTGTAGTCAAAGTAGAATTACAAATACAATAAAAGAAACGAAAATTAGAACTATGTTAGTATGGATACACTCAGTTGCTGCTACTGCATAACCAACCACCCAATACATCAATGGTACTACACACTTTGTAAAAATAGCAGTTTTCCCAGCAAGGTAACTCCATTCTGTACCTCCTCACTGAGTGTAGACAAGGTGCCTTATAGTCTGGCTAGGCATTTCACACAATGATTTGTACACAAGGACTAGCAGAAACATGAGAAACTTGTATGATCTGAGCTAAGAAATGGTAGAATGCCTCATCTACTTCATTCACTGACCAATCCAGAAACAGCAGAAAATATTTGAATACATATAAAGTAAAAATGTAAAATTACATGGCAAAATGTATGGTCGCAGGATGATATAATTAGTAACAATACAGACATGACAACTGTAAGTTCTAAGAGTATCCAAGAGTAGCTCATAGGAAATGAGTTATTGCAGCAGAAAAATAAAATTAGTAAATGTTATGTGAGATTATAATCATTTCTACACTATTGTATGATTCAGGATGTTAGTCTAATGAGAATGTAGGGATTATATCTCAGGATATAATGGATAATGGAGACAGATACTCATATAATTATTTGTACCTGAGTAAGGAATACTCGAGAGAATGACAAGTGAAGAACAAAGGTCTGTCTAATGAGGGAGGAACGAGGAACGGTGGGGTTGGGAGGGAATGAGAAAGGGGGCTACCACTGGGATACAAAATAAATAACCTGTGTTACTATAAAAATTAATTTAAAAAAGAATATATATGAATATATATGAGAAAGAGAAAATGATAAATTTGAGATGGAGTAGGGAGTATGAGAGAAAATAAAGGGGAGAAAAGAGTAGAAACGACACAAATAGAATAAACATACCAAAATCAGACCTAACCAGACCTAAAGGGGCTAAGCAACAATGAGGACCCTAGAGATGATGTTTAATTCTCATTCAGAAGGGAAAACAGTATAGACACAGGAAGCAGCAGAAAAGACAGAATAGGATAAGAGCCTACCACAAATCTCCTCCTTAGCAAGGGATTGAAGCAGACCCAGAGACTCACAGCCAAACTTAGGACAGGAAATCATATGGAAGAAGGAAGATGTGAAAGGACCTAGAGGAGACAGGATCCCTACAAGGAGATCAACAAAGCTAAAACATCTGGGCCTAGGAGGGACTGTAGAGACTGATGCATCAAGGAAAGACCATGCATAGAGAGGACCTAGACCCCCTGCTCAGATGTAGCCCATAGACAGCTCAGCCTCTATGTGGGCTCCTTAGTAAAAGGAGAAGAGACATTCTTTGATATAAACTCAGTTGCCTGTTTCTTGATTACTTCTTCCTGGTAGGGCAACATAGCCATCCCACTGAGGAAGAGGATCCAGGCAGTTCTGATGGGACCTCATAGGTTAGGATCACAGTAATGGAGGAGGACTTCCCTTATCAGTGGAATAGGGGAGAGGAATAGGAGAGGAAGAGGGGGAGGGTGGGACCAGGAGCAGATGAAAGAGGGGACTACAACCAGGGTACAAAGTGAATAAAAATAATAATAATAAAAATATTCTCCAAATAGGAGTAAAATAAGTGATGATGAAAGGAGACTGAGTTAGCACCAGGGTAAAGGATTGTAGAACAATTCAGAAAGAGAATCCCATTGGTTTAAATAAAGGTTCTTACACCTTGGAGATCAGAAATAATACAGTTATGTAGGAAAACTTGAAGTAGGATATAATTTAGAAAGAACGGTGAAAGAGATAAGATGAAAGAAGCAATGACTCAAACAAGACTTTTTTTTTTTCTCAGAAAGAAAACAACCATTGTAAATTAGCACTGGGGTCTAGGAAATGAAACAACAAACACAGAAAATTAGCAATGATATAAAGAGCTGAGAAGTTAGCAAGAGACATTAAGGGCTTTGAAAGCTGGGTTAAATATCTGAAACTTCGGACAGCACTGGAAATTTTAAGCAGAAGAAAAACGTGATCTGATTAACATTTTTGAAAGATCAGCCTGAAAGCTAAATCAACCTAGGTGAGAAAATTACTAATTAAACTGATTATGCAGTGTATAAAATCTTTTAGCATAAAATGTGTCACCACTGGAACTATGCCAACATACCTCTTCTGTAAACAAGATGACTCAAATGAGCTGAACGTGTTTTGTTGAGTAACAAAGGATAAAGAGGAGAATTCATATTTACAAAATTATAATATTCATTTTTTTCAGAGTAGACCAGAGTAGACCTGGAGAAACGTTAGAAGCACATATGATTACTATAGTAGTTTCTGACAAGAAAAACTATAAAGAAACAATCCCCATGGACAATTATACTTTTTTTCAAGCATAGAGCTCTATTATTATGACTCATGCTTTTGAATCAGTGCTATAATAGTTTATGCCTTGTTAATATTGTAATTTATCTTACCAACTTTTAGAAAAGTTCTTTGTCTATATCATTTTATTCATAAATACTGGTGGTTAGTTAAGTTGAAATAAGAACAAAAAGATGGTAACTCTGCTTGGAAAAATCAAGTTAGTTTTACTGATGATTCCTAAAGGCATCAATCAGCTCAGCAGCTTTCACAGCAGAGAACACAGACATGTCCTCAAGAGAGAAATGAAGGAATAACCTCTAGGTCTCTGAAACCTACAGATAGCTATCCCTTATAAGTATGAATCAGAGAGATGGAGTCAGGCACTGCCCTTGACATCAGCACATTCCCCTGGGGCACTTTTGGACACCACTATGCCTGAGATCACCAAGATAACTTTAATTAGTTTCCTGCATAACTCCTAGGAGAATGTGCATCTCTCGAAGGCAGGACATTTTTCTGATCATTGGTGACGTGCAGGTAAAAGAACTGAGCTTCGAAGAGACTAAAAACTGAAAACACAATTGCTACCCAGTGACTAATGTTTGAATAAAACTCTAGTAAAAAAAACAATGCACTTCAGCTGTAAACAACTCTTTATTCATTTATCTCAATATCCTGAGTTCACATAGGTTGGCTCACCTTATGACTAAAGAATTACAACCAGCATCAGATTTGTTACTGGAAATTAGGGTAATCATTCTTAGGCATGCTATAGGGGTAAGTTATATTGCCCCTATTACTCTTCATTTTCAGAATTTGTAGTTATTTAGTCAAGTTATTTTTTTCTGTAAGAATCTAAGTAAGGCAATAGAATGAAAATACAAAATAGTTGGAGAATATCCTGCAAAATTAGTGAATTAGTTTGACAGGGTAACATTTATACTTAACTGCCTAAAATTAAAACTAAAAATTATTAATGCAAACAATACTGCTTTATATTTTTCTTACTTTTAATTTTTGCTATTGTGTCATCTGCAATGGCAATCATCTATTTTATTTTTCAAAATTAATTATAGCAGTTGTAGTTAAAACAAAATATAATAATTGAGCAAAAGTTAAATTAAGCACTCCTGAAAATATTTTAATAAGAATTTGTTATTCTATTAGACAACATTCTGATGAGGATTTGTAAAGAGTCACATTGAAGAACTAGCTATTTTACTAAAAGATAAAAAGAATTAAATTGAAAAGGCTAAGAATAAATAATTCATAAATTTAAGTAACTTTATGCCAGTATGTTGTCATTATTTTTCCATGGAGAGTTATTGTCAATCTCTTCCTGTGTGTCATTTGCAAGTTAAATTTTAAAAAGTTATCTGTATGGAAAATCTTAGCATATATATGACTAGTAGTATGTGTGGTTCTAGGCACCTATTCTGATTGTCTGGGATAAGGTATCTCTTGCAAGCAAAGTGACTATTGTTCCCTGTGACCGTCTAAGTATTTCTTAAGTGCTATGAAGCATTTAGTGGGTGCTTTAATGTTATAAAATGAAAAAATAAATTGCACCCCAATTAATACATTCCAAATTTCTTTAGCTCACAATTAATTGTAATAAACATATCAAGGCAATAATAAGTGGTCCAGTGAGGCAAGGTTTGGCCAGGATACTGTTTCATGTACTGCATATTGTTTAGCACCAATAAAGGATCAACTGTAAAAACGATCACTTGTTATTTGAATGTCTCATTTGTATCCCTTGCCTGTATTTATATAGAAAGATTTTTACATTTTAAATGGTGTACTGATTTTGTCTAAATGTAGTCAAAAATAAAGTTCAAAACTCATATTACTGACTGAAGCATGAAAGGTGCTATTAAAGTGCAGTCTATACTGTGTTCTGGATTGAAAACTTGAAAGAATAGGCCAATACCAGAGGCCTTGGGTTGGAAAAATAAAATGACAGCAAGATTTTTTTTTTAAGATTTATTTATGTATACATTATTCTGCCTGCATGTGTGACTGTAGGCCAGAAGAGGGCACAGGTTCTCATTACAGATAGTTGTGAGTCATCATGTGGTTCCTGGGAATTGAACTTAGGACCTTTGGAAGAACTGCTCTTAACCTCTGAGCCATCTCTCCAGCACCATGACAGCAAGATTTTTAGTAAAATACTACCACTAAAACTAGAGTAACTGCTGCTGGGAATGTAACCTTGTACAACCACTTTGGAAATCAATCTAGAATTATCTCAGAAAATTAGAAATAGTGTTACCTCAAGACCCAGCTATGCCATTCCTAGGCACATATCCAAAAATGCTCAAGCATACTACAAAGAAATTTGCTCAGCTATGTTCATAGCAGCGTTCTTCATAATAACCAGAATCTGGAAACAACCTAGATGTCCCTCAACCAAAGAATATATATATAAAGAAATTGTGGTACATTTGCACAATGGAATACTACTCAGCAATTAAAAACAAGGAAATCATGAAATTTGCAGGCAAATGGTGGGAAATTGAAAAGGTCATCTTGAGCGACGTATCCCAGGAGCAGAAAGACACAAATGGTATTTACTCACTTATACGTGGATATTAGCCATATAATATAGGATAAACATACTAAAATCTATAGTTCTGAAGAAGCTAAACAACAAGGAGGACCCTGGGGAAGAGGCTTAATCCTCATTCAGAAAGGCAAACAGGATAGACATCAGAAGTAGAAAACGGGGAACACGACTGGAGCCTTCCACAGAGAACCTCTGAAAGACTCTACCCACCAGGGTATCGAAGGAGATACTGAGACTCATAGCCAACTTTGGGCAGAGCACCAGAAACCTTATGGAAGAAGACGGAGATAGAAAAACCTGGAGGGGACAACAGCTCCACAAGGAGAACAACAGAGCCAAAATGGCTGCGCCCAGGGGTCCCCACAGAGACCAATACTCCTACCAAGGACCATGCATGGAGAAGACCAAGACCGCTGCTCATGTGTAGCCCATAGGTTGCTCAGTTTCCAAGTGGTTTCCATAGTAAGGGGAACAGGTGCTGTCTCTGACATGAACTCAGTGGTCTGCTCTTTGACCACCTCCCCCTGGGGACTGCAGCCTTGCCAAGCCACAGAAGAAGATGATGCAGCCAGCCCTGAGGAGATCAGATAGGATAGGGTCAGATAGAAGGGGAGGAGGTACTCCTGTATCAGTGGACTAAGACAGGGGCACAGGGTGAGGAGAAGGATAGTGGGTGGGACTGGGAGGAGATGAGGGAGGAGCCTATAGCCTGGATACAAAGGGAAAAATTGTAATAATAAATAAGTAAATAAAATAGTTAGTACAAAAAAAAAAACTAGAGTAACTCCCTATGGTACAAGGCTTTATTCCATGTTTTAAAAATACTTAGAATACTATGTTAGCCTTATAGTCCTTTGATAGTTCTAGAAGCCATGAAGCACATGACCGAAATGGATAAGCCTCTTACAGACTTAAATTTTACTCTGTTTTGGAAATGATTTTCCAGTGGTGTTTTGGGTTTTTTTTTTGTTTGTTTGTTTGTTTGTTTTTGCACAGGTGAACTTTTGGGGATTTGGAGGACTAGGAGGTACAGCCATGTTGGAGTAGATATGGCCTTGTTGGAAAAAGGGTGTTACTACAGGTTGGCTTGAAGGTGTCAAAAGCCCATTCCAAACCCAGCATCTCTCCATCTGCCTGAGGTCTGTGGATCAGGTATAACTTTGCTTTGGAAAATGAACAAAATAATTCATGTGTGCAGTGGCACATATTACAGGCTTGTATCTTTTAGTTACAAGTCACATGTCTTTATGCATGGGATAGTTTGGGAGTATAAATCTCAAGATAATAGTAAATCATGTTATTGAAACAAAAGACCCAGAACATAGCTGACATAATAAATTTGGAAAAATATACATGTATAAGGAGTAAAATATAATAAAATATTCACTTATAGAGTGATTCGTACTTCATCCCATATATTTCCTTTAAGATATTCATATATTTATAACATATACATATTTCCTACTTTATATTCTACATTTATATCTTTCTCCTTCTTCATTAAAAGAGCATAAAATCTAGAAATGATGACAGGTTTTTAATATAAATGTCTTCTCCTGTATTAAATTAAACAAGTAGATTACAAAATATTGAGAACATTAAATATTTAACTTTTGTAAGCCTATAAAAAGAGCATGTAAATTCAAAATGAGTATATAACAAAATATATACCTAAATGTAGCAAATAATTACTGTGTTGATACTTCCAAAAAATGTAGGGAGTCATTCTATAAGACAAATGTCCTGAGAGACTGTATTTCATGAGCATTTGGCATAAAATAACTTATGAAACTGTCAATAAAATTAAAATAAGCTTTTCATATTTATGATATTATTTCATTATGTAATTATGGAATCATCCTATGTGGTAGTAGGTATAATCCTAGTAAAATTATCATGTATACAATGCTAGAATGTACAAATAACTTTCACATACATCATTTATTTATATATTTTTCTTAATTACAGTTTATTCACTTTGTATCCCAGCTTTAGCCTCCTCCCTCATCTCTTCCCAATCTCACTCTCCCTTACTCATCTTCTCCCATGCTCCTCCCAGTCCCTTGATAAGGGAGTTCCTCTTCCCTCTGACCCTAGCCTATCAGGTTTCATCAGGACTGGCTGCTTTGTCTTCCTCTGTAGCCTGGTAAGGCTGATTCCCCCTCAGGGGGAGGTGATCAAAGAGCCAGCAACTGAGTTGCTGTCAGAGAGAGTCACTGTTCCCATTACTAGGAACTCACTTGAGCAGTGAGCTGCCATGGGCTACATCTGTGCAGGGGTTCTAGGTTATCTCCATGCATGGCTCTTGGTTGGAGTATCAGTCTCAGAAAAGACCCCTGTACCCAGATTTTTGGTTCTGTTGCTCTCTTGTGGAGCTCCTGTCCCCTCCAGATCTTTCTGTCTCCCCTTCCTTCCATAAGATTTCCTTCACTCAATGTTTGGCTGTGAATCTCAGCATCTGCTCACATATATCATTTTAATATATAGTCACATTAACTGTATAGAAAACACCAAGGTGTTTTTCTTTTTAGGTCCTACCAATAATTGGTAAACAATAAGTAAATTAAATCTAGACCTTTTAATTCAATATTTACTTTTTAATTTTTATTTTTATGGATACAGTAGGTATGGACAGCATCTTCAATTCTCATGAAAATAAAACTAAAGTAGACAAAGCCTTGAAGTCAGGGTAAACTGATTCCAACCTCACCTATACATCTTATCTATGGCTTTTAGCAGGCAGAGTTACTTCATCTTCCTGACTCTGAATTCTTTGTGAAGAAGATCAGACAACAGCCTTATAAAAGTACTGGCATAATTAGATCAGAATCTTACAGAGCGTAACACAGGATGTTCATAGATGGATTCAATACCCTTTTGTATGTTTCTTTTTATTATGAAACATTTTTAAATAATGGTTTGATCTAGACAAATTATAATTCATCATTTTATTTTTGGCTGCATTTTTGTCTCATATATTCAAATGAAACAATTAACAACCAAGAGAAAACTACCTGAAAATAGAACAAGAGAAAGAAATATGGGAAAACCAGGATAACTTCCACTGTAGCATATACATAATACAGTTATAAGAATACTGTAGTTATAAATAATAAAACCCCTAGTTTAAACCATGTTTTATTTTCCCACAGATATGACAAATTTGACAGCATCTTCTATTTAATAGTAAATGAGACTCTCAACAGATTTAATTGAAGATGCTTAGTTCATGTCATGAAATTTGAATTATAAAACAAGAGTAAGATTAGCATATGGAAACCACATCTTAGAAAAAAGAAATAATGTCCTGAAGTATCTCTTGACATGCCACCAATGTGATGTCACTACATATATGGAATTCTTTGTAACAACTCATGGTAAGTACAATAGCATAGTCAGATCACTGTGTTGGAAGTATAAGGGAAACAAAGTCCAAGAAGATAGGGTAAGTACCACTGTGGGGAGCAACATAGGGACTCTTCAAGCTTCTAGGTGAGATGCTGACTTAAGATGGCCTAAGAAGGCATACTAATATTGACACATCTTCTTATCTTTGATGTACCTAGAAGACTCTGGGACCACCAATAAATGTGTGTTCATTATAGACAAGCAAAAAACGAAGTTTTCATTAAGAATGCTAGAATGCAAATCAATGTAAATAGAATAATAATAGGAGTACCTCTTGGGGAGGTTACAAGTTTACAGTCCAAGCAACAGCATTAAAATAAATATTACAATAACAAATAACATACTTTTGATTCATTTCCCAGAGCATAAATAATGATCATAATATTTAGTTTTCAACTGAATGTGCAACAGCATTACATGTATTAAAAGCATATTTCTTGACTTAAAAAGACTTCACTGATATTTTAATTGATAATTATTAACTGTTCTTATGAATTGTGGCCTTTCTATTCGTAAAGGTTTTGCCTTCAACACATCCACTGAAAAATTGCTTCTGAACAATTATGATAATAGTTGCTGATTTGTGTGAGAGTGAATGTTATTTTAAAAAGGCTATGAATTTGAGATTTGAGAGAGGATAGGATGCGAACATGGTAAGGGTTGGAGAGAACAGATAGTCCTCAGCAGGGAAGAGCACATGAACTGGTTGTTCAGTGCCAAATGGTCAGTCTTAAAAATGTACATCAAAGTAACATTATACAGTATAAACAGGTTACATTTAAGAATACTTGTGTATATTTATATTTGTATGCAATAATAAGTGAGGGAAGAGGCAATGTATTTGAAGGAGAGTGGGAAGGATTTAGAAGGAAAAAAAAGGGCAAGGAGAAATGCCCCGATTACATTGTTTTTATTTTTTTAATTTATTCTGATTTGTATCCCAGCTGTAGCACCCCCCCCCCCTTCATCCCATCTCAATCCCAACCTCTCTCCCTGTTTTCCTTCCATAACCCTCCCCAAGTCCACAGATAGGGGAGGCCCTCCACCCCTTCCATTTGACCCTAGCTTATCAGATCTCATCAGGACTGGCTGCACTGTCTTCCTGGTATGGGTGCTCCCCACTCAGGGGAAGATGATCAGAGAGCCAGTCACTAAGTTCATGTCAGAGACAGACCCTGTTTCCCTTATTAGAGAACCCACTTGGACACTGAGCTGCCATGGTCTACATCTGTGCAGGGGTTCTAGGTTATCAGCATGCATAATCCTTGGCTGGACTAAATTTACTTAATACCCTAGAGTAAAAGTTTTGATTATGAGTATCTAAAAGTATAAAAAGTACAAAACAGATCTGTAGATTTCTAATATATTAAACAAAGTTCATTACTACTTATAATATGTCCTACAGGCAGAGTGAAGGGGGAGAAGACTGTAGTTGAGGTCTAGTAATATAGTAATAAGATAGATAGATAGATAGATAGATAGATAGATAGATAGACAGACAGACAGACAGACAGACAGACAGACAGACAGACAGACAGACAGACAGACAGACAGATAGATAGATAGATAGATAGATAGATAGATAGATAGATAGATAGATAGATGGATAGATAGATAAGTAGAGATGGTCTACCAGTAGAGTATTGTACCACCAATACTGCAGCCAAAATGTTAAAAAAAAATCTCATGCCAAAGTATTGCGGGAGAATCTCAATGGCTGGACTGTTCTATCCCAAGGGCTGTGGAGAACCTACCCACTCACTGTGTAGTCTCTGTATGTGGTAGCTTATAATAGGTAGGTTTTTTCCCAAAAGGAAGAAACACACAAACTATGGCTCGTTGTGAAACACTAACAGACTTTAAAAATCCAGTTTTTAAAATAATGAAGAGCTACATAACCTTCCTTTATGAGAGGTCTGAAGTGGCGCTGTTGTTTTCCTGAACTTTGGGAAGAGGCAATCAACAACTTCAGTCATGTTCTATCATCGGAAAACCCTCATTGAGATCTAGAGGTGAAGTACTCCATTCAGCTCTCTTGATGCTCGGGAGCCAACCCAACCAATCAACTTATCCTCAACACACAACTTTTTCCTGCTAGTGAGAGAAAAACAACAAAACCCTAATAAGGTTGTGACAAGGCAAGAAGCTACTCTAGATAAAACGTCCACAAAGGTCAACTCAGGTAAGCCAGAGCTAGAACAGAATCAGGTGGATTTCAGTGAATCCCAGACAGTCGTGTAACACTGAAGTCAATTATTTATACACTGCACGCCCTCTAAGAAACATGCCACAAGCAGCATCAGCTGTGCCCCATGGATCCCCAGGACTAACACATTCTGTTTAAGTACTTTCTATACACGTGTGTTCTCAACCATATGGTATGCTTTGGTAAGATCCCTGTGGGAACTTGCCCATCTTGCAGGCTTGCCTCCCCAGAAGGAGCCTGGTTCTGTTTTAGAACAGTCATGTAAAGTCTTTTATCAAATATTAAGATGAAGGGAGACGACATGGTGTGTGTTCAGAAATTGTTTCTTCTGTAAAGCTTTTTGCAGAAAGTTCCATCAGTCCTGCTTAATAGTCAGTAGCACAAGTCTGAATCACCTGAGCCTTGGCAACACCGTAGCATTTAAAAAAATTTAGGGGCAGGTCATGCTACTGAGTTATAACAAAATATCATGAGAGAAAACAAGTGTAGCCAGCCATTTAAAAATGCCCAAACAGAGTGCAGGGAATCATATGAAAGAAGAGGTAGTTAGTAAGATCTGGAGAGGACAAAAGCTCCACAAGAAGAGCAATAGAACCAAAATATCTGGGCTCAGGGGTATTTTCTGAGACTGCTACTCCAACCAGGGTACATTCATGGATATAACCTAGAACCCCATGGCAGCTCAGTATCCAAGGGGGGCTCCCTAGTAAGGGGAAGAGGGACTGTCTCTGACATGAATCCAGTGGCAGGCTCTTTAACCACCCCTCTTGGAGGGGGGGGGAGCAGCCTTGCACAAAGGAGGACATTGCAGCCAGTCCTGGTGAGACCTCATAAGCTAGGGTTGGATGGAAGGGAGGTGGACCTACGCCATTGGTGGATTTGGAGAGGAGCAGTGTGGGAGGAGATGAAGGAGGGAGGATGGGATTGGGAGGGAATGAGTGAGGTGGCCACAGCTTGGATGCAAAGCGAATAAAATGTAATTAGTGTAAAACAATAAAAATTTAATTAAAAAAGAATGAAATAAAAATGTCCCCAAACACTGCCTTTCCTCAGAAAGACTAAACTATATATAGTTTATCACACAACAAATTCCATTTCTGTCCCATGAAATCCCCCTAATTTCACTCATTAGAGGGAATTTTAAAATGATTTGAAGAATGCTTTACAGCAGCATTCAGCTTTCCCATGAAATACTCAGCATTTAAATATTATGCACAGGTCTCTTTTCTTGCAGTAACCTACAGACAGGCTTCAGAGTTTGTTGGATGAGGATTAAGGAGGGTAACCCATTAAACACTATTCTAGAAAACATTTTTTTTGGCAGAATAACATTTATACAAGTTAAAAATAGGAGAGTCTGTTTGTTGTGTTGTGATCTTTTCAAATTTTAAATCACTCTTTGTTCCCTTCTACATGAACCTCAGTCACCACTCCTGAGTGGAGATGGGCAGAGACTCCAGCCCTTGCTCCTAGGGCTTCTCGGCAATGGATTTCTTGCTGCTGCAGCCAGGCTTGAAGAGAGAGGACTTCCTCAAAGCAGCCCTTATAGACTATCTCAAAACAGATTTTCTGAATTTTCCAGTAGGTAAGACCTAAAAGGAAAAAACCAAACAAACCTGGAGTTCTATGAGAGCGGGAAGCCTTCTCTGTATCCGATCCCTCATCTGACTGGTTATTATAGCACAGATTCTGGGCTGCAGAGGCACGCGAAATGGGGCAGTGAGCATCAAACTTGTGACATTTAAATTCCTTCTGCAGTTTACAGATCTGGTTGCTTTTCATCTGGTTTCCAGACAGCGTTTTCACTTTCTTTCGTGCCAATGTTGTCTTTAGACTGGGTCCTCCTCTTGAATCTACCACAAGGTTCCAGTTTTTTGTTTGTTTGGCCCTGATGTCAACTTCTTCTTCCATCTTTTCACAAGCAGCACAAAGGCATTACAGATGTCTCCTGAGCAGTCCAAAATAGCTCTGGAAGTCCTTTTTGTAATGCCTTCTGTCTGAAACAGGAGCTGGAGGGCTTGGACCTGCAGCTAGAGCACACCTCTAGACTTCAGTACATCCTTGGCTTGTGAAAAACAAACACCTTTTCTTCTGTGCAATAGCTTCTCTAGAAAGAAGGCGAAGAGCCTGCTTGGAAGGAACTCCTACCACGGAGTGGGGTATGGTGTGCATCTGGCTCTGTAGTCGTTCTTCACCTCAAATATCTTCTCCAAATACAAAGCTCATATCCAACACCTCCGTACAAAAGAATCTATCTGTGGTCCAGAGAGCATGAGGACAGTGCTCCCCTCAAGGACATCTCCCCTAACTGTATTATAATCTCAGAAAACTTTTTAAAAATAATAAAAATGGTAAAAATCTGTTTAGATTGGAAAAATACAATAAGAGACATGAGAGTGGAAGAGACCATATTGGGAGACAAAGGCGCATGAAGGTGAGAAGAGAAAGCAAGGAAAAAGTGTTGCCAGAATGAATTATATACATGTACAAGTATTTGTAAACATTAACTTAAAAATAAAGCAACAAGTTTGTTTATAGCACATACATGCATACATACATACATATATACATATATGCATATATATACATATATACATATATGCATATATATATATATATGACTTTTAGGGTTGACTATTGGTATCAGATAACCAATTTGTGGGCTCTTCCTGAAGGATGTTATTTTATTCCTGATCTCAGCATTTCTTAACTTCCTGTAGTTATTTGGGTGAAGTTGAGATCTCATAGTCTTTCACCATCCATACTGACTGTTGTTGTTATTGTTGTTGTTCAGCTCATGTTTAGGCAATTGTGTTGGTGAGAAACTATGGCTATGTCTTCTGACATTCCTAGTAGACACAATCTCACAGCAAATTCCCTGATTTGACTCTTACAATGTTTATACCCTTACTGTCAAAGGCATACAAGTGACATTACATATATTGAGCAGATTATAATTAGGATTTTATATGTATATTCATATATGCATATAATAACAACTAATGGGAAAAGCCATAGATTTGAAAGAGAGCATGTAGGAGGTCTATGGGTAGTTTAGAAGGAAGGAAAGAGAAGAGGGAAATGATGTAATTACACTATAATCTAAAACGTAAAATTAATTTAAAAGAAGTTTCGGTATTCCAACTTCTACTCAGCCCACCACAGTTTCAAACCTAAGTTTCTGGGCTGTCTAGCTTATTTTCCCTGACTAGTTTTAATCCCACTATCCAGAGTTGCCAATTTTAATTCATTAGAGCGTCACTGGAAAACAATTTATTTACTGGCTTGCTTTACTTTTGCAGCACGTTGCTGAGGACTTGCCATCTTGATCACAGGGCAACTTCAAAAAGCATCTTGCTGTTGTGCTACTTCTTATTTCCTCTAATAACTCATTCATCAGATGACTGTTTTCTACCTCTTATTTCACAGTTCTCTTCACAGATAATGTTACAGTGTCAGTCCACAGAAAGAACATAAAGTGGCAAGGACACTTTAAATGTGTTATAAACCACCCATGACTTAGCTCACAAGTGAATATTAATTGTATTTACAACAGAGAAGACTTCTTTTGAGGGCATTAATGGACATCTTAGACAAAATGAGACCTGTTCTTTCACACTTACCATTATTTCCTAAATAATACAGGAAATGAGCTAATTACATCATAAACTGTCTAAGACAACCGAAAGCATACTAGAGCATGGGCAAGCTACATGTAAATACTTCACATATGTCAAACAGGATTTCAACATCCACATGCAGGAGGCTACGGACTTCAGGAGCTACCATCCATAAAGTTTCTGCCCCAGGCTTTTTGCCCAATGCTGCATGTACTTTAACTTATTTAATATTCTTAGCAATGTTCTGTAATTGATTCAGTTACAGTAGCCTTTTTCCAATGCTTATGCCTTCAAAGAGTGCACACTTGAAAAAAAATACTGAAATATAAAGACTGAATTTGTTTTCTAGTGCTGCATTTTCAGAGAACCCCAAAATGAAGGACTTTGACAACAACAACTGTCTCTAAGTGAGAAGTTTAAAAATCAAGATTTCAGGCACAGCTGGCTTCTCTTAAGGTCAGTGAGGAAACCATCTTCCCAGAGGGCTCTTTCCTAGTAGGTTGGCTTTTGCTGACAGTCTGCATCTCCTACCTTTACCACATCATTCTGATCTCTGTCTACCTTCCTCTTTGTTCCCCTGTATAGGATGCTTCAAAGACAAATGATAGAAAATAACAATGAAATTTTATTCTCTTGAGCTAAGGTGTGTTTTCTCCCCATCTTTTTCTTCATCACTTACCTTAGACTTTTGAACTTTTGAACTGTGTGCATTTTGTCGGTTCCTAGTATCTTAAGATCCTGGAAGCCATCTCTTCAACACGGAAACATCATGGTGAAAGGACCGCATCTCTCTCACTTTCTCTGAGGGAGCAGTGTTTAACTCCTGTTAACATTTTGTTCCTGTTGCAAATCATGCAACATAGAAATATGGGTCCTTAGAAAATTGTTAACTAACTCAAACAACCATCCTACTTACCCTGTAGAAGAGGGTGAACAATGGGTGGCCAATAGGCCATGAGGCTCTCTTGCTCAGGAAGAACTATCATTTACCTTGATGTTTGTGGAAGGTAATATCCCATTGTGGTTATTTAAGGCTGAAACTTCTTTTCAACCTTTTGAATATGTTAGCAGTTCCCTGTGATGCACCTCAGAATCTAGATAACACATGTCTGTTCACCTGGTATAATTGTATTCTTTACTTCTTCTGTGAAGAGTGATTTGGTTGTAACTATTTTTTAACAATGTTTTTCTACCTATATTCCCACTAAAAAGAAAAAAAAAATGAAGATACCATTCATAGTGGGTTAGGTCAGCTCTTGTCATCCTGACCACCTCATCCCAACTGGTTCCATCTTCTTTACCCTCTTTCTATATAAACTCATAATAGGAGATGCCAGGCTTTAGACTTCAATCTATAGATTTGAGACTGAATTTTATTCATAACTAATATATCTTGGTTAAGTTAGTATGTGACACAAGCAATGACCACAAGTACATATCCTCCATACAAAGCAAAATAGTCAAGCTTAGCTTAGTTCAAGTTTTATTGCTGTGAAGAGACATCATGACCAAGGTACTTGTTATAAAGGAAACCACCTATTTGGGGCTGGCTTACAGTTCCCGAAGTTTAGTCCATTATCATCATGACAGACAGCTAAGCAGTGTGCTGGGGCAAGTGCTAAGAGTTTGACACCTGGATCAGCAGGCAGAAGAAAGGAAGACTGAAACACTAGGCTTGGCTTGAGCTTCTGAGATCCCATAGTCCAGACCCTAGTGATACCCTTCCTTCAACAAAACCAAACCTGCTCCATCAAGGCCAAACCCCCTAATAGTGCCACTTCCTAGGGACTTATGGGGGCCATTTTTATTCAAACTGTGTACATTTACACTAAAAGCTTTGTTTCACTTATAGTTGGAAACTCAGAAGTAAAATGGCTAAATTTTATGTAATACAGATAATCACTTAAAACCAAAAATCATTCCAGGCTTCTAAGTGACATCTTGCCTAGGAAGAAGCATTGATCAGCTGATGATGTTTTACTCTCAAACTCAGAAAGAGCTGTATTATCAGTGGAGCATCCCTAAAGCAAAATACACCATTAGATCTTTAGCATAAGTTTAAAGTGATCTTACCACAAAGCGCTTTAAATGCAGCAAATAGGTTTTTGTTGTTGTTGTTGTTTTTCCGGAAAGTGGTTATGTTTGTAACCTAGTAGTTGGTATGTAATTTTGACTAGCCTAAGATCTTTTGTTTTTAGAAAAGAAGGTCATCAGTACTTGCTTTTTATTTATTTTTTTATTTTTTTTGTTTTTTGTTTTTTT
>CM053743.1:30209840-30228100 GCA_028658305.1 Pachyuromys duprasi
TCTGGAGTGTGTAAGGTGAAATCTCAGAGTCGTTTTGATTTGCATCTCTCTGATGGCTAAGGACGTTGCTTTTTATTTTTTAATTATATTTTTCTTCATAATTATATATATATATATATATCAATTGAATCATCCTCCCTCAAAACCCTCAGTCTCACCCTCCATCCTTCTTCCCCATCCCCTTCACTTAATCCAATGAAAGGGGTAATTCTCCACTATTGCCATCTGCCCATAGCTTGTTAAGTCTCATTAGTACTGCCTGCATCCTTCCTCTATGGCCTGGCAAGGCTATATCATCAGAGGCTAGTGATCAAAGAGCAGTCAACTGAGTTTGTGATAGAGACAGCCTCTGTTTCCCTCACTCAAGAGATCCACATTGAGACTGATCTGTCAATGAGCCACATCTGAGAAGGGAGTCCAAGTCCTCCTCAATGAGGTAACACAGAAACAGCAAAACAGGCATGGTATACACTCACTTATAAGTGGATATTAGCAGGGTAATATAGCATAGCCTTCTACAGACCTAAAGAAGTTAAACAACAAGGAGGACCACAGGGAAGATGCTTAAATATCATTCAGAAGGGAATACAGAATAGACACCAAAAGTGGTGGAAGAGAGGAAAACAGGATAGAAGTCTACTAGAGAGGGTTCTCTGAAAGGATTCACTCAATAGAGGATCAATGCAGATGCTGAGACACAGGACCAAACTTGGGCAGAGCACAGGTAATCTTATTGAAGAAGAGAGGGCTGAGAATAGAGGGACATGGAGCAGAGAGGAGCCCCACAAGGAGACCAACAAAAGTAAAAGATCAGAGCCCGGGGGTCTTGCAGAGATTGATGCACCAAAGGGAACCGTGCATGGAAAGAGCCCAGCCTAAGATCTTAATTTGGGAGAAAGAAAGTAGACACTGCACTCAGAGCTCCTAAATTCTCCACTTCAAACCCAGAGATCTTTGTCCTTTATCTTGTTCAAACTTTTCCATGGCATCATATCTGCCACACAAAACCATATGATCATGAATTATTTCTAATTCTTAATTGGCCTTTCAAATGAAAGAATGTGTTTATGTCTTTTATTGTTGCTTTTGTCTATTCTCGGGCCAGTCTTTCCTGCTGGCTTTCTTTTTACTGGCGCAGGAGAAGTTCATTGCATAATTCATAGCCCATTAATGATCTGGCAAGCAACAAAACTCATGGCATTGCAAACATAGCTGTGTCCACTAACTAACCAGAGATTAACTGCAGTGGGATGCTGAAAACAACCATGGAGAGGAGGTAGCTCAAAGCGAGAAATACATTAAATACACAATTTCCTCTTTTTTGTTCAAGGAAAAGGTTTCTTTTAAGTAGTCTATTATTTTTATTTTTGCAGAGTCAAACAAGCACTAAAATTCTCCACACATTATATGAGAACGGAAAGAAACATCACTTAATAGTTCACAAGTATTTTTATATGAAAATATGAGTATTACTTTTTCCTTCAATTTCTTTTCTGTTTTTTAATTTTTTTATTATTGTCCTTTATTGTAATTTATTCAATTTGTATTCCTTCCCTTGTCTCCTCCCAATCCTACCCTTCTTGTGTCTTCTTCCCCTATGTCCCTCCCCTAGTCCTCTGATAGGTGAGGTCTAAGGTAAATTGTACATGCAATTAAATGCTGTAGATTATATAATCACTAGAATAAAACAAAGATAACAACTCTCACTTGCTTAATAATTTTAATTGTAACAAGTGAGTAAACAACTTCAGGATGTAAAACTTAAGATTCAGTTTTTAGCCATTTCTGATGGATGTATGACACCTAAGGATTTCATTTTTATAAATATGGATATAAAAGTTCTGTTGGCTTTCAATAATATTCTTCCTGTCAGCTCAAATTCATCTTGGCACAAACAATACAGCTTACATGAACTATTGGACTATTGCTCCCAGATCATTCTCTGTAAGTCAGGTCTTACCTTGTTTCCACAGTAATTTTCTCCAGCTGTGTTGCTGATCCAGGTAATATAGCAAGCATTTATAAAATATTTGAAATCTTTCTTTTATAGTGGAAGTCATGTTCAGAGATTTCTCTGTCTTCATTTTAGCGACCTTTGACACATTATGTACTTTTTCAAATAACTTGTTATTTTTATAGAACTTGCTAAGTTTCAGCAGATAAAATTTTTGACAATGTATTTCAATTATATTCATATAAAATTAATAGGACGTATATAAAAGTTTTCAATAAAGACAGATATTCAATGGTGTATGGATTTCTTCTTCCTTAGCAGGAACAGATCTTTGACCTCAAGTAAACTTTTTCAACCATACCTTTCATTTTCTAAGATGTAGCTCTGCCTTGCATGGCTTTGATGGAATGATATATGGATCTATCTCAATTTTACTTTTCCAGGTTTCTATATTATTATGGCCATTCACACAGCCTGCAATCAATATGAGGCTACTTTCTTACAACAGTGTGAAAATAGATGTGTTTGCAGTTTTCTATCATATATTTATTATGAGGATCCAAACATCTAAAATTCTTTTCTGCTTTTCTACTACCTTTAAGATTTTCCCCAACAAAAAAGAAAAAAACAAAAAAAACAACAACAACAAAAAACAAAAGTAAAATCATCTCATTTCTAAGTTTGTCTGATTAAGCTCTGCATTCCAAATGTAGAGAATAGACATCTATGAAGGATAATAAAGAACAATGTTACAGTTTTATGGGAATATATTTGAGCAGTATTCATGATTCAGAATACAGCTTTTTCTAGTGCAGAGTTTATAAGCACTTCATGGGACTACAAAGATAACTCAGTGGTTTAGAGCACTGGCTGGTTTTCCAAGGACCAGGGTTCATTTGATTCCTAGCAATACTATACAATATTACAACACTATTGTAAGTTCTTAAATGTCAAAAATAGCTGGATTTTTCAATAGAAAGGGGTTATCAGCACTAAATGTGTGGTCAAATGTACTAAGAACTTGAATGTATATTGTTTTTATTTGATCGATTACTTAGTAAAACAAGATACTTCTCTCCTTTGGCCCATCCAGATCCACTTGTGTGAACTTCTTGGATGACTGTGTCATCAGGTTGTAGTTCTTACTTTCAATGAACCCTTCCATACCTTTTCACTTTTGCTGGTAGCCATAGTCATTGAGTGTATCCATAGACTTCTTCTTGTGGGATCAGCTGACGCCCCATCTCCACCTTCTCTTTTTAATTTTTAATTTTTATAATAATTACAGTTTATTCACTTTGTATACCAGCTGTAGCCCCCTCCCTCATTTCTTCCAATCTCACCTTCCCTCCCTTATCTCCCCTCATGCCCCTCTCTAAGTCCACTGATAGGGGAGGTCCTCCTCCCCTTCCATCTGACTCTACCTTTTAAGGTCTCATCAGGACTGGCTGCATTGTCCTCCTCTGTGGCCTGGCAAGGCTGCTCCCCCCTCAGGAGGTGTGGTCAAAGAGCCAGCCACTGAGTTCATGTCAGAGATAGTTCCTGTTTCCCTTACAAGGATACCCACTTGGACACTGAGCTGCCATGGGCTACATCTGAGCAGGGGTTCTAGGTTACCAAGGTTTTATCCATGCATGGTACTTGGTTAGAGTATCAGTCTCATATAAGACTCCTGTGCCCAGATTTGTTTATTCTGTTGCTCTCCTTGTGGAGTTCCTGTACTCTCCAAGTCTTTCTATCTCCCCCTTCTTTCATATGATTCCCTGCACTCTGCCCAAAGTTTGGTTATGAGTCTCAGTATCTGCTTTGATACACTGCTGGGTAGAGTCTTTCTGAGTTCCTCTGTGGTAGGCTCCTGTCCTGTTTCCTGTTTTCTCCTTCTTTCACTGTCCATCCTGTTTGTCTTTCTGAGTGAGGACTGATCATCTGACCCAGGGTTTTTATGCAGTGTTTGGTTGACATCCTGGAAAACCTGCTCTTTTCTGAGGTGGGGCTTGGATCTTGGGGTGAGGGAGGTAGAGAGGAGATATTGAGGCCAGGGTAATGTAGCCAGTATGTAATGTATGAGGGAAGAATAAAATGGAAAAGTGGGTTCTCTGGAGAGCAGCCAGTGCTCTTAATTACAGAGCTATCTCTCTGGCCCTAAAATAAATCTTTTAAAGAAAGATTTTGGACGACAGAAGCCAATAAGAGCTCATAATAACTCTTAGAGAATTAATGAGCTGTAATATACCTAAAAAGCACCTATATGCACATACCTATCAAGTACTTATAATGCAGTTTCATGGTGAGAGAGGTGTTATAGTATAACTATTTTTAAATGAATAGTAACAATTCCAAAGCAAGATAACAGAGTAGGGATAAAATCATCTTTAAATTCATGATAAACATATAAAAAATAAGATGTGTGTGATACATAACTTTGCATACTGTTAGACATATAGTATGTGCTCAAAATTTTAGCATGGCAGACTAGGTAACTTAGTTTAAACCAAGAGGATAATACACGGGAGGTGCTGTCAAAATAGAGCTTCCTCTCTTTAAAACTGAACCCGATATTTATTGAACAGCCACAAACAACTGACTTTGCCTCACAGGTATACAGCACTACATCCTGTAAAAGGTTGAGTTTAACAGAAAAGGTCACATCTTGACCCTGGCTTTGGCACCTCACAGGCACTTGTCTCTTGGAATCAGGAATGGCATTTATCCTTGAGCTTTTTATTCAGACAAGGATATATAGAGAAGTAAGAAAGAAAATAAATGAAGTGAAAATGGAAAGGTCTAGGAAAAATAATTAGGTTCTTCAGCACTTAGGACTGAAGAAGGCAGAAATTCTGGTTATAAAATCCAGAGAAGTTTAAGTGAAAGTCGCTGCAGTGTCCACCTCACACATGTCATTGTCCAGTGCTAACAGTTGAAATGTGGTAATGAGGGCAGCTGTGCTGCTCATGGTCTCAGAACTGACAGTGTCACCAACCCCTCAAAAGCTCCAATCTACTTCATAAATACCATAGCTAGTGTCACTTTCAAAATTATTCTAGCCACTGTTGCCAGAAAGCCTTGACAATTCTGTTTTTAAGGTTTGAAGAGAAACACATAATATAATAAGTGTGCTTTTGATTATGACAAAATCTTTATAGATCAGCAAGCATTAATCTACACCTACCTAATGAGTACAAAAAATTGTCCACTCTATGTATTTTTTCCTATTTAGCCAGTGTTTAGTAAACCTGATAAACTTAATAATGCAACAATGATTATATAAAACTGAACATGTAATAATTATTATACCCTCATTATAAAAAGTTAAAAGGAAATAGATGGCAAAAGAATATTTCCATGTTGTGGCTTTAAAGTATTTTGCATTTCACCTGGATTGAAAAAAAATTAAATGTATTGAGTCTGTGCACTGAGTGTAGCTCTCACTGATTATCAAAGAAGTTTCTTTTTGTAATATATAGAACCTGTTACACAGATATACAAATGCTCTAAAGGCAGAATGGGTGCTTGTGGGATGTCCAAACACAATTAATATATCGACAGCACAGATCTGCCACCTAATGCTCAGGGAACATCCCAAAAAGGGGGTGAAGTTTGGAAGAGCCAGAGGACAAGGATGCCTGCAACTATATAGTGTCTCTTAGACAGGGCAGGGAAACTGCACCCATGAAGCTAAATAATCTGTTTGCCTGAATATAATCAGTACAATGACAACACGAGTTGACAGGACAATGTGGATGAAGGAAATTCCACAAGGTCCCATGGCAAGATGAAGAGCAAGGAAGGTGGTCAATGGCCACTGAAAAAAGAAGAATCCGTTTCCTCCAGAGATGAGCTCCGACATAGGTTGTCCTATCCGATGTGGTTGAAGTGGTCAGCCCTGGACATTTCCGTATGGATAACAGTAAATTGAACTAATGGTGTGTGTGTGTGGAAAATAACATTAAAATGGGAAGAGGGTATGAATTTGGAAGGGAGGAGTCAGGCACAGGAGGGAGTAGAGAGGGGAAGAAAGGGCTGGAGTAACAGCGAGGCAATATTCACATTCAAACTTCTCAAAAACATAAAATTAAATTAAATATGTTGAACTAGACTCAAAGCTGTGGTGCTGCTGAAGGCTCCAGCATAGGATGTACTGTAATAATCGCCTGCCTGGATTTGGAGGGGGGCAGGAACGGAGATAGATCTAAGCCCACGTAAGCGATTTACCAACTAAGTCTGTTAGCTTATGCAAAGATGGAACGCATTTACGTGCATTTACATGCATCACGTTAGCATTCTAATTGATGTTATAAAAACATTATTACAATTAAAATTGGAACACTTGAGCAATTCCTGTTAAAATCTGTAAAATGGGCTAGATCTAATGCTGTGAGTATTTATCAGTTTTTAAATAATATCTGATTAAAGTTGTAACACGTCAGTTTTAGTGAGATAAATAGCAAAAAGGAACAGAATGTAAGAATCATCAAGCAGCTGATTAAATACTACCTCTCCCTAAAAGGCTGAAGTAAAGCATGTTTATATATATATATGTATATATATGAATTTATTTAATAAATTTAACATTAAGCTAGCATAAAAAGATAAGATTATATAAGAACTCCTTGAAAATAGTGGCAATTTATAGATAGAAGTTTGATTTCTTATTTCTTTTATTTTTTATATTATAATATAGTAAACCATTTTCCTGTCCCTTTTCTTTTCTCCAACCCATTCCATATACCCTTCTTTGTTCAAATTCATGACCTCTTTTTTCATTAATTTACATAGTCATATATATTATTTTACATATAATTTATAAATACAATTATCTATAATTATAACTATTTTGCAAATATATTTATAGCTTATATGTATTTCTAAATATACATAAATAGCACTTGCTTGTTTGACCTAATGTTATTTGTACTATATGTATAACTGGATATTTGGTATTGGATAACCAATAGTTTTGTTCTCCCCTGGGGAAAACTGTTTCTCCCTCTTGCAGCATTCCTTAGTTACCTGCAGTTCTTGTATGGTCGAATACTCTCAGGCTTTCCCGGGTCCATGTTAGCAAATCTGTAGATTGTATTTTTAACCAAATGCATTTCAAAAAAAAAAAAAACCTAAAAGATACAGAAGGCTAAGCTTGTTGCTAAATATCAGAACTAAGGAGGCAGAGGAAATGGGGTCAAGGCATTCAAGGCTGGCTTTGGCTGCAGAAGAGTATGTTTCATAGAGACAAGCGCTGGAGGTAGAAAAGTAAATATTTTCAAATAAATAAAAGAGTGTGAATTCTGACACAGAGAGTATTTTTTTATCAAAATGAAATAAAGCACATAGAGCAGAGTTTAGAAATATCCTATTTCTAACCCCTTTGAGCACGGTTAGCACATTTAAAACTTCACACTGAAATTCTGCAGCTAAGATAAACAACAAATAGGACTTCATGAAACCCTTACAGAATGGGAAAAGATTTTCACCTACTCCACATCTGACACAGAGCTAACACCCAAAATATATAAAGAACTAAAGAAACTAGGCATCAACAAATAAATCAAACAAAACCAATTAAAAAATGGGTACAGATATAAATGAGGAATCTCTAATGCAAAACACACTTAAAGAAATGGTAAACATCTTTAGTCATCATAGAAATGCAAATCAAAACGACCTTAAGATTCCATCTTACAACTGGCAGAATGACTATGATCAAAAATTCAAGGTCATGATGGCAAGGATGTGGAAGAAAGGGGACACTCCTCCATTGTTAGTGAGAGTGCAAACTTGTAAACACATTTGTGTAAATCAATTTTGTGGCTTCTTGAAACATTGGAAATAGGTCTACCTCAAGACCCAGCTATAGCATTCCTGGACATATACCCCAAAGCATCTCCAGTGTACCACCAGGACACTTGTGTATAGTTCTACGAACAACTATGTTCATAGAAGCTTTGACCTGACCTGGAGAGGTCAGGAGATCCGCAAGAATCAAATATATCAGGGCACAGGGGTCTTTTATGAGACTGTCTCTCCAACCAAGGATCAAGTATGGTTATAACCTAGAGCCCCTGCTTGTGTGTAGCAAATGGTAGCTCAATACCCAAGTGGGTATACTAGTAAGGGGAACAGGGACTATTTTGGACATGAGCTCAATGGCTGGCTCTTAGACCTCCCTGCCCCCTGAGGGAGGAGCAGCCTTGCTAGGCCACAGAAGAGGACATTGCAGCCATTCCCGAAGAGACCTGATAAGCTAGAGTTAGAGGGAAGGGGAGGAGGGCCTCCCCCATCAGTGGACTTGGAAAGGTGCAAGGAGGCGATGAGGGAGGGAAGAGGACAATAGGGAGGGAATGCGGGAGGGGGCTACACAAAGTACATAACCTGTGATTAATATAAAATAAAATGAAAAAAATAAAAAAAAATTTAAAAAAGAAGCTTTACCCATGATAGCCAGAAACTGGAAATGACCTAGATGCCCCTCAAAGAATAAATAAAGAAAATGCAGCACATTTACACCACAGAATACTACTCAGCTATTAAAACAATGACATCATGGAATTTACAGGCAAATGGGTAGGCCTAGAGCAGATCACCCTAAGTGAGTTAACCCAGACCCAGAAAGACAAGCAGTGTTTGTACTCACTTATAAGTGGATATTAGTAAAAAAGTACAGGATAATCATGCTACAAACCACAGACACAAAGAAGCTAAATAACAAGGAGGGCACAAGGGGAGAGGCTCGAACCTCACTGAGAAGGAGAAATAGCTTAAACAACAAGCATATATGGAAGGAGGAGACTAGGTAGGAGAGAAGGTGATGATGGGAACACAAGGAATGATGTAGGGGAAAACAGGGAGAGAGTACTGGGAGAGACAACTGGATTGGGGGGTATATCTCTAGGATGAGCCTTGAACAACGGTAACTCCCAGGAATCTCAGAGTGACCCTAGCTAAGACTCCTAGCAATGAGAGATATGGGGCCTACACTGGTCATCTCCTGTAACCAGGCAAGACTTTTAATTGAGGGACAGGGACACGAACACAGCCACAAAACCTTAGACCCACGATTCGTTCTGCTTACAAGATATGCATGGGGTTCCGTATCCAAGTGGGTTCCTTAGTAAGGGAACAGGGACTGTCTCTGACAGGAACTCAGAGGCTAGCTCTTTGATCACCTCCGCCTGAGTGGGGAGCAGTCTAACCAGGCCACAGAGGAAGACAATGCAGCCAGTTCTGATGATATCTGATAGGCTAGGGTCAGATGAAAGAGGAGGAGGCCTTTTCCTATCAGTGGACTTGGACAGAGGAATGGGTGGAGAAGAGAGAGAGATGGTGGGATTAGGAGGGGATGAAAGGGGGAGCCACAGCTGGGATACAAAGCGAATAAACTCTAATTGATACAATTGTTTTAAAGATGCACAAGGATAAAAATGGAGCAGATTTTGAGAGGAGGGCCAACCAGTGTCTGGCCTTGCTTGTGACGCATACCAGGAGAGGGAGCCCACCCCTGATAGCAGTAATGAGATCCTACTGTATTTGCAGACAGGAGCCTAGCATACCTGTCATCTGGGAGGATTCACCCAGCCACTTGTGGTAACTGGATGCAGATCCACAGCTAAACACTACGATAGAGCTTGGGGAATCCTTTGGAAGAGGGAGAAGATGGATGCAGGAGACAAAGGGGTCAAGGAAACCACAAGAAAATCTACAGAGTCAGCTAACTTGGGCTCATGGAGATTGAACTGACAACCAGAGAGCATGAATGGGACAGAACTAGCCCCTCCGCACATAATCGACACTTGTGCAGCTGAGTAGGAGCAGGGGCTGTTCCTGACTCTTGTTGACTTCCTTTGGGTCCCTTTCCCCTAAATGAGCTGCCTTGTCCAGCCTCAATAGAAGAAGATGCACCTAATCTTACTGCGAATTGATACGACAAGGCTGGTTGATAACCATCGGAGAACTCCATTTTTCTGAAGAGAAGGGGACTAGAGATAGATTTGCAGGGGAGGGAAGGTGAGAGGGTGGGACTAGGAGATTAAAAAAAAAAACGGAGGGAAGGTGTGATCAAGGTGTAAAGTAAGTAAATAACTTAATCAATAAATGAGAAACAAATAAATATGGATTTTAAAATGATTATGAATTCCTGGCTATGAAATACATTTCACCCATTTTCTGTGTAAAGATCCATAGAAAAAACAGTCAAAACAACATTAAAACAAACAAACAAACAAGAAACCTTCCTCTGCCTCAGTTTTCACAACTTATAATATTAGTTACATTAACTAATTTCTGTTATATTAACTTATGTTATAGTAACTAACTAACACTTAGCAGATTGTAGGTATTCATTAAACCCTTGTTGTTTTGATTATTTTATTATATACACATAATAAATATAAAACATGATAGTGTAATGGAAAAGTAAATGAGAGTGGACTACTGCAATGTTGTAAATTAAACTGACAGTCATAGGTAAGGAGCTGTCCTTGTGTGATAAATAACTTTATAGATAGTTCTACTTTCTCACACAGTCTGAAAAGGAAACATTCCTATTTATAAAACTTATATCAGGCCCAACACAAAATTTAAGAGGTACTTTGAAGTAGTAACACTTTTGAAGGGAAAATTCTCCAGGGATTTTTAATCATGACATAATTTCTGTGTCACGAAACATTCTGCTGCAGACATTTGAACATGATCTTTTGCACACACATGCTCCTCATTTGATAAGCAGTGACAGCAAAGTACTGCAAGGTACTTCTGACTTGCAGAAGGTAAAACCTACTCCCAAGGTTTTGTTGTGGTTGTTGTTTTGGTTTGGTTTTTGGTTGAACTTGGTATTTTGTAATGTTTTCTTTCCCTTCCTCAGAATTTTTAAGGCCCCATGAAGAATCAGAAGATTCCCACATTGAAAACAGGTGGAAGTACATTCTTTTGGTGGAATGAATAGCCTCGTTTAATGTTACACTCGCCTCAAGATATTGTTCCTTGATCCATCCAGCTGTCTTAACATCATGTCTCAAAATCAAGTTGTCTTCTCTGAGCTATTGTTTTCCTGAGTCTTCAAACTGAGGATGCTGCTACTGAGTAAATCATACATCTGGTGATTGCCTTGTTTGTGAAGCTATGTGAAGGTAATAGCTGTTATTTCTGGGCTGTAACCTACATGGTGAGCCTACTTGGTGCTTGTCATAGAAATGAACGTTCAGGTGAGTAATTAACTGAGTTTCAAGGCAAATGTGAAATTAATGAAATCATAACTGTGCAAATGAATTATTTTCTCCTTTTGATTTGTTCCCTCTGATTTTCCTTTAATTTATTACATGAAGTGCATCTTAGATGGACAGTTCAATCTAGGTTTAAAGCAAAATGTTTATTGTAGTCAAGGATACTTTAAATCAAACACTAGGGAAGAAGTTTTACAACACACACACACACACACACATACATATATATATATATACATATATATATATGTATATATATATATATATATCTGTCCACTGTCCCTGAAATAATGGTGAGGTTTATGAGGCTCTCTTTAGTTACATGAGATTTTAAACTGGGAAAATCTAAAGTGCTTAATATGACTGATACATTTAGTTTAGGACTTTGGAAACTAAACTATAGGGAAAAAATTACATCAGTCATGAATAAGCCACTTAAAATTTCTCTTTTGTCTCTTTAAAACCTTAGAATCAGTGTACTTGGAAAGGGGCAGGGAAGAGATGAGGGAGGGAGAATAGGATTGGGAGGGAAGGAGGGAGCAGGATACAGCTGGGATACAAAGTTAATAAACTGTAACTAATATTAAAAATAAATAAATAATGAAGGAAAAAATAAAAACAAAAACAAACTTAGAGTGGAAATATGATAATTTTTTATAACATGGAACTTTGACTTAGTTCTGAAAAATTAATGAGATTAAACATGACTACATGTAACAGCCATTGATTTCTTCAATTTTAAGTTTCAGCTTTTTAAAATAATTACCTGATGTTTCTTTAAATTATTTATATGCGATTCTAGTTCCCCCCTACACACCTCGTGCTTGAATAGATTTCTAATATTCCAATGACACTAGAAAATGGCAGCCTTTTGTATGAAATTACATTCCTGGCATCCTATGTAAGCAACAGAGCAATATTCTTTATGAACTTAAACATGTATTTCTTCCATTAAAAATAAATATAAGGTGATTGTCTAGTAACTTTAGGTCATTTAGATAAATGCTTGTACAAAACCTAATGCTTTGAAATTGTTTGAAGAGCGGTAGAGGTAGTGATATAAATAAAGTAGATGGTGCTTAGTAGGCTAGCACTGAATCATTAGAGAAATACATATTTAGAGCTATTAATATGAGCCTACTAAACCTGTGCCCAACCGTTATGTAGATATAATGAAACTGCCTTGGAACCTCATGTGACAGTAGCCATACCTCCTTCAGCCCTCAAGACGCATTATAGTAAGTGTTCTGGCCTTCTATCCCTCTATCTTGATTATCAGTAGATAAATCTCAAGTTGGAAGCTATATACTTTAGATACAGTGAGGATTCACACTTTCCAAAGCGTTTGAAATTATTTGTACTTAAGTCGACATATAACATCTTTTGAAAGTCTCTCCAAACCAGGGATTCTCAGCCTGTGTGTTGTGACCCTTTTTTTGGGGGGGGAGGGGGTCACATATCAGTTATCCTGCATATCAGATATTTACATTCCAGTTCATGACAGAAGCACAACTACAGTTATAAAGTAGTCAGGACATAATTTTATGGTTAGGGATCACCACAACATAAGGAACTGTATTAAAGATGTTACAATGGTTGAGAACCACTGCGTAACCAACTTACTAAATTAGTAGCTCCAGCCTTCCTCAACTTTCTTGCTGCCTCCATTTACTGAGTGTTCCACTTCATTTTATTTAATTCCTTTAATACTCCATATACTGAGAAATGAGAGTGAGTTGGAATATTTAAATAAGTCATGCCACTCATCCACTTAATAACTTCAGTGGCCCCCACTGACATTAGGATAATAGCCAAAATCAGTTTCATGGCCTGTAGGACCTCAACATTCCGGCCCCTGCCTACTTCTCTCCCATCTCAATTAGATACTACTCTTTTTCCTAATACTCGTCGTTTCTGCAATATGTTCTCTGTCTTCTGTTAATATGAAATGATCTTTTCTATCAGGTGGTTTGTCTGCTTTTATGCATAATTTTACTTATATTTTGTCCTTATCTTTCTAACTTAATAGTGCTCAGGTCTCAGCTTAAATTCCACACGGATTTCTTGTATATGTGTATTTTATATTTCTCCCTCATCATATAAGCCTTGCTATAATAATTCTTACATGTGTGTCTGCTGAATGAGACTATCAGCTCTGAGGTAACAAAAACCTGGTATATAATGTTTTGTCAAATTATCCACCTAATGTCATGATTTGTGCATGAGGTGTCTTCAAAAAGAATTGGAGGTTTGGCCCATAGTTGATCTATCTAATCACTAGAAGTTGTTTGGATCACGAGAGCTATAAATCCAAAGTAAGGTGGTGAAAACTATCAGGTAGAGCCTGACTGAAGGTTGTTGACTGTAGAATAAATATTTGCCTTGACCCTGGTGATTCCTCTCTCTCGCACACATAGTGCTTTCTGGCAGACATGAATTAGACAGATCTTCACCATCACAGCCTCATCTTCAATATTCCTCCTTGCTGAGGACCAAATGTAATGAAGCCAGCTACCACTGATTGAAACACCTAAAATCGTGACTTTTCGAGTTGTTCAATTGTGTCACAGTGATGGGCAGCTGACTAACATACCTAATATGTCCTCAAATGTGGTACTACCCTAAACTGAGCTTGCTCTGAACAGGAGGGGATCAAACACAAGCTCCTCAAATCACTTACATGTTTTTCCCCTGGATTGTGCTAAAAGTAAATCATAAGTAATGAACTTAAAATCAAGAAAATGTGAGGTGACCAGAAGTTTAGGTTACTGTATTCCTCATGGGGGTCATTCTCCAGCGAGCCACTGCCTCGACAGCATGGCTTAATGCAACACAGAATATAGATTTTAAACAATTTTAAGATAAAATTATTCAAGTTAAATATGGAAAAACCATATTTTTATTCTTTTAGCATTGAATGATATCAGACAACATGTGATGCAATATCCTAAACAACAAGGAATACTTTTATCATTCTTTTACTCTGTTTGACTGTTCATGATTGCAGCTTTCTCAGAGAACAAACCAATAACAAATTATAAAGATATATCTTTTGCATGGTTAGTCTTGTGGAGACGGAGGAAGTATCTGAGACCTGGAACAAAAGACAGATCTAGTAACGAGTCTTCCTAGCCAACTGCTACTGACTACCTCAGTTCTGTGACTCCTGCACTTCTCACCTCCGCCGTTCACCTCCCCTCAGTCAACTCCCTTCTTTGTCATTGGATCCCCTCGCGATATTTATCTTCTCTCACTAATTTATCTACTTTGCTGTGGTTATGTTTAACCTCACTAATTTAAATAATCAAGTGTGAGTCCAATGAACATCCAAAACTGGACAGAGAAAAGCTCATGAGTACTCAACCCTACATAAAGAACTATGGGCAACTGAATTAAAGTGGGAAATGGAAATATGGTCTTCTCCAGGGAAGGGCTTACCAATTGATAGCCTAATACCAAATGGTCAGCCCTGAAAATATAAATATGCAGTTAACATTATACGGACTCAGCAAGTTATACTAGGAATATTTGTGTGTATACAAAAGAGATATATGCATGCAATGATAGTGACAAAGAAGGTCATGAATTCAACAGACAGTGGGGAAGTTTATTTAGAAGGTTTGGAGGGAAGAAAGGGCAAGGAGAAATATAATTAAATTATAAGCTCAAAACTAAAGAAAAAATCTTTTATGTTTAAATTTCTATTAAAATGATTTTAATTTTATCTAATTGATCTTAAAAAATAAAAGATGACACAAACAGGAGAGCATAGGTGAGTGAAAGCAAAAGTGATCTAATCTTTTGTACTATGTCCCATCTCTGTGGATTTAATGGTACAGAGCAATACTCATGGATACTGGCATGGTACACAACACAAGAAGAAGGGGAGCTAAACATGAAATAAACTGCAATATGATCTTCTGTGTATTCAAGTATAGCCTCTGTGGACTTGTAATAAGTGCACTGCATTATGAACAGTAGTAAAAAAAAATGTGAAATAACCTAGTTCCCCAAACAAGCATTCAGTTTTAAACCTTAAGAAAACACTCCAGAAAAGTCACTTCTTTTCTGAAACAAATTACTTCTGAATGGCATGAATAACTTGGTGCTATTTTTATCATTTCACACTCATAACATTTTAAATTCATATTCCCAGAGAAAGGGGCTGAATAATCTTCTCAGATCATCAAAAAAATGACTTTCCCCATAACAAAGATGGCATCTCCTCTGGAGAAGGAGCTAGTGCCTCTTTAACAATGCATGATGCCTCATGACATCCGAGGAGCCTGAAGGCTGGATTCCGACTCTGTGGTTGGCAGATCCTCTAAGTCGCTTACACCGCACTCACAGATAGTCTTCACCACATGGAAGTCTATTCTTTGAGCATAACGTCTTATAAATAAGGCAACCTGCTGCTCTGCGCTTCTGGCATTTGTCGGAAATGTGACTGTTCTTTTTGGGAACCATATCTAACTGTCTTTCTATATAAGACAAATAGAAAAAGGGAAAAAAATAAACAAGGTCTCTGGCCCTTGTTTTGATTTTGGTTTTGTGCTTGTTTGTTTGTTATTTCATTTTTAAAATTGCCCTAATTCTGTCTCAGATGATTTAGTAAAATTTGCTTCTTAATATTTTAATCTGCTAGTGACTGCCTAGGTATTGCTAATAAAACCTGTGTGGTACTTCTGAATTGAGAAAGTCATTAAATAGATATATTAATGCCATGCTTGTCTAAGACATGGAAATATAATGTGCACAAAATTAGGTCTCTTTTCCTAGAGTTTCTGTTGAAGCAATGGGAAGAAGACAAAAAAAATAAATAATAGGATAAGACAAAAATATAAGGTGTGATCGAAAAGAAAGAAAGACAGTATGCCTTTGTGGGAAATGTTGCTTATATAAAACAGTCACTGTAGGGTCTGACAATATTTGAACAGACTTGAACACAATAAGTAACGTTGGCTAATAAAAGAGAGCTCTAAGTAAACATTAGCTTAAAGAACCTAATGTATCAAAAATTCCACTAAAGAACAAGGGCAAAAGGGGGTTGCAGATGATGTTTGATAATAAGGGAAGACCCAAGTAATGTAAAGTATTTACCCATCAAATGCTTTGGATGTTCTCAGATAGCTATAGGAGAAAGGAATTACTGAATTGCACTCATGTTTGACCAAAATTTCTCTGGCTTGCCAATAGAGAATAGGCTGGAAGCACAGGTCAGAAGGCCAACTTACTATGACATTGCAATGTCAATGCAAAGAGATTATGGTGCTTTGAGCTACACTTAAGACAGTATATAGTGTGGGTTGTAGTCCAGTTTTCAGGGCTGAACATTTGGTATTGAATAATCAATTTTTGTGCACTTCCCTGGGAAAAATTATTTCTCTCACTCTTAAGATTCCTTAGTGGCCTGGAATTCTTATCTGTTGTCTCTTGGAGATCTGCAGTTTTCTGAAGAGGAAATGAAGGGGCAGTTAATCTGGAGGAGAAGGAAATATGGGAGGAAGAGAAGAAGGGAAAACAGTGGTCAGGATGTATTGTATAAGAGAAGAATCTATTTTCAATTTTTAAAAAGTCCTTGGGGGTATTCCCCTTTCACATCAGCATGGTCATGGGTCTTGTTCTTGTTCAGGAATGCCTATAACTGCCACTTTACTAAACCAATACAATCCCTAACTGCATTCACTCTGTAGCTAAAATTATATATATATATATATATATATATATATATATATGCATATGTAGTACTAATATATATATTCTTGATCAATCAATCAAAATTCACAACAAAAGCTTTGCTTGGTGACCACTCATGTTGGGTTAAAATTTCAGAACATACCTCATCATTACTTTTAAAAAAATTTATAAATTATAGCATCTTAGACTCTGATGTAAGTAATCAAGAAAACATTTTCTCATCTACCTCTCTCATATACAGTCACATTTCAAAGTTCAATCTTTTTACTTATCCTTAAAGCTTATGATTTTCATATCAAAGTCTCTTTCTGTTGACATTTTTATGACAGCATTTCTAATCACATCACCAAATTTTCCTTCTTCTTAATACAGATCATGTAAGCAGAGCTGAAATATAGAGAACACTTCACTCTACATCCAAAAAATTGTCACTCATAATAACTTGTTGGAGGATGCTGCTCTCCCTGTCCAGATAGCCTTTCTGAGCTTTACATTTGATTGAGGACTTGGTCTCCCCAGAAGGGCCTCCTACTGTCTGCCTGACCTCATCTGGAGAGCGTCTATAGGCATAGAAGCCACTAATGTCATCTGATATATGGCCTTTGGCACAGTTCCCTGCTAGCTATCCCCTCCCTGAGCCTATATGATAATTAGGTGCTATATGCCAATTCATATGATAAGAGAATCCTGCCAAATGCAAATCAAACATCCTTGGAATTTCTAGTTACAACCAATTATGTATACCTATTCTGTAAGCACCCTTCATCCACTCCCCCAAGGACTATAAAACCTTTGTTCACCCAGAATGAAGTTGAAATATCTCCCTGAAGTTTTTGCTGGAAATAATTTTCCATTGTCTTTACAGACCTTGATCTGTTGAGGAACCTATGTTTCATGGAAAAGAATATTGTGATGTGTTAGAATGAGTTGGGATGTTGGGACAAGTTGCCCGGATACATGAATATCAGCTGTGGGTGTTTTAGCTGTCGGGGAAACATAGAGCTTTCCTTGAATACCTGTATGGCAGCACTCATTCCAGGAGTCAGGAATGGTGAAGGAGCCTGGTCCCGTAAGAAAGCTCTTTCGTGATGAATGCACAGTGTCCTGATCATGGAAGTTCTCTATCTTACAGTATTGCTTCCTGCATTCTCATCCCCCAAAGGTTTCCATATCAGCCAGGAATTCTTTGAATCCAGTTTGTCTGTATGGAAAGCTTAGAAAAGGTGCCTTCAAGATCAAAAACTGGAGAGGATTGGAGAAAGGGAAACCCTCCTCTAGTGCTGGTCGGAATGTAAACTTGTACAACCACTCTGGAAATCAATCTGGCACTTCCTCAGACAACTAGGAATAGCGCTTCTTCAAGATCCAGCTATACCACTCCTAGGCATATATCC
>CM053743.1:30228200-30245278 GCA_028658305.1 Pachyuromys duprasi
AGAAATGGATACAGAAATTGTGGTACATCTACACAATGGAATATTACTCAGCAATAAAAAAAAAAGAAGGATATCATGAAATTTGCAGGTAAATGGTGGGAACTGGAAAGGATCATCCTGAATGAGCTGTCCCAGAAGCAGAAAGACACACATGGTATATACTCATTCATATAGACATATAAAATAGGATAAACCTACTAAAATATGCACACCTAAAGAAACTAATCAAGAGGGAGGAATCTGGCTAAAATACTCAATCCCCAGCCAGAAAGGCAAAGCAGATTGACATCAGAAGAAGAAAACAGGAAACAAGGTAGGAGTCTGTCACAGAGGCCCCCTGAAAAGCTCTGCCCTGCACAGTATCAAAGCAGATGCTGAGACTTATGGCCAACACTTGGGCAGAGTGCAGGAAATCTTATGAAAGAAGTGAGGAATAGTAAGATCTGGAGAGGACAGGAACTCCTCAAGGAGAGCAACAGAACCAAATAATCTGAGCACAGGGGTCTTTCCTGAGACTGATGGTCCAACCAAGTACCATGCATGGAGATGGCCTAGGACCCATGCACAGATGTAGCCCATAGTAGTTCAGTGTCCAAGTAGGTTCCATATTAATGGGAACAGGGACTGTCTCTGACATGAACTGATTGGCCTGCTCTTAAACCTTCCCCTGAGGGGGGAGCAGCTTTGCCAGGCCACAGAGGAAGACAATGCAACCACTCCTGATGAGACCTAATAGACTAGGATCACAAGGAGGGAAAAGAGGACTTCCCATATCAGTGGACTTGGAGAGGGACACGGGTGCAGAAGGGGAAGGAAGGGAGGGATTGGGATGGGAGGAGGAGGGAGGAAACTACAAGGGTATAGAAGGTGAATAAAGTGTGATTAATAAAAAATTTAATAAAAATATTGGAAATAAAAAAAAGAAAGGTGCCTTGGAAAGTTTGGTAGAACTGGGGTAGAGTAGGAAAGAGACTGTGGTCTGGCATCCATGAATAGGGAAATCTGTCTCTAAGAGTTCATATGAACATCAGCCTACTGTGACTTGATGATGATGTATTCTTGTAATCATCTACCACTTCTGACTCTGAAAATATGTCTGGTTCCTCTTCCACAGTTATCCTTGAGCCATAGCAGGATGGGTTCTCTAAAGCCATTCTATTTAAGACTGAGTGTCCCAAAGTCTCTCATGCTCTGCATATCATCCAGTTGTAGGTCTCTATGTTGGTTGCTATCTACAGCAAGAAAACGCTTCTCAGACGAGGACCCAGTGAAGCTCTGATCTATAGGTATAGCAACATGCCTTTGTGAGTCATTTTATGCCAGTTTTCTCCTAGGGACCATAACCTTTCTAGTATTATTTTTTGTTTGTTTTTTGTTTTGTTTTGGGCTTCTGGTTTTGTTTTGGTTTTTGGCTGCTTCAGCAGTGTCAGATTTTGATTCTATCTCATGGAGTGGGCTTTTAATTCAGGCCAAAAGTAGGTGGGTCCTCCAGTAAAATCACTTTTCTTCAGTGAAGTGACACTAGATGTATCAACTGCAATGCATTTCAGGCCGCAAGCCCAAGAGCAGTTAACCTGCATAAAAAGGACTCCATGTTTGTGTGTGTGTGTGTGTGTGTGTGTGTGTGTGCATGATTTTTATTTTGGTTTGCTTTTGTAGTTTTTGTATTTTAGGTTTTTGTTCATTAATATTTTCATTTATTTTGTTTTTTCTTTTCTTTTGTTTAAAAGAAAGAGGAAAATATAAAGTTTAGAGGACAGGGAGTTATGCTGAGGATTTGGAAGGAGTTGAGAGAAGGTAAAGTATATGGTAAAATATATACTGTATGAAAATTTTTAAAAAACCACATAAACCTCTAATTTTTCCATGTCATGGTCAATATTTGCTGTTTTCTATAATTATTTGTTTAATTGTTGAATAATAGGCATTCTGCTGGGTGTTTTAAGTTAAATTTCTTTAACAACTGTGGGCAAGGGACCATTGGGGCTCACGGCCTGGGAAGACTTTGACTGCTGATGTGACTGCAGAAGTAGTCGGGTGGAGGATGTGTGACCTGCCTTTGGGGAGCCTGCCTGGAGACCGATAACCAATGGAGACTCAGAGATGGTGTGGAGGGATTGGAGTGGTTGCCCAAACCTACATAATGTGCCCTCTCTTCCGGCAATAAGTGAGTCTGCCTCTATTTGCCCTCAGGTTGCATTTATCTGACTCCCGGTGCCTGTGTAGTGACTCCACTGCCTTTCACCCCCTCAGCTCGGACCCTCTATCCTCACCAAGAACTGGACCCTTGGGAGGAGGACCAACAAACAATTAGAATTGAAAATCTTTCCTTCCTATCTTCCTCCACCCCTTTTCTTTCCTTCCTTCTTTCCCTTATTTATTTATTTCCTTCTTTCTTTACTTTTAACTATCTGTTAAGCCTAGGGCCCTGTTCTTGATGACCAGAAGCTTTGGTATGAGCAATATTCCCACCCTTGAAAGCACACTTACTGGGTATTTGCATATCTTCTGTGAAGATACATCCATGCAAATGTTTTTTTCTTATTTTTAATTGAGGTGTGATAGATATACACATTGTACTTTTTAAACTTTACTTATTTTTAAAAAATATTTATTTTTATTTTGTACGTATGACTACTTTACATGCATGTTAGTCTGTGTGTCAATGTTTGCCTTTTGCCAAAGGAAGCCAGAAGATGACATTGATGCCCTGGAACAGAACTTATAAATAGTTGTGATATGTCATGTATTTGCATGAAACTGAACCTGGGTCCCCTTTTCAATATAACCTACTCAGTCTCTGTAATGTTATTTATATATATTTTCAGGGCTGGCCATTTGATACTGGACAGCCAATTGATGTGCTCTTTTGGGGGGGATGCCATTTCTTGTGCTGTCAGCTTTCTTCAGTTGCCGATAGTTCTTTAGGTAGGATTTTGGCCTCATGAACTTTTCTTCGTCCACTCTGGGATGGCCAATGATATCAACCTCAGCTAGTTTGTGTTTGGATAGCCATGTTAATGAGACATTATGGGTAGACCCTGAACATTACTAGGAGACACAGTCTCACAGAAAACTTTCTGATCCTCTGGCTCTTACAATATTTCTTCCCAACTCTTACACAAGGTTCTCTGAGGCTTTTGTGCAGGAGTGTTTCCTAGATGCATCCATTGAGACTGGACTCTACATGCCTGAATTTTCACTGGTAGTGTCTGGTTTCTATTATCAAAAGAAATTTCTATGAAAAAGAGAAAGCTTCCTTGATGCACGGTGAAGACTACACTTACCTGTGGCTTAGTAAATTAGTATCTGTAGATTTAATAAACCTCTAATAACCATGACTTTACTAGCACTTTAAAATAAGACAGGTTTCCAGTAACAGGGTTTTGTTGTTGTTGTTGTTTTTCTTTTGTTTTGTTTCGTTTTCCTTCTTATTGAACTGATCTTAAATCTAATAGAGAGCTGTTGGTTAGTGCAAAGATATGTGTGCCAATACTGTTAGAGTTATCTGCCTTGCTGATTATTGACATAGTACATGAGCATTATTAGCTGGATAGGACTTGCTCTTCTTCTCCCTTCTTTGGAATCTTTCATGATATCTTCTGTACCCCTGAAAGCTAGTCCTTAGGACACCAGGACAGTTGTAGTTCAAGGTTCTCCAGGCCCTATTTCTGAATTGTATGTTGTGCCTTCCATAAAAGTGGCATACCTTCCACCTCTTGGCCAGAGCCAAGGGCAATAGGAATAAAATGTATGTTTTTAGAGTTGGGTTTTTTGTTTTTACGTTTTTGGTTGTTTTTTAAAAATTTTTATTATGATAATTGGTCATAGAAATTTTTAGTATCTATCTGATTCCTTCACCAAATATGTGTGTTGAAACTGCTTTTTCTCATTTTGCTATATTCTTCTGACCACAGTGCCTTTTAATACATAGAAAAATTTCATTACAACACAGTACCATTTGTCTAAAAAAAAGAAGTTTGAGAAACAGAAAATAAAGTTGCTGTCTTTGATGACTTCACTACTTTATTCATTGCAAATTAGAAAATTATACTTTTACTGTTTTACTACATACTAGATGTATGAAAATTAATACTTTAAATAAGTGTAAATTTCAAACATAATTAAATAAGCACTGAATAGTTAGCTAATTTTCCAATACCAGGCATATTTTTTTTCCTTCTTCTTAAATAGGTGGTCAAATTAGAGAGCTGTTGGTTACTGCTAAGGTATGTGTGCTATCACTGTACCTTTAGAGTTATAGCTGTGCCATAATTCCCTTGGAAATAACAATAATGATAAGAGCAACAACCAGAAGGAAACTGAGAATCTCAGTTATAGATCCCTAACACAAGCTATATTTTACATGTTTCAAATTGGACAGTATGTGCTTTATTTTTTCCTTCAGCAAAATAAATGGAATGCAAATTGTTTCTCTGCCTGGGGAAATGGTATAGAAAGAAAACAAATGCTCTATCCAGGCTTCCATTAAATTGGAAATTGTGACATTAAAAGGAATAAGTTTTGTTTTTCTGTTTTGACATTTTATTTAATGATACTGATAGTTTATTTTTATAACAGGAATATATAGAATATATAAAATAGAACAGATTATGCCCTATCAGAATTGCAGAGGGCTGGTTTAATGATGTAAATGCCATAGTCTTCCGGAAAAAGAAGAAAACAGGCTTTGTTCAAAGAAATCACAAGTTTTCTTATTAATATTAGTGTTGGTGTCATTTAAAATAATGTTTAAGTGCGCAACGTGTCAACAGATCATCTCTATATTGAATTACTTATTAGTATTTTTGTACTTACATGTTTATGTATTCCTTATTTATTTTTTAATGTTGTGATTTAAACCAAAAGCCACTATACTGCTGAGTGATAGCCTTTTCTTTTTATGTTGAGAAACAGACTCCACTCTACACTTAAAGCTGGCCTTGAACTAACTCTAGATCTGGGGTCTTGAACTTACGGACATCTTGCATCAGCCTCCTGATTAATTAGTATTTCAGATTTGTGAAATCAGATCTAGATTCAGGTTTTACCATAACTGGAAGCAGGTATATTATTTCCACAGTTTGTAGGTGATAAATCGAAGGAAAGATGATTCATTTACATTCACAAACTTGGAAAAACGTCTCATGGTAAGAGCTTTCTATAGGTCGGCATAAATAAATTATGACTGGATTTCTTATGAGACCCTTTCTCCACTACTGTAATATATGAACAATATTCGTGTCCTGGATGTTGCCTAGGATATTTGTTAAGGAAATTATATTGTAAAATGTGTGAATGTTTCAAAAACAATCAAGTGCTATCTGTTTTACTCATTGTTTTATTGCTGTGAGGAGACACCATGACCCAGCAAGGCTTATAAAGGAAAGCGTTTAACTGGAGCTTTCTTACCATTCAAAGGTTTAGTCTATTATGATCATGGCATGAAACATGGCAGCATACAGATAGCCATGGTACTGGAGAGTAGCTAGGCGGTCTATATCCGGATTTGCAGGCAACAGGAAGAAAGAGAGATACTGAACCTGGCTTGGGCATTTCCTCCAACAAAGCCACACCTACTCCAAAAGGCCACACATCCTAAAAATGCCACTCCCTGGTGACCAAAAATTCAAACATTTGAGCCTATGGGGGCCATTCCTGTTCAAACCACCACACCATCTAAATACAAAACATCTCATTTGAAGGACTCGTGTTAGGTTTGTTTGTTTGTTTGTTTGTTTGTTTGTTTGTTTGTTTGTTTGTTTTGGCAGAAAGAGCTTTTATTTGTAATCATCAAAAATTCAACTCATCCACCCCCAAAGCTAAGTGACCCTAAGTGGCCCTAAGGACTGAAGGCCTCGTGGCTGGCTGAATTTTAGCTAACTCACGTATGCAATCAGAAAGTTGTTTGTGTTTTATAAGATTTTGTTCCCAATTCCACCACAAATCTCAGCTCTTCTGATTAACAATAAAATAGCCTTGACCCTGAGCTTGAAAATGTAACATGCTTGTAACACGTGGGATAGGTAGCTCACAGCTTGGTGTACTCTTTCCCGGGGAAGACAGCTTCTTTGTGATGGAGTCATTTTAATAACATAATAACAACCATGTAAGCACTTATTACCTAAGCTAAGTGCTCAGTATATGCCCATATAACTCTATATACACCTCAGGTAAGTACTCCACATGTGTGATGATACATGGATAAACATTTGGTATATAAGTTTACTAACTACCACTTAGAGGTACTGAACATTTTTAATATTTTTGGCATAGTTTTTTTTTTAGAATTTGGTAAAGAAGGAAATGTTTTATTGATTAAAAATTATATTTACAAGTAAAAATAATACCCAGTTGTGGTGGTTTGAATAAAATGGGACCCCTAGGTCCACAGGGAGTGGCACTATTAGGTAGTGTGGCCTAGTTGGAGTAGGTATGGTCTTACTGGAGGAAATGTGTCACTGTGGGGGTGGGCTTGGAGGTCTCAAAAGCTCAAGCTAGTTCTCCCCCTGCTGCCTTCTGATCAAGATCTAGAGCCATAAGCTTCTTCTCCAGCACTTTGTCTGTCTTCTAATGCCATATTTCCCATCATAATGATAATTAATTGAACTGCAAGTCGACCCCAGTGAAACCGTTTCCTTTATAATAGTTGCCACAGTCATGGTGTGTCTTCATAGCAACAGAACACCGACTAGGACACAAGACTCTATCTTGACCCCAGAAATGTCTTCTGATCTCATCTCCTCACATGTTTAATTACACATTGCAGAAACATTAAGAAAGGAACAGTAATCTGAGGGAAAAAAATGTTTAACTGGAGATGACTGGGTAATTTTTGTTGTGGATTTCCATTATTTTTTAAACATTTTTATTTTGTATTAATCACAGGTTATGTACTTTGTACCCCAGTCCTAGCCCCCTCCCGCATTCCCTCCCTACTCCCCCCCATCTTTCCCTCATCTCCTCCCTGCCCCTTTCCAAGTCCACTGATAGGGATATAAATTTTTTTCACTTGATGATTTTCACAAAATGGTTTCAACATTTATATTTATTAATAAAAGATAAGAAAATAATGTGTCATGATATATACAAAGAGATAGACGGATCCATGACTTTTTTCACTCCTAGAGCTGCAGCAATATTCCATCACCTAGCGTGGCAGTCAGACAGTAAAGCAGCTGCTGTGATGCTAGAAGCCAAGAATATGTACCCTGGCACAATCCCATACCCATGAGCACGAGGAAACTATGCTGCTTACTCTTACTCAGTGAACTATGACAATGCTGACAAGCTAATATTCTTCTGATAACACTACCACACTTAAAGCTTTGACATTCTCCCAGACTTTCTTCAATAGGGACAAACTCTGGGGACTGTGATCAGTTTCCAGGAGTTCAAAACACACCCATAGAAAGCAGAACACCAAAACCAAGGACTTTTGGTTTATATTCACATAAAAATGAATTCTACCAGTAGCCTTAGTGTTCTTGGAAGTAAATGATTCATCTCTAAATGAGAACGAAGGCTGCCATTATTTTATTATGGTTTTGTTAGATGTTGAGAAATAGTTTTTGATGCTCTACAACTACTGACTCCTGACTGACTGGATCTGTAAAATCATGCATGTGTGCTCTCCTAAGATGTAGAATTGTGATAAAGTATTAGGAAGCAGTAACAACTACAACAAAAAAAAAAAGTGTTGGGAGAGCAAAATGATGGCTAATACCTTGGTCAAACTAGTGATAAAATTGAACCAGCTAGTTATATTTGGTCATTTTGATTATCATTCCACTTTAGAGGGCATCAAAAGGTGAATATTTCTAATGACTTCATTTTATAAATATGCTCTTTTCTACATTAATTCTTACATGTCTTCTAAAAATCTGTTTGTAAGAAATCCTCACAATACTCAGTATAGAGACATAGAAGCTAGGAAGAAAACAACTGTAAAGTGTGTTCAACTCTCCACATCTAATTTTTCATTCCCTTATATTACTTAACTCATCCTTCTAACCTCCTTCTTCTCAACTTACTATTCCAAACAAAGAAAATCATCGGAAAAAAAACTAATTTAATATATATTTTCCCTGCCCAGTAGCCTCAAAAAAAGTTATAGGAAGTGTGTTAAGTCTTCTCTCCTTACTTAAAGCCTTAAAAATCCAATAAACTTAACTTTCTAAGTCTGAAGTTTATCTCCAACTATCTAATGCCCCTCTGTGATACTATAGCATAATACTAAAGACCAGAAAATTTATCATGATAGAAATATATTTCTCTTAAATCTGGAAGCTTATGTGTATAATATCCAGTTGTAAGAATCCATCAAAAGTTTCTTTTTAACACTGTTTTCTTATGACAGATGAACATACATAAAAGAAGAACTTACTAGGCCTTTAAATGTTGGCAGGAAGATATTCAGAATAAGACCTTCATAACTTAACATGGTCCTACTAGGTTCTACCTCATAGTGCTATTGAACTGGAGACTAAATTTCAAGCAAATAATTTGTGGATAACATATTAATACCTATCTTTCAGAGCCTTGTGGAGTAACTACCAATTTGACTACTAAATTAAATAAACTTAGTCGTTTGAACCTAAATTAAATTAATTAAACACACTAATTAAAATTAAAACCATAAATTCCATTTTGAAAATTTAATTATAGAAATAATTAAATCAAAATATTATGTTTGTTGCACATTTGGAAATGTCAATGATACATTTCTAGAAACTGAGGAGATGTTAGTCAATAAGCAAACTAAAAATCTTTAGTTTGGGGCCCAACTAGTCTCTCTCTCTCTCTCTCTCTCTCTCTCTCTCTCTCTCTCTCTCTCTCTCTCTCTCTCTCTCTCTCTCTCTCTCTCTCACACACACACACACACACACACACACACACAGGAAAAGAAAAAAAAACAGGAAATAATGCTGTCATCTCCTCTGTATTTCCAATGCTAGGGAAATATAGAGAAAGGTGAATCCCCGGATTTCTATCAAGATTTCTGAGCTCCACATTCAGTGAGCAACCCTAGTTTAATAAGGGGAGAACAATCAAGGAAATAGGTGATGTTGACCTTTAGCTCAGACATGTGCAGGTGTGTATGCATGTTCATATGTATAAACACAAGCACACACACACCACAAATAGATCTATAATATTTACATTATTCAATTCACTGGTCTATTTAAAAATGAAGCCTATGAATCTGTATTTTCCACACCTATAGATAGGGACTCTTTCCTAGAAATGCTAAAAGGAATGAGCTTATATTTTGAGCCCTGCTATCCCGGCTTTCCCTTTTTATTAAAAAATTATAACTGCAAAACAAATTTTATTTAGAAAAATATTACCAAAAGGGAAGTGGTAGAGCATACGCAGGCCCCTGTTCTCCACACATCTCATAGTGAAGATTGGTCATAGATGTTCACAAGCCAGAATGGAGAACACAGGAGCAGCCTTCCTACTGCACCTATAAATATACATCTACTTTTCATGTGAGTCAGGGGAAAACTGTGTTACAAAGTAGCGGAGGAACTCCCAGATTTGGAAGTTGCCTTGTTAGAAGTGGAGAATTCTCATAGTAGTCTGTAACTTTGATGAGTTTACTCAGAATAAATGAGTGTGGTACTGGCAACAGAATGGTGGATAAATGGAATGGAACAGAAGTCTCAAAAATAAACTCCCACACCTAGAGACACTTGATTTCTGACAAAGAAGCCAAAACCACACAATGGAAAAAAGATAGCTTCTACAACAAATGGTGCTAGTCTTATGGGATGTCTGCATGTAGAAAAATGCAAACAGATCCATACTTATCACCCTGCACAAAACTAAAGTCCAAGTGGATCAAAGACCTCAACATAAAACCAGACACACTAAACCGTTTAGAAGAAAAAGTGGGAAACACCCTAGAACTCATTGGCACAGGAGACTACTTCCTGAATAGAACACCAACAGCACAGGCTCTAAGATCAACAATCAATAAATGGAACCTCATGAAACTGAAAAACTTCTGTTAAGCGTAGGGCACCGTAAGCAGAATGAAATGACAACCTACACAGCCTTGGAAAGGATATTCACCAACCGTTTATCTGACAGAGGGCTAATAGCCAGAATATGTAAAGAACTGAAGAAATTAAACATCAACAAACCAAGTAATCCAATTTAAAAATGGGTATAAACATAGAGTTCTCAACAGAGGAATATCAAATGGCAGAGAAACGCTTCAAGAAATGAGTAATGTCCTTAGTCATCTGGGAAATGTAAATCGAAATGACCCTGGGATTCCATCTCACATCCATCAGAACACCTAAGATCAAAAATCAAGGGATGGCATATGCTGGAAAGGTTTTGGAGGAAGGGGAACCCCCCTCCACTGCTGGTGGGAATGTAAACTTGTACAACCACTTTGGAAATCAATTTGGTCCTTTCTCAGACAATTAGGAATAGTGCTTCCTCAAGATCCAGCTATTCCACTCCTGGTCATATATCCAAAATATGCTCAAGTATACACCAGCTTTTCAAGATGTCACATGGGATAATGAGTAACTCATAAAAGTGTTTTAAGATTAAACAACTGATAGATGGTCAGTATATGGAAAGCATCTTTTCTGTGTTATACAGCATAGAGTTGTAATTATTACTGCTATCAGTAAATTTCTAGCTTAAAAATTAGAAGACATTGCTTATAAAAACATATTTAACATTTGGTTTTCTCTTCTTTGGAAATGAGAGAAATAAAGACAATATACACTCCTGAATAATGTGTTTTACCACTGAGATGGGTTCAGATATCCTAAACCAGGCAAATTGATGTGATAAACCCATAGCACATGCAATTTCATTGACAGAAGGAAAAAAATATCTCGATAAAATGATGATTAAACACATAGTCAGAAAGTTTTCTGAATTTTTCCCTGATGCCCTTAAAATAACCAGGACCCATGGTCCTCTGAGCACAAGGATAGAGTTCTCATTTGACCTGACAGCAGGGGATTGCCCAATCACCCACTGTGTGTGTCTTCATCCAGTAAAAGGCAATTAAGCATCTGCTACGCGTTCTATTTGAAGTCTTTTTCTGATCTAAAGATGAATCTAGTGGCCCCTACCCTTGAGGGATCACAATATGAAAAAGGAAAAGACATAGAAATACAATTTCAGGGAGAAGTGTTTCGGCTTCTAGCAAAACTAAAACGAAGTGTTGTGAAACAGTAGAGAAAAGTTGTTCAAGGGCATTTACAGTCTTACTTTAAAGTTAAAAGAGACAGTGTTGGTGATTTGGTGTAAGAATTTTACTTGAAAGTAGTTTTCATAAAGCAGCACCACAAAACAAAAATAGAATAAAAATCAAAGGGATGATTGTGTTCATTGAGATGATAAATAACTAATCATATGTCAGTAAATGTGCTTAACAATTGCATGAAGTTGAATTCCTAAATATTAAAAGATAAAAAGTGAAGATGAAAAAATGTTTCTCATCTTTGTTGATTTTCAAAGCTATTCCTAAATTTTATGACTTCAAAAAAAATGAGAGTGATGAATAATTCCAGATCATCTTAAGAACACTGAGCTATTGTCTTGACCTAAATGTATCAGAAGAAGTTGAAAATAAGTTGCTAAATAATAGAGAACGTGAGATAAACTGAATTCTGCTAGTATATTAAATAATCCAATCTACCAATACCTGTTCCCGGTCCTCAAAGATCATTTGCTATGCTTAATTCTGAAAATCATTATCTAACAGATACTATTAATTTTTTATGCATGAGAAAATATGTTATAAAAATAGTTATTATTAAAGGCCACATGGGTTGCAAATTTGATAGACCTGGAACTTGAAAACAGAACCATGTGTTCTTGATTAATTTTTTATTTTACCTTTATTTTTATTAATTATAGTTTATTCACTTTGTATCCCAGCTGTAGCCCCCTCTCTTGTCCCCTCCCTATCCCACCCTCCCTCCCTCCTCTTCTTCTATGCCCCTCCCCCAGTCCACTGATAGAAGAGGTTCTCTTCCCCTTCCATCTGACCCGAGTCTATCAGGTCTCATCAGGACTGGCTTCATTTTCTTCCTCTGTGGATTGGTAAGGCTCCTGCGCCCTCAGATGGAGGTGATCAAAGAGCCAGCCCATGAGTTTCTGCTTTCTCAAACATTATCCCTTGGTCTGTATGGCAAATAGAGTCTTAAATGGCTATGAGAAGTATAAGAAATGAAATCCAGTGAAGGAAATCTTCCTTTCTCTGAGATGGCACTGTATAGCTAGAATAAAATAGTTTAAACAACATTATTTTAAAGTTCGATTTAAATATCCTTGAAATTTAGTTTCTCTCCTTTTATTTACCCCACCATTTTTCTTCACTGTAAAGTTCAGTATTTTTATATAAGAGGAAAAATCAAATTATTTCAATAGGCAAGATTGATGGGACCTTGGGAAAAAAAAAATGATTGAAATTCTCAGCTGCTCTCCAAAATGATTTAACCCTAATTGAGGGAAGGGCCTTGCCTGTAGCCTGATGCTGCAGCAGGATGGTTCTGTGGGTTCCAAAGAAGATAGAGTTGGATCTGTTGCACTTTGCTATTGCTCGAGGCTGTTCCATATTGAGCCGATGCAATTCAATAATAGTAAGGGCTAACCCTATAATGATCGCTACTCTCCCTAATTACTTCACATTCACTGATGTGAGTACCTAAGCAATCATCCTGAGTTTCCACATAAATAAGCACAGAAGACTTCCTGTTTAGGTAAAAAGAGCTCAATTTTAGGGGATGATGTTTTGCTTTCCTTTTCAAATATGTTCAATCTAATACCATCAGATATATGTCGTGTGTGTGTGTGTGTGTGTGTGTGTGTGTGTGTGTGTGTGTGTGTGTGTGATTTATGGCGATGAATGAATGGCAGCATCTCATGGTTAAACAATATTCAAAATATAATAAAAGTTTCAGATGCTTCCAAGAGAGGAAATGTTATTTTTCTCACTTTATAAAAAAGTTGTTGCATGCTTTGTCAGTGATAGCATAAAGAACATACTTGTAGGGTTTTGTTTTCACTGTTCATTGTGCCTAACTCACTTTTAAAAGAAAATCATTCTCTTGTTGTATTAAACCCAGTGAACAATTTTTCTTAGAATTGAAAAGATGCTCTATCCATAACTCAATTAATGGCTCCTCTTGAGATACTTGCCCATATGCCAATGATGACTGAAACAAGATTGCCCCTGCCACCTGGGAGCTTGTAACTGAGGAGAGAAGAAAAGTACTGAACAGACATTTTTAGATAAAATAAAGTTGTTTTGATTCTTATATGCAATACTAGAAACTGGGAGAGAATTGTATAATTGTCTTCTATCAGAGACACTCTGCGTCAAGTAATAGGAAAGAAAATGCAGCGGCTGTGTTAAAGAAGAACTTAATCTTGACAGATATACCAAGAAGATATTCCATGGAGAGTTCCCCTTGAGGCAGGATAATTTTAACATAAGTTCAATAAAGTAAGGCATCATGAAATGTAAGAACAGGTATCACACAAGTAGAAAGAGATTTTAGTGCTATAGTCTCTGAAATCCACAATGATTAAGTGTACTAAAACATATTGTTGATAGAAATAAGAATATAGATTGGATTATGATTTGATTGTCAGTGTATCCATTGGGGTATATGAATGGGAACAAAGGAATAATTCTTAGCAATTTTTTTGCATAGGGGAAGGAATATCTTGGTGAACTGTATATGCTAATTTGAATTTAAAACAATGCATTTTGATAGTATATTTATGTATTCTCAGTAGGCTTTTTCTATGGGTCTCTATGGGTCTAAGCTTGGAATAGGTATCACTGTGATAATAAAAAGATAACAGGGTGTACAGTGAGTTGAAATTTAAAGAAATGATAATATCCAAACAAAGAAAATTATTCACACTTTGGTGATCTCTGCCGCTGGATTTCATTCTTATATGCCCATCCTCATTTTAGGAAATAAGAGGCTCCAACTCATAGCCTACATTGGCCAGAGTGCCAGAAGCCTTATGGAAGAAGAGGGAGATGCAAAGACCTGGAAGGGACAGGAACTCCACAAGGAAACAACAGAACCAAAAAATCTTGGCTCAGGGAAACCTGCAGAGACCAATACTCAAACCAAGGACCATGCATAGAGAGGACCTAGACCCCCTGTTCATAGGAAGTACATAGACTGCTCAGCTTCCAAGTGGGTTCCTTAGTAGGGGGAGCAGGAGCTGTCCCTGACATGAACTTAGTGGCTGGCTCTTTGATCACCTCCCCCTGGAGCATACAGCCTTGCCAGGCCACAGAGGAACATGATGCAGCCAGCCTTGATGAGACCTGATAGGCTAGAGTCAGATAGAAGGAGACAAGGACCTCCCCTACCAGGGGCCTAGGGAAAGGATATAGGGTGAGAAGAGGCAGGTGGGTTGGACAGGGAGGAGATGAGGGAGGGGGCTGCAGCGGGGATACAAAGTGAATAAATTGAGATAGATAGATAGATAGATAGATAGATAGATAGATAGATAGATAGATAGATAGATAGATAGATAGATAGACAGATAGAGAATAAAATTTGAAAAAATGACAAACTGAAACTAGGAAAAATGATCATGTAATAAATTGAAAAACTAAAATTTCAATGCTGGTTTATTAATAACAACTAATAATCAAATTTCTTATGATTCCTATATTACATTCACTTGGGTTTATAGGGTTTATACCCTATTCCTTGCCCTTATATATCCACACTTACTAATTTTATTATTTAGAAATAAGACAGCCTTTAAACTGGGTCCTAGTAGTTTAGCTGACAGATTTTGAACATTGAAATGATGTATTTAAAAAAGGGGGGAGAAAATATACACACACTATCACCAACTGAATGCACAGATATTAGCTTGGCATTGTGTATATAGTTTTGATTTTAGCTGAGAACAATTAAACCCATGTTTATTATAAAATAAATGCTTATGAAAAAGAATGCCCAGGCTTACATGAATGTTATGGAGATCCTACACTAGAGTAAGGAATTTCAAATTAATTTCTCTCTTACATGCCTACACACAAACAGAAATAAAATTTCACATCAAAGTCAGAAAAAAAAACTGCTTTGAGATCAAATGTTTTTCTCACTTTTCTTCATAGCACTGCCCTGTAAAACAAAAACTAGATATTAGGACAGTAATGAAATAACCCTGTGACCATTCACTCTTTGGGTATACTAGGTTTTTATTTGGAAAGCAAGAAACATACTTGAAAACATTTCTTTAGAAAATAAATACAACAAATCTCTCACCTACATCTTTTCACATTTCTGTCTTCAGCATGCTTCTTCGGTGAGAAAAATGATAAATGGACTTACATTGAGCCCAGCAAGAATTCACATAAAGATACTGGATTTTATCAGTGGCTGATAAATTATTCTGAGGAGTATTATGACACCTGTTAACCTCCAGAAGATCATAAATTGTTTTTATTTTGCAAAAGAAGAAGTGTATATGTAAAAAAGACACATGCTTTTCTCAGCTTAGATAACTTGGAAGAACTCTGTTTTTAACATCCAAACAGATGACACGTACATATCATAGAAAGATTCATCTTGCTATTTCATGGACTTACTCTTAAAAAAGGAAAAAGTTGCCTAGGAAGTACATAAATGACTTTCGTGCTCATGATACAAATAAGTGTTTCATTAATATTCAAAAAAGACTTACACATACAGTAAATGAGTGCCCAATATGAGCAGTATACCATCAGTGTTTTACATCACAGAATAAGTAGAATTTAAACTATAATAAATCACTTTATCTTAATAAGATACTTTCTTTGTTTTTCTTTTTAATAAGATATGTTCTAAGTCAGAGGTCAAACCCTTGCTGTCACTTACATTTGTTGGCTTTTAAACAAGAAAGCCTTAACAAATACACCCTCTTCTAAATGCTAACTAAAATACTGAAAGTACATCAGCACAGTGTTAGTCTCAACTCAAAGTTGGCTTAAAATCCTACATATGTTCGCCACAAAGGGGAGTATATTACAAATGCAAGGGAAGGAGGGAGTGCATGTATGAGGAAAAACTTTTTAGGTATCAGATAACAGGTGTGGTCTTTTGAATAAAAATGACCCCCATAAGCTCATATAGTTGAGTGCCTAGTCAGCACAGATTGGAACGTTTTGATTAAGATAGAAGGATCAGGAGGCATGGCTGTTGGAAGAATTCTATCACATAGGGTGGGCTCTGATGTGTCAAGTCTATGACAAGCCCTGTCATTCTTCCTGCTGCTGTTGGATGGCTGTCTATGTGCTGCTGTGCTCCACACTATGATGATAATAGAATAACCCTCTGAAACTGTAAGCCAGCCTCAATTAAACGATCTCTTTTATTAGAGTTGCCTTTGTCATACTGTCTCTTCTCAGCAATAGCATAGTGACTAAGACACCAGGTTTGTGCGGGCATAAAATAAATTTATTCTACATACTTACAAAGCAGGAATTTGATATACAATTAAAACAGAATCAGGGGAAAAACTGACTTAATTTAATATCAAATGTTATATCATCAAATATCAAAACAAAGTTGTCAGTCTTATTTTTCAACACTGTGAGATAAGAATGCTATATAACATGTAAGGAAAGCTTTTAGACAATTAGGTGAACTATGCACATTACTTGTTCATTTGGACAAGGACTTCTGAGACCCACTATATATCAAGCACATTTGCAAAGCAATGAGATACAGTAGGGGAAAAGTCACTGATTAGATCAAATTGAAAAAATATTAAAACAAATACACTGTTTATCATAATTTGCATAATGGTGGCTAATGTAAAAAAGAGCAGGGTTAGTAGTGTTTTTATTTCTATAAGATGGTTAATAAAGATTTCTTTCAGAAAATGATACATATACAGCAGAAAGAAGTTCATTGAAAGAAATTTGGAAAAATCCAGGAAGGGTGTGGACTGAGTGGGAAGGAGAGTAAATGTTAAAGCATAATAATAATAACAATAGGAAGATAAATTGGTGTATTCAAGGAGCAATAAGAATGAGCTTTACACAATGGAATACTACTCAGCAATTTAAA
>CM053743.1:30245778-30289852 GCA_028658305.1 Pachyuromys duprasi
GGGAGTGACAGACAGGCTAGAACCCAGGGGTGGGCATTGCAGCCAGCCCTGAGGAAACAGGATGAGCTGGGTTTGGATGGAAAGGGAGGAGGTCTTCTCCTGTTGGTGGACTTGGAGGGGGCAGGGGGCGGGGAGGAGGGAGATGAGGAAGGGAGTGGGAGGGTGGAAGGGAGTGGGAGGGTGGGAGGGAATGGGGGAGGAGGCTATGCCTGGGATGCAAAGTACCTAACCTGTGATTGATATAAAAATAAATAAATTAATAAAAAAAGGAAATCATGAAATTTGAAGGCAAATGGTGAGAACTAGGAAAGATCATCCTGAGTGAGGTAACCCAGAAGCAGAAAAACACACATGGTATATACTCACTTATAAGTGGATGTTAGGCATATAATATAGGATAAACATACTAGAATCTATACACTTAAAGAAGCTAAACAACAAGAAAGACCCTAGAGAAGTTGCTCAGTCCTCACTCAGAAAGCAAATGGGATAGATATCTGAAGCAGGAGAAAATGGGGAACAGGACAGAAGCCTACCACAGAGGACCTCTGAAGGACTCTGCTCAGCAGAATATCAAAGTAGATGCTGAGATGCATAACCAAACTTGGGGTAGAGTGCAGGGAATCATATGAAAGAAGGGGGAGACAGAAAGACCTGGAGGGGACAGGAACTCCACAAGGTGAGCAACAGAACCAAATCTCTGGGCACAGAGTTCTTTTCTGAGACTGATACTCCAACCAAGGACCATGCATGGAGATAACCTAGAACCCCTGCACAGTTGTAGCCCATGGCAGCTCAGTCTGCTAGTGAGTTCTCTAATAAGGGAAGAGGGGGTTATCTCTGACATGAACTCAGTCGCTGGCTCTTTGTTCACCTCTTCCTGGGGGAAGTGTAGCTGTACCAGACCACAGAGGAAGACAATGCAAACAGTCCTAATGAGACCTGATAGGCTAGGGTCAGATGGAAGGGGAGGATGACCTCCCCTATCAGTGGACTGGGGGAGGGGCATGGGAGGAAAACAGGGACTGAGGGTGGAGTTGGAATGGGACAAGAGGGGACCTACAGCTGGGATACAAAGTAAATAAACTGTAATAATCAATCAATAAATTAATTAATTAAAAATCAGAAAAAGGAAATAAAAAGGAAAAGAAAATAACTTTCAAATAAATGTAAAAAATGTAGCTTTAGAATGATTACATAAACAAGATGATCAGTTATTTTAGCATTTATGGTATCTTCTAACAGTTTCCCACCAAGAGTAAAACCTTCTATGTTGGAGTAAACTCAGTAAGGCACAAGGTGTAAAAGAAGAAGAAAACAACCAAATGTACTAACAAAAAAGCTCCATTAGTCACAGAATATTTACAGGGAGGTGAAACAGTGAAGTGTTTTAAGGAAAGATGAAAGATTAATCTATAATATAATAATAATATTAAAATATGAAAGCTATGCTACATTATTATGGGATTTAAGACAAATACAGTGACCAAGGATTTCTTTATTATTTGTTATCCTGGGAAACCAGAAAAATATCATTGTGTGATGGCTCAAAATGAACTCTCTGCCATCAAAGTGGACTAACTACACCATTCAGTTCTCTCCCTAACTGTAAAATAGCAATAAACTTAGGCTCCCTGTGTCTCAGTCCCTCCCTTAGCAAAATAATAAGTGCCCAGCTGTTAAGAGTGAAATTGTCCTTGCCGTGTCACAGAGAAGAGGATCCACACAGTCCTGATGAGACATCATATACTAGGGTCAAATGGTAGGAGAGGAGGACCCCCTCTTTCTGTGGACTAGGGGAAGAAGATAGTGGGGAAGAGGGAGGAAGGGAGGAACTGAGAGGAGAGGAGGAAAGGGGCTACAATCATATATAAAATGAATAAACTGTAAAAATCAAAAATAGCTATTTAAACAAAAAAGACAACAAAATTGTATTCATGAAACATTTAATCTCTGAGTGTGTGTGTATGTCTCTGGTTGTATAGAATATGTGTGTATGTGTGCATGTCTGTGTGTTTGTGTATATATACAATGTGTATATCAAGAAGTGAATGAATAAATAAAACCCATTCTTCTTTATGATAATTAACGTATGTCTGAAGTAAAATCCTATGCAAGGATGTAAACCTACATATCTAACAGTATAAAAAATATAGATTGCACATAGGATAACCTAGCTTGCAATATGTTTGCCTAGAAAATATGAGGGTCTGAGCAGAAATCAAGAAGCAATACAAAACTTCAGAGTTTATAATGAAAGCTCTGGGAAGGCAGAGGCAAGAAACAAGAAAGAGGACCCTGGGTAAGATGATCAACCCTCACTTAGAAAGACAAACGGGATGGATTTTGGTGGTAGGAGAAAAGAAGTAACAGGACAGGAGCCTACCACAGAGAGCCTCTGAAAGTCTCTACCCAGCAGTATATCAAAGCAGATATTAACACTCATAATCAAACCTTTAGCAGAGTACAGGGAATCATATGAAAAAGGGGAGTTAGTAAGACTTGGAGAGGACAGGAGCTCTATAAGGACCAGATATATCTGGGCACAGGGGTCTTTTATGAGACTGTTTCTCCAACCAAGGACCATGTATGGATATAACCTAGAACCACTGCTCAGATATAGCCCATGGTAGCTCAGTATCCAAGTGGGTACCCTAGTAAGGGGAACAGGAACTATTTCTGACATGAACTCAATGGCTGGCTCTTTGACCTCCCCCACCCCCACCCAAGGGAGGAGCAGCCCTGATAGGCCACAGAGGAGGACATTGCAACCAGGCCTGAAGATACTTGATAAGCAACGGTCAGATGAAAGGGGATGAGGTCCTCCCCTATCAGTGGACTTGGAAAGGGGTGGGCAGAAGATGTGGGAGGAAGGGTGGGATTAGGAGGGAATGAGGAAGCAGGATACAACTGGAATACAAAATTAATAAAGTATAGCTAATATTAAAAAACCAAAAATTTAACTAAAAAAAAATAAATTCTAAGGCTCACTGGCCCTCTATCTCAGCTCTACTCAAGTGATCCTGGACCTGAAGTGAAATGCCACTTATGTTTATAGCATGGCTTTGATATACAAGCACACTAATATGTATATACATACATTCATGCACATACAATCACACACTTGCACATCTATATATATGTATATATATATATGTCTATATTTTAAAAATTATAAAAGTCTTTAAAGTTGGGAGACCAGACAAATTACAACAATATGGTCACGAGGAAAGAGACTGGGAAACTAAATCCTAGTTATTTGTATACTGAAGAAATCAGAGATGTTAAGATGAAAAATCAAATACTAATATGACAAGCCAACCAAGGTTTTTATAAATTTACATAAAAAGAAATTAGAGAGTAATTATTCACACGGAAATTCTTGAACTCTATATTCATGGACACAGCCATAATGATGTCATATATTAAGTACAAAGTGTGTGTGGGACAGAAAGAAACATGATTTTGCTTAACAAATTATAGACTTCTGTTTTAAAAAAATATGTAAGAAAAAGGGACCCCATGCCATCAATATTATTGCGACTACTTCAGGCAAGCTAAGTTATAGAAAAATGAAAGTAAAGAGAATGTTAAGTATTCAAAAGATAGTAGGTGAATAATCTCTCTTTATCAATCATGAAATTCATTTTCTCTTGATAACTCTTACAAATTACTGTTCCAAAGTCAATAGCCAGTTAGATAGTATAGTAGAAGCTAAGATGATATTTAAAATAACAAATGCACAGGACATAATTAGCCATAAACTTAACAAGAAATATTTGTAAGATCACTATAAAAGACACACACACACATATATGTACACATATGTGTACATATATGTATGTGTGTGTGTATATATATATACACACACACACACAACTGGAATAAGAAAGAAATAAGAAGATATTCTTTGAATAGATACATAATCAGAAGGATATTATAAATATAGTACAGATCTAATTACTCAATTCTATTGTTGATTCTTTGTGCTTTGTGAATTAATTCAATTATAAAATATATTGGAGTAAACAAACAAGTGAGAATAACTAGGAAATTATTGAGAAACAAGTGCAATGATAGGTCTAATTATGATATACTACTTTACAAAGCTCCAAAAAAAAAAAAAGACAAAAGCAAAAGTCTCATAGCAGTACTTGAATAGAGAACCAAATGCTTGGACCATATTTTAAAAACAGTGATTTTGTTTTGTTTTGTTTTGTTTTGAATAGTTCTGACACAAGTAACAAGGGCATAGGAAAATGGAAAGTGCTCCTGAGAAATAAACCTGAATAGTTGTATCTTATAAAAGTAAGTTGCACCAGAGAACTGAATATAAAAAAATCAATACTCTGCAGTTTAAAAAGAGATGTAAGACTATAATTGAAGAGTGAATAGAATTTTATAAACTGTGATATGATTCAAAAGAGTGAAATTTTAATCATAAAAATTTTGAAAAGAAAATACTTTGCTGGCCAAACAATTGAAAACAGTAGAGTAAACACATAACTGAAAAACTGAAATTGTGGTTACTTGATCACTAATGCACAGACAGCTTTGAAAAACAAACACAAGCTGGAGGGATGGCTCAAAGGTTAAGAACACTGGCTGTTCTTCCAAAGGTCTTGAGTTCAATTCCCAGCAACCACATGGTGGCTCACAGGCATCTATAGTGAGATCTGGTGTGCAGTCAGAATGCTGTATAAATAATAAATAAATCTTTAAAAAAAAAAAAAAAAGAAAAACAAACACAATGCCTAGAAATATTATAGACATGCGTCACAAAAAAAATGATGCTCATTATCTCATAATGAGAGAATTACACACCAAAACTATAATAAAATGCTCATTTTCCCCAAATAAAACTGGGAAAATATATAAATGGAATAGCTTATTATTTTTATGACATTGCACAGAAACATTCTCTGATACTGCTGCCTTAGCAATATTCAGCAAGATGAATATAGGAACATTATCTTATCCCTTTGCATTTCCACTTCTAAGGGTACAGTCAGAACATATGAACTGATAATATACTGACATGTGTATAAGGCACCATTTACAAACAAAAATGCTAAGTAAATTAATGGAATTTCACACTAGCGAAAGTTGCAATGAGACCTATTCTGTGTACTATTAGCATAATCTTTGAGATTTATTCAGATTGCCTATGAAAGACTCTACTGATCTAGATATCAAAGCAGAGGCTCAGATTCATAGCCAAATTTTGGGCAGAAGTCATGTAATTTTGTGAAAGAATGGGGAGATAGAAACATAGGACAGGAGCTCCAAAAGGAGACCAACAAAGAAAAAAAATGGGCCATTGGGGCCCTGCAGAGACTGATATCCCAACCAAGGGCCATGCATGCAGAGGCCCTAGCCCCTCCCCCAGATGTAGCCAATAAACTCAGGCTCCACTTGGTGAGTTCCTTAGTAAGAGGAGCAGGGGATGTCTCTGGCATGAACTCAGTGGGTGGCTCTTTGATCACCTTCCCCTGGGGGATGCAGCCTTACCAGGCCACAGAGTAAGATGATGTAGCAAGTCCTGATAAGACAGCATAAGCTAAGGTCAGATAGAAGGGGAGGAGGTCCTCCCCATCAGTGGAATAGAGGAGGGGTATAGAGAGAAGAGGGAGGGGGCATGGGGTTGGGAAGAGATGAGGGAGGGGACCACAGCCAGGATACAAAATGAATAAATTTTAGTAAATAATATATATATATATACATATATATATTAAAAACTATAAACAAAGAAACATGAGGTATAGTTTATGTTGATCTTTATTATAAAAGAATACCATGGTGGTATGAATAAAAATTGCCCCCACTGGCTCATATTTTTATTATATTTTTTATTTTATTTTATATTAATAACAGGTTATATACTTTGTATCCCAGCCATATCCCCCTCCCACATTCCCTCCATATCCCCCCCATCTCTCCCTCATCTCCTCCCTGCCCCTTTCCAAGTCCACTGATAGGAGAGGACCTCCTCCACATCCATCTAAACTTAGCTTATCAGGTCTCTTCAGGAATGGCTGCAATGTCCTCTTCTGTGGCCCAGCAAGGCTGCTTTTCCCTTGGGTGGGGGGAGAAGGAAGGAGAGTCAAAGAGTCAGTCATTGAGTTCATGTCAGAAATTGTCCCTGTTCCCCTTACTAGGGTACCCACTTGGATACTGAGCTTGCATGGGCTACATTCGAGCAGAGGTTCTAGGTTATATCCATATGTGGTCCTGGTCCTTGGTTGGAGAAACAGTCTCATAAAAGACCCCCATGCCCAGATATATTTGGTCCTTGCGGAGCCCCTGTCCTCTCCAGGTCTTACTCACTTCTCCTCTTTCATATGATTCCCTGAACTCTGCTGAAGGTTTGGTTATGAGTCTTAATATCTACTTTGATACACTGCTGGGTAGAGTCTTTCAGACACCCTCTGTGGTAAGGGCCTGTTCTGTTACTTGTTTTCTCCTACATCCAATGTCCATCCCATTTGTCTTTCTAAGTGAGGATTGGTCATATTACCCCAGATCCTCTTTCTTGTTTATGTTCTTTAGGTGTATAGATTTCAGTATGTTTATCCTATTTTATAGATCTATATCAGTGAGTATATACCATGTATGCCTATTTTTTTTAATTTATTGATTTTTCTTTTAATTTTAATTAACTACACTTTATTTACTTTGTATCTCCCTGTAAACCCCTCCCTCCTCCCCTCCCAGTTCCACCCTTCCTCCCCCTTCTCCATGCATGTCCTTCCTCAAGTCCACTGATAGGGGAGGTGTCCCTGTCCTTCCTTCTGTTCCTAGACTATCAGGTCTCATCAGGAGTGGGTGCACTGTCTTCCTCTGTGGCCTGGTAAGGCTGCTACCCCCTCAGGGGGAGGGGGTGATCAGAGAGCAGACCAATCAGTTCATATCAGAGACAGTCCCTGTTCTCTTTACTGGAACCCACTTGGACACTGAACTGTCATGGGCTACATCTGTGCAGGGGTTCTAGGTTATCTCCTTCAGTGGTCCTTGGTTACAGTATCAGTCTCAGAAAACAACACTATGCCCAGATATTTTGCTTTTGTTGCTCTCCTTATAGAGCTCCTGTCCTCTCGAGGACTTACTATTTCCCACTTCTTTCATAAGATTCCCTGCACTCTGCCCAAAGGTTGGCCATAAGTCTCAGCATATCCTTTGATAGTCTGCATGGTGGAGCCTTTCAAAGGACTTCTGTGGGAGGCTCTTGTCCTGTCCCCTGTTTTCTCCTTCTTCTGATCTCCATCCTCTTTGCCTTTCGGAATGGGGATTGAGCAGCTGGGTCAGAGAGGAAATAAAGAAATTAAAGTCTTCCTAGAATTCAATGAAAATGAAGGCACAACATACCCAAATTTATGGGACACAATGAACGCAGTGCTAAGAGGAAAGTTCATAGCACTAAGTGCCTTCAAGAAGAAATTTGAAACATCTCTTTCAAGTAACTTAATGACTCACCTAAAAGCCCTAGAAAAAAAAAGGAAGCAGACATACCAAAGAGGAGTACATGGATGGAAATAATCAAACTCAGGGCTGAAATCAATAAATTAGAAACAAATAAAAACAATTCAAAGAGTCAATGAAACCAAGAGCTGGTTCTTTGAGAAAATCAACAAGATAGACAAATACTTAGCCAAACTAACTAAAAGGTAGAGAGACACAATCCAAATCAGCAAAATCAAAAATGAAAAGAGGGACATAACCACAGACACTGCAGAAATCCAAACAATCATTAGGTCTTACTTCAAAAGCCTATATGCCACAAAAATTTGAAAATCTAAATGAAATGGACAATTTTCTTGACTGATTCCACTTGCCAAAGCTGAATCAAGACTAGGTAAATCAATTAAATAGTCTTATATCCCCTAAGGAAGTAGAAGCTGTCATCAAAAGCTCTCATTCAAAAAAAGCCCAGGGCCAGATGGTTTTAGTGTAGAATTCTACCAGACATTCAAAGAAGAGCTAATACCAATACTCTTCAAACTATTCCACAAAATAGAAACAGAAGGAACACTACCAAACTCATTCTATGAAGCCACAGTTACCTAGGTACCTAAACTTCACAAAGACCAAAGGAAGAGAATTTCAGGCCAATTTCCCTTATGAACACTGATGCAAAATTACTCAAAAAAATACTTAAAACCGAATACAAGAACAAAGATATCATCCACTATGACCAAGTAGGCTTCATCCCAGGCATGCAGGGGTGGTTCAGTATACGGAAATCCATCAATGTGATCCAACATATAAACAAACTGAAGGAGAAAAACCACATGATCATCTCCTTAGATGCTGAAAAAGCATTTGACAAAATCCAACACCCATTCATATTTAAAGTGTTGGAGAGATCAGGGATACAAGGCACATACGTAAACATAGTAAAGGCAATATACAGCAAGCTTATAGCCAACATCAAAATCAATGGAGAGAAACTTAAATCAATCCCACTGAAATCAGGGACAAGGCAAGGCTGCCCAATATCTCCATATCTCTTCAACATAGTTCTTGAAGTTACCAGAGAACTCCTACAGCTGAATTTTTTTTTATAAATTACAGCTTATTCACTTTGTATTTCCACTGTAGCCCCCACTATCCCTCCCTCATCTCCTTCCATACCCCTCCCCAATTCCACTGATAGGAGAGGTCCTCCTCACCTTCCTTCTGACCCTAGCCTATCAGGACTGGTTGCATTGTCTTCCTCTGTGCCCTGATAAGGCTGTTCCCCATTCAGGGATAGGTGATCAAAGAGCCAGCCACTCAGTTCATGTCAGAGACAGTCTGTGTTCCCATTACTAGGGAACTCACATGGAGACTGAGCTGCCATGGGCTACATCTGTGTAGGAGTCCAAGCGGCTCTAGGTTATCTCCATGCATGGTCGTTGGATGCAGTATCAGTTTCAGAAAAAACACCTGTGCCCAGATTCTTTGGTTCTGCTGCTCTCCTTATAGAGCTCCTATCCCTTCCATGTCTTCCTATCTCCCCTTTCTATCATAAGATTCCCTACTGTGCTCAACGTTTGGCTATGAGTCTCAGCATCTCCTTCAAAACCTTGCTGGGTAGAGTCTTTCAATGGTCCTCTGAGGTAGGCTCCTGTCCTGTTGCCTGTGTTCTACCTCTTCTGATGTCCATTCTGTTTGCCTTTCTGAGGATTGATCATCTTACCCAGGGTCCTCCTTCTTGCTTAGCTTCTTTAGGTGAACAGATTTTAGCATGTTTATCCTATATTATATGTCTAATATCCACTTATAAGTGAGTTTATACCATGTAGTGGCTCATATATTTTAATGCTTAGCTTCCAGGTAAGGGAACTCTTTGAATGAATTTAGAGGGATAAAGAGGTGTGGCTTTGTAAGAGAAAGTCTGTCACTGGAAGTAGGCTTTCAGGTTTCAGAATTTCATGCCAGGGCCTACATCTCTCTTCTTCTGCTCTGCATATCAAAATGTAGAACTCTCAGCTATTTCTCAAGCATTATGACTGTTTTTCATGCTGCCATGCTCCCTGCATTGATGATAATGAATTAATGCCTTGGTTATAGCGTCTCTTCTCAACAATAGAACAATGGCTAAGACAAAAAAGCTAATATATGTAAAATCCCTGTTCCATTGTTGAGATCAGTCCAGTATAGTAACATTGAATGACTCTTTGTGTGATAAGAACAACCGTTGCTATTAGAATCAATTGTAACAGACATAGCCGGATATATTTATCTTGGATGACTCTAAGCACACTCATTTTGACAATCAGCATTAGCCATTACATACAGAAACATTAAAAAAGCAGGTTATTACTAAGAGCAGATCATCAAAGACAGCTACATCACCACAAAGCTATGAGAGTTGTATTCTTGGAGAGCCATGTTCTATCAGAATTTCTTCTTCCCCAGGAACTGTTGGTGTTTATATCACCTTTTAGAGTTTCCTCCTGAGATTAGTAATCTCTTCACTTAGTCTTTGAAGCTCTCTGAACCATATAAACCTCCTCCATCATCCTAGGAGAAACTTTCATTTTTGAGGAAATAGTTATATAGCATGTATATGATAGAAGGTGCACACACATGTGTATCTATGGAGAGGTGAAGTCACATGGGAATTCACATTGAAGTAGTGTTCTGTTATTTTCTAGTCTCTTCTCTCTATAGCCTGTGGTGTTGTACCAAGCTAATAACGGAAATAAAAGAGCCCGGAGTAAAACATAGTTTTTGAGAAAATATGCTTTTTCAATTTGTGTCAAATGGGCCTCAGGTGACAGCTAAAAACCAGAAAATTTATTTCTTTAAAATACTTTCTCCTTAAAATTTGATGATAAATGTTAGTTAATAGTGTTTTATTATTTTCAACTTCTAATAAACAAAGATGACTAAAATGAATATTTAATTTGTCTTCTTTTCAAATTATCATTGAATCTTTACATTTTCCTGTTTTCGAATTATCATTGAATGACCTAAAAGATCACCAATGTGCATGCTTTAGGAAGCCTTCATCTTTTGAGTTATGAAAGTAACATCTGTATTAATTCCCTACATGGCACATTTTAAGGAGTCTTTATTTTTACTAATTTTGACTACATCAATAATGCTGTTTTAAACTTTTGATGAGTGAAAATATAAAAATGAACTGGAAATGAAATACTTAGAGCATGTAAAAGTGATGAGTCAGTCATGACACAATTATATAAATGAAAAAGAGTGTTTTGTATATAATGGAAAATCTTTTCCTTCACAATATAAAGAAAATTTCAGACAAAAATATTTGTCTTTCAAGTAATGTACAATCATTTTTTTTGGCTCTTTTAAGCATTTGGGCATGTAATCTTTAATTATAATAAATGGAGATCTAAATGTGTTTCAGTGATATCCGGATAGATGTTATACTTTGTGTCATATTTATTCCTGAAAATTCATAATTTTCACTCCAATTTGCTAAAAAATCCATCCTGTTTAAAAATAGCAGTTACCTCCTCAGGTGTCAAGTGCGAGTGTCAAGGCAAGAGTGAAACATGTGGTGTGCACATTTTGTGGTATCCTTTTGAAGCAGGTCTTATACCAAGGAATCCTGGAACTGGGTGATGACTCTAATGCTTCCTTGGGGTTGATTTCCTCTACTGTGCAAATGGTAGACTTGTTTCCTGCTTCCATTCCCAAGGCCACCATTTCTCATGCCTCCTTGTTTACAAGGGTGCAGAATAAATTCATTGTTTCCACTTCACACACAGGCAGTTCCCTGGAATCTCAAGAAGCTCACATGGTTTATTTAGAAATCACTAGTCACTTTATTGAAGGAATCCAATTAGTGCACAGTCATTATAGAACTAACATCTTTGTTTGCTTTCCTTTCAAATCACATTAACTGCAAACACTTTGGATCTCCTTCATTAAAGACTTTCTCCTGTATTTGATTCCCACACATTGCATACTCTGATTGATTCTTCTCTATATACATTCTTTGTAAACATTTCTTTTCTAAATAGTTCTAATCAGAACACAATAACAAATTTACCAGGACTCTAAATTACCGCTGGACTTCCTTTAGTGCTATGAGTTTTATGTGTGTGTGTGTGTGTGCTATTTAATGCAGGTTTGATGTTATTTTCTTATTTTTTTCTGCAGAATTGTACACTGAAATTGATTTTGTCTTTCATGTATTCTTGTTATCTGATAAGAAAAATATGTATAGAATAAAACTAAAGACCTGGACTCTAATTTATTTGATGAATGGACTTGGCTAAGATTCAGGTTTTCTTTCTTATATGTAAGAAAAAGAATGGATAGAAGTCACAATAGTGCCTATGTTAAAAGTTTAACACAGAAGTTATATATGATAATAGACATGACAGGGAGCCCTGGTGCAAAGCACATAATTATTAAATTTCAATCATTATTCAGTTATTCAATATAGGTATTCTGAACTCCAGAGAATATTTGCTACATGGTGACCTGAGAACAGAAAGATTATATTCTTGACAAAGTTACTCCTCAACTACTGTTCATATGAATTCACTTTTTATGACATATGAGCATGTACTTTAATACACTATCACTACTGATAGATTTCTACTACCTAAATTATTTATTGCCTAATGTCTGCAAGTAAGGATTAGACAAATACATTGATATAAACCCACAGAGATAAAAAGACCTGGAGGGAACAGGAGTTCCACAAGGAGAGCAACAGAACCAAGAAATCTGAGCCCAAGGGTCTTTTCTAAGACTTATCCTTGAACCAAGGACCATGCATGGAGATATTTTCTAAGGAATGTGGAAATTAGGAACAACTGAGTCCCCATCTAAAATTCATGGCCTGGAAATTTCAAGAATGGCATTTTCTGAAGCAAGAATATATGCCTTGGATTTCAAAAGGATTATACAAAAGGCAATTTAAATATGTAAATACTGTGATATTATATTTGTGAATCAAGATAGACACACACTTTGAAATATGTATAATTTAGAGGTTAGAGTCTCAATTCAGATCCATATCAGGCATACTAAATAATTATGATGTTCTCTCAAACTGAAAAGCATTTGCTTAAAGCAAACTGTGTTTGAGGGTCAAACCTAGTCTAAGGCCTGATTTCAAGTATGAAGTTTTTACAGAGTACAACCATAACTACTTCTCTGTGACATTTTTCATTCCACAATGGCAGAACAGTTGTGAGGGAAACCATATCGCCTGCAAATCCTATGATGTTTACAGTTAGGCCTTTTTTGTTTTTTTCCAGAAAATTTAGCAACTATTGACATATAGAGTTAAAGAGCAGTAAAGCCCTCAAATGGAAGACATCAAGTTTTATTGTTTACTAGCCAAAGCAATAGTCAGCAGGGACATTTTCAAATTTTCCACTTAATTTGAAAAAACTTATTCTGTAAAATTTTGAAATATGAAATAATGAAAAATTTCTCAGAATTCAATTTTTCTCTCTTTTAGGAGATTTCATAGCAAAACCATTAGACAAGTTACTGTTTCATAAATTTTTTAAAAATGCAATTTTCACTTTCTTTAACACTTTAAAAATAAAGAAATTACATATCTGATGTACAAACAGTAAAAGAAATACAGCCCATAAATTTGAAAGAAAGCAAGGGAATGCACTGTAGGAATTTGATGATGAAAAGAGACAGGGGAAAATAATGTAATTGTGTTTTATTCCCAAAGCATTTAAAAATATACTAAAAAAATAAAATAACGCAATGCATGGCCATGTAGTCTCATGCGTAAATCTCTACACAGAGAAGCAGAAGGCAGAAGACAGTGTAGGCTACATTGTAGGTGCCAGGCTGGCCAGCCTGTGCTATTGATCCATACTGTCTATGCAAAAATCAGAGAATAATGAATTAACAAAGCAACAATGACTTAAATTAAAACTTGTCATGAGTTAATATGCTCAGAGATGTCATTTTAAACAATAGTTTGAACAATAAAGTGTTAATAACAGTACATAATTTCAAAATTACATTAATTACATCCAAAAATTCAAAAGCTAATTTCAAAGTAATTGTTTTTAATGGTATCATTTATGTAGTACTTAATATTAGCATTATTTCTGCTTTCGGTGAATGTGGGAAATACATCTGGAAGATTAAAAAAAAATACCTCCTGTCCCTTTTATCTGAGTCACATTTTTCACATGAATCTGAACATCTCCTGGAAAGTCAGAATTCTATGAGAGGAACTATTGATTTTTATCAACCTAGAAAGTGAAACAAGAGGGAGAATGACATTGCTGGACATAGGAAGTTCAGTTCAGGTCAACAAAACCTAAGTTTTGTGGGAATTGTTCAGAAATTACAAATGTTGCTGGGCTAAAGGACTCTGACATGGGGCTGGAAAACACATTTTGACACTAGATAGCATGTAGCCTCCATTCTGCTACTGTCACTGATATCTAGAGCATATTATACCTGCTGGTCTCTCAGAGGGTCAAATGAGGCAGCTTTTTAGAATGACATTTGGGCATTTTGCAAGGTGGAGCAAAAATCTGTGAAGTTCATATCAATGCTTGAACCTGGCTGTTCTACTTCTGTCTTCCTGTGCTATCAGAGGCATGACAAGTCCCTAAAGATGGAAATGTAAACCAACAGAGTATAGGAAATAGCTCCATACTGTCTTTATATCTTCCCTCTTTGAATTTTTTGATTGATATATTTTTGGTAAACCTAATCTTCCTATGGGAGCCATTTCACTGCCATGTTGTTGGTTTTGCTTCACTTGCAAGCCTACCTCTGCAACTGGTCGCACAAAATGACTATTTAAACGCATTTTATTTTATCTGTTATGCTTTAGAAGTAGGTGATGATAGTGAGAATAATGATGATAAAGGGATGATGATGATAAAGGTGATGGTAACTGATATGATGACAGTAACAGTGGGGAAGAAGATGGTGACGGTGGTGATGGTGAGGATGGTAGTGCAGCTGCTGCTGCTAAGTACAAGCCCTGTGGCATCCTTTCAAGTGTGTCCGTTGGAAGCCTATGTCGTAGGAATAAAAGCTAACAAGATCTCTGGTAAAGCTTTCCATTTTTAGTGAAGTTGTAAGTGCTCTCAGCTTTACATCCATGACCCGTTCTGTATCATCCATCCCATGGCTCACCTTCCCAGCCACCACATATCAGTCTGTAGTAAGTTCATATACAAATATAGGACTGTAGAGAATAAAGATATGTACTTAGAACATTTTTTTCTTTTAATTGTCAGGATGGCTAAATTACAAAACAATTAATGAATCTGAGCAAAAAAAATAAACTTATTGAAAATTATGATTTCTGTCTAAATAAAATAATTTCAGAATTAATATATGGATCAGAAACATTGCAACGGTCTACAATATATATCAGTGTCAACTGTGCATCGGGTCACCCATTCCTAAAGATAAAATTTGGGTAAAATTTGCCTTCAGGCTTTGAGTTCTTGAGTCAAGTAATCATATATTGTCACACAATTCATACACAAACCCTTCAGTAATAGAAACAAAGTATAAATTGTAAAAACAAACAAACACAGGCTAAGATTCAGAGCTGCACTACAGTGCATATGTCTAACTTAGGGTGAAAATTATGGAGAGATAGTAGCCTAAAAATACATCTAAATCTAAAATGCAAATGTACTTTGTCACACAAAATAATAATACAAATGAAATATGATCATTTTATTAGGTTTTACTGCCAGAATAAAATGCCCTAGGCAGAATAGCTTTATATAGAAGTCCATTTAGCTCACAGTTTGGGAAGCTGAACGTGCAAACAGTGTAATACTGGCTCTGACAAGGGCTCCCTGGAGTGTACTGGGAGTGTTTACAAGAAGAACAGCTCACTCACTTTTATGAGCAGAAGCCAGAGAAGGACAAAGTGCTCACATTTGGGATTTTACATTAACTAACTTTGGGCTAGCTCTCCGGGTAGCAGTTACTCTCCTGAGGTCATACCGTTAATGACTGACCAGCCTCTCAGAAGTTCCTTCCCTTAAAAGTTCATTGTCAGTGTCAGTTTCTATCTAGCCAGAGCTCTCATTTCCTTCTCCAGAATCTAGGCCAGTGAGTCTTTCTTACCTCTCTATCTGCACCTTCTCCTGAATCCAGCAGATCTAGCCTAAGCCATGTAGCCAATATTCTGGCCTTGTCTGGCACGCTGCAATCAGTCCTAGTCTCCTTTCAGGACAAGTCATACTTGACATAAACATAGATGTACTACATCCAACCTCACCATCCAGCCATAGTTCCCATATCCTTTTCACACACCCTACCTGTCACTACCCACAGATCCTTTTTAGGATTCATGCAAAATCCCCACCTAAACATACTGTTTGCATCTTTCTCCATGGTATAGCACAGTGAGTTCTCACGCCGTGCCATGAACTCCCCTCAACCAGGTAGATCTAGGCCAAATCTCACATATCTAAAGCCTGTCCTATGCTACCCTACCTTGCCTGCACCACAAATGATCTCTTAGATGTATCCAGGAACTTTCCAATCTATCCCCCACATAAGGGCCCCTCCCACACCACATCACACCTTTCCACCAAGTAGATTTCTCTATTCCTACACTCCAGGATTGAACCAGGAGGCAAATCATGTATGACATACCAGGGCCCTCTGTCCACCTGCGCACACTGCATTAAAAACTTTTCTAACCTATAGGCCCAACCCACTTAGAAATCCTTCTGTCTGCCCTACTCCTCTCTGTGCTGTGTGACTTAGAACTAAGGAAAGAAGTCCACAAGCCCAGATCACATCGCAAAAATACAAATAATATGCATGATTAAGTCATTGTCACTTCCCCCAAAGCTGGCAGCCCTGTACAAATGTTTGCCAAAGACGATTACTTAAATAAACTCCAAGACACAGAACTTAAAATAACAACCAGGTTTATCAAAGGATTCCAGGGGTTTAAAGAATACGTGAAGAAATATCTCAATGCAATTGAAGACCAAAGAGCTTAAGGAGAATAAAAACCTGAATGATGCCAAAGAAAATACAAAGATTGGGCTGACACCAATGAAAAAGTCAATCCAGTACTTGAGAACAAAATTTAATAAGGCTATCAAAACACTGAAGAGGAACCAAACTGAAATGAAATTGAAAAGTGGAGTCAATCAACTAGAAAACTCAAGGCAAGGTCTTACAAGTTAAATGAATCAGACAGAAGAAAAGATAGCATAGCTCAATGATAAAGTAGAGGATTAACACCAAATAATAAAATAATATGAAAAATTACAGGGAAAGAAAACACAGGAGATAAAGAATACCTTAAAAATGTAAGTTTTGTGCTTATTCCCTCAGGAGAAAAATTAAGAAGCTTTATGAGTACATGGGTTGGGCTGAGCCCAGAGCCTTTTTTATTTCTGTGCTAGCCTCCATAAAAATCTAAACTTCTGTAAGTCCAGACCTAGAAATTCAGCTTTCAGTTTTATTCTACTAACGGAGCCCTAGAATGTTTTTAGTCTCTGAGACTTACTGCTGTCTAGCTCTTTCTGTACTCTGGCTAGCTGTTTCAACTCAGCTGCTCTGACTTAAGTATCTCCTGCTAGATAACTGAATCAAGCTGGCTTCTCTTTGCTTCTTGTTGAATTGCTCTGCTTTAAAGGTAGTCACCACCTTAGAGGAAAAGAATGGACAAAATCCTTTGAAGCCAATGGGATCAGGAAGCGAGCAAGAGATAAAGAGGCACACTTTACACTAACGAAGGGATCAGCTAACCAAGAAGACATTACTATAATAAACATATATACATTAAATTCTGGCATGCTTAATTTCCAAACTCAGACATATTATGGTGTTTAAAGACAGAGTATCTTTAAGCCATAACCTATATCATCAATCCATAAAGTTAGGTGATATCAATATCTCAGTTTCTCCAATAAACAAGCATGTGGACAACAAATAAATAAAGAAGCATCGGAATTAGTTTAAACCATATAAAAATGGACTTAAAAGGTATTTATAGAATATTACACTCCAAATCAAAAAATATGCATTCTATTCAGTAGTACAGGAGAGCTTTTCTAAAAGAAATCACATCTTTGGACACTGAACAAATATTTACAAATTCAAAAAGATTAAAATTACTCGTTACATCCTATACTAACATGATACAATAAAAGATATAAAAAAAAGACTTGAAGGGACAGAACTACACAAGGAGACAACAAACCCAAAAATAAACAAACAAACCAAACTAAACAAACAAACAAACAAAACAGGGCTCAAGGAGCACTGTAGAGACCAATGCATCAACTAAAGACCATGCATAGGGAGGACTTAGACCCTATGCTCAGATGTAGTCCATAGATAGCTCAGTCTCCATGTGGGTTCCCTAGTAAGGGGAGAAGAGATCATCTCTGACATGAACTCAGTTCCCTGCTCCTTGATCACTTCTCCCTGGTGGGGTGACCTAGTCAGCCCACAGAGGAAGAGTATCCAGGCAGTCCTGATGGGACCTGATAGACTAGGGTCAGACAGTAAGGGAAGAGGACTAGGGGAGGAAGAGGGAGATGGGGAGGGTGGGACCAGGAGGAGAAGAGGGAGGGGCTACAACTTAAGTACAAGTGAATATTGTAAGTGATAATAATAAACTTAAAACTAAAAAAAAAAATAAACTTAAAACTGACAGTGAATAAATCTCTAGCAAATACATAAATTCATGAAGATTAAACAACTTATTTAATAATGAATTGATCAAATAAATAAATAAATAAATCCTGGAATTAAATAAAAAGGAAAGCATGAAACAGTAAGAGACAGTATAAGCAGTCCTATCAGGGAAATTTATAGCCCTATGTACCTATATTAATAAATAAGAAAGAGCACAAATAAATGGTTCAACTCAAAAAGTTAAAAAAGGAAGAAATTAAATCCAAACCCAATTCTCAACAGACAAGAAACCAATCACATGAGAACAAAGACAACAATACAAAGGAAGTAAAAAGAAAGAAAGAAAAGAAAAGAAGCAATGACTCTAAGGGCTAGTTCTTTGAGAATGTAAACAAGATTGACAGAACTTTGCCTAACTAACCAAAACAGAGAAGATACAATTTAAAAGAATCAGAAATGTATAAGAAAACATTATAATAGATACAAAGGAAATACAAAATATTATGAGGAAACCCTTTCTAAACCTGAAATCCATTACTCTGGAAAATATAAAAGAAATGAAAACATTCCTAGATTCAGCCAAATCACCAAAATTAAACCTAGAAGGAAAAAAAATAAACAGACCAATAAAAAATTAAGAGATTGAAGTAGTAATAAAATACTTTCCAGGTTTAGAGTCCAGGACCAGATGTATCCACAACAAAATTATATTAGAATTTCAAAATCTACAGTCAATACTTTTTACACTATTAAAAGAAAGAAGAAAGAAAGAAAGAAAGAAAGAAAGAAAGAAAGAAAGAAAGAAAGAAAGAGCACTCACAAACACCTTCAATGAGCCGCTATCACTCTAAAACAAAACAGGTGAAGACACAATTAAAAAGGAAATTATGGGCCAATATTCTTGATGAAGATATATTTAAAAATACTCAATAAAATAATTTCAAACAGAATATAGATATGCATCAAAATGATTAAACACATATATCTAGAGGGCAGTTTGACAGTCAGAAATCACATCAGTCTAGTAAAACACTACAAGTTGTTCCCCCACTAGGACCTATGACCTTCGCAGCCACAGGTTTTTGTCCTGGCTTGCAGTACCGTATGTGATTTCCCTCCTTGGGAGCAGACCTGAAATCCACTCAGAAGAAGATTGGTCTCACCCAGGATAGCCAAGCCACCATTGCATATACACGCACATTCTGCCCAGCATGCAAGTATGTAAACATGACTGGTCCATACCTAGCAGGGATGTTGGTGCCAGATCTCTACCAGAAGTCTTCATGGTCTCCTGTGGTATCTATAAAAGCCGGCCAACCAAAAGGGAGTTTTCAGGTCAGTCCCAGCTTAATTTCTTCATGTCCTATAGTCAAAGCACATACAGGCATCCTCAGCAATGAGGTCTTAGTATCTAGCTCTGACATGCATGCAACGATCAACAGTAGCAAAGGCCTTTATGATTTGTGGGATCCCAGGAGATCCCCTGGGCAACAACTCACAGGAAGGTAGTGCACCCCTGACACTGGGATATTCATTCAGTAATCTTACGGTCTCTTCTACCCATGAAGAATACTTTCTGAATTTTTATTTTCTTTCAATTAACACAGCCCTAGTAGGGTTCTAAAATTAACTGAAAATACAGTTGTAACTATTGTCACTCCAGTGGTTTCCAAATTCACAAAACAGCCAGAAGTTGACATTATATCATCTATATTACAAGCATTTTCTAGAGAACAGGCAGGACAAGGTAACATTCCAATCCACCATTCCATAACAAATAGTGGCTTACGGAGATAACCTCGGTTAAAATCTGTTGTTATCTCTTGTCAGCATTGTCAGATGATTTCAAAAGCTCACAAAAGGTTAAAAGCACTGGCTGGCCTTCCAAAGGTTCTGGGTTCAATTCCCAGCTACCACATGGTAGCTCACGACCAACTACAAGAGATCTGGTGTTCAGTCGTACCTGCAGGCAGAACACTGTATACAAAACAAATCTTTTTTAAAAGAAGATACAAAAGTTGAACATAAACAAATTTTAATACAGCATGGAAGAGTCCCATGCATTTGTGTCAATTGCTTCCTCCTGACATCAAGGTTAGGTAGGAGGCACGAATAGAAGGAAGCCTGTAACACTAACTTATTCTCTTTGAGCCATTATGTATCTTAGAGCACTTCATAGAGCTTCTCTATACTTCTCCACTCTTTTTTAAAGTAATTTATTTATTTTTATATTAATCACAGGTTATGTACTTTATCCCAGCTGTAGCCCCCTCCCTCATTCCCTCCCACTCTCTCCATCCCTCCCTTATCTTCTCCCTGCCCCCCTCCAAGTTCACTGATGAGGGAGGACTTCTGCTTCCATCTGACCCTAGCTTATCATGTCTCTTCAGGGTGGCTGCAATGTCCTTTTCTGGGATCTAGCTAGGCTGCTCCTCCCTCGGGGGGGGGGGGAGTTTAAGGGCCAGCCATTGAGTTCATGCCTGAAATAGTCCCTGTTCCCCTTACTGGTGTACCCACTTGGATACTGAGCTACCATGGGCCACATCTGAGCAGGGGTTCTAGGTTATATCCATACATGGTCCTTGGTTGGAGAAACAGTCTCATAAAAGACTCCTGTGCCATGATCTATTTGGTCTTTGTGGAGCTCTTGTCCTTGCAAAGTCTTACTAACTCCCCCATTTTTCATATGATTCCCTGCACTCTGCTAAAGGCTTGGTTGTGATTCTTAATATCTGCTTTGATACATTGCTAGTTAGAATCTTTCAGAGGCCCTCTATGGTAGGCTCCTGTCCTGTTGCTTGTTTTCTCCTACATTTAATGTCCATCCCGTTTGTCCATCTAAGCGAGGACTGATCATCCCACCCTGGGTCCTCCTTCTTGCTTATCGTCCCTAGGTGTGTAGATTTCAGCATGTCCATCCTATCCTGTAGGTCTATATAAGTGAGTATATACCAAGTATTTCTTTCTTCAACTTGGTGGGCCTGATTTTATCTGCTCATCCCTACTCTGGGCCAAGAGGAAAAGAGTCTTTGCTATCCTTAGCTATATGTGCTGGCCCCCTGGGTCAGCGCAACCCTGGGTTTAGCAGTACCTGTTGTTCCTCTGTCTACTATATCTTAGTCCTAAGACACTCCTGACAAATCTGGAGTTCTTACTTTTGATTATAGCTCAAAGAGACTGAGATCATGCAGGTTGCCTTGCTCTCCCACAGGTAGCAATGGCAAAGTAACTTTGGTAGTTGGAATCTTTCCCAGCCCCAATTAACCCTGTTTAATTGTGAATAACATAGCTGGAGTGAGCTAGTTGGGTGTCAATCTTTCATGAAGAGGCTGAGCTCCCTGCTCCCTACTGAGTTACATTACTGAGTTTTCTACCTCTACAGCAGCCAATCTGATCCCATCCACTCTCATGTCACATAGATTCACAGAAGTCCCTATACCACAGCAGGCTCTTTCATTGTTTGTTTAAAACTCTCCCCTAATTCCAGCAGTTCCAATGCTGAATATATCCTGATTACCCTAGGTTCTTCTTTGAGACCATTGTTAAGGTCTCAACATGTGCCTTGAATCACATATTTTCTGTTTTATCTATTAAAGTTCAGACCCCAGGGGTATCTTCTATCATATTTTTTCTGGGGTTTTAGGTTCTCTCCATGCATGGTCTTCGGTTGGGGTATCAGTCCTGCAGGCCCCAGGGCCCAGTTGTTTTTGTATTGCTTTTGGTTTTGGTTTTGGTTTTTTTTTGGTTCTGTTGTTTTCCTTGTGGAGCTCCTGTCCTCTCCAGTTTTTTTCTATCTCCCCCTTCTTTCACAAAATTCCATGCATTCTGCCCAAAGTTTGGCTAAGAGTCTCAGCCTCTGCTTCAATACCTCGATCATTTTAACCCCAACTTTCCCATTATTTCATTTATCTGATGTATTTGCCAAATCAGAAGCCAACAAGGAAGATGGCAGCTACATTTCCATTTCTTGTAGCAATTGCCCTTTTACATGAACAAGTTCCTACTTTACACAAACAGGTACCTGCCGGGCATGCATCTTGGCCTCAGATGCATTTCTAACCATACACAATATTGGCCGTACAACTTCTATTGCTGCTTGAAGACAAGTTCAACCCTTGTGAGCTAATCTCAAAGAATGCAGATTTCCTCCTACCCTTGAACTGGTTCGAGGGCATTTCATTATTTACGTGGTGGGCTCTCCTTTCTCTGTTATTATTTAACCTTGTTATTTTGGCCAAAGATGAATTTCAAAACACAGATTCCCAGGCTATGGATTTCTTTTCTCTTCATAAAATATGGTTGAGAATTCAAAAGAAATTACTATTTAAAATCCAAGGACACTAGTATTATTCTGATCATGCAATTAGAATCGTGTTCTGTTAATTCTAGTAAATTATTCTAATGGTAAATTTTACACTTAAAATTCTATGAAAGGCAAGAGTTTCTCACAAGAGATAATGGCTCACAAGTGCTGTTCTATCCATGAATGATAGATTAAAAAATGAAACAAAATATTTCAAGCAGAATGAAAATGTATAAAATATATTGGAGCTTTTACATATTATTAGGAAAAGGATTTTAAAATCTAGTTACTCCAGGCTAGACCATCAATTATAATTTCCATTATGAAAAGCATTTAGTGATCTTCAGACACTTATGACTTCATTGATCATCTCAATAATTCTTAACTGGAAATCTACTTATACCAGATAAATGGTAGATGATAAAAATAGAAAGGTTAAAATGACAAAGCTATTTCCTTAATGAGGCCATATTCACATATAGGAACGAGATATACAAGCAAGTAATTGACTGGAGAGGGATAGATGGCAGAGCCAGGTGCAACCCATAAGTAGAGCCTAAGGAACAAAGTGGCTTATTTAGAATGTGACATGTACATAGAAGGCACTCGCTAAGATTTTACAGTAAAATTTCTGCTAGGAACAAGGGGCACTGATACTTTCATAAACCTGTATGAATACAGTGTTTCAACCTAATTGACAGGCCACATACACTGAATAGAATACATTTTGTTGTGAATAAAACTCAGTAGAAAATTGGAATATCAATATGATTTGTTCTGAATATTTTTAATGCTTTCATTTTTCACAGTTAAATATTTTATTAATATAAGTTTTATGGAACATTAGTTTCAGTTTACAAAGCAGAGTTTAAAGGCTGTGGAAACACCAGGGTATTTGAGTTGAACATTTTTGTCACTATAAGAGTGTTGGGCCATTTGTGAGAGCTTATACAACCTGATTATATTAAATGTATTCTAAGTGCCAAGCAATGCACAAAACATTATGGGTATGAAAAGCCAAAATTAAACGTAATTCTTGTTAGCACAGTGTTAGCATTTTTCTTCAGGGGCTAAGGTAAGGGCTAATAAAATAATCATTAAACATATAATCTGTTGTGTAAAAGGCAATAAATGGAGTATTTAGAAAGAAATAAAGACCTTAATTTAATTGTGAGTTCAAGGAAGTGTTTCCAGGTAAAGGGGAATTTGAAGTCAGAGAAGAAAAGAATCAGACTTAACAAGGATAAGGAATGTGTGTGTCCAGAGATAGGCACATAGAACAAGTGAGGTTATCTTCAAGTGATGAGGAACATCTGCAAAGGCCTGAAAACGAGACATAATGGATTACTCAAAATCAGCCAGTCAATTTAAGGATTTCAGTGGTCATACTCAAAACTGTAAGAAACCAGAAAGGAATTGAAAACACAAAACATGGTGAGCCCAGAGCCTAACAGGACTCAAAGAATGAACTTTTACAGGTAAGAAAATGCAATTGCTGATACAGAAAAATTTTTGAATTGGAAGTCAACATAGCATAAAAAGAGGCCCTTAGTCCAACTTAAGGAATCTTGGAACTCCTCTTTTGGTCATAGAATATTTGCCTACATAGGATGTTGATGAACAAGTAAATTTGATGAAGAGAAAGGAAAGTAGCTATTGTAGAGAAATAGGCAGTCTATATGAAGAAAAATAAATTTAAATAAATGGCACAGATGGGAGCCACACATTAAAAACCCATCAAAGAGAAGAGAAGAGACTTTATACGTTCTTCATCTATGGAGACATAGAAAGACAAAAGTAAAACCACAGATGGATCACATAAGTGTTCTATAGGTAATCATGATAAGAGTCAGTGGGCAACTATAATGATTCTTATTTTACATACGATATTCTGTATATAGTAGTAATAATAGATATTTTTTAGGTGACCAAGAATGGATTCATGAAGATAATTTATGATAGCATTAAGTAGAACTGGGGTAGTTAGATTAAAGACATATTGAAATGTTAAAGATAATTTGAGTAATTAATACGTAGATATCAAAATTTTAAAAAATATATAAAATAGCTAAATATATAGTATATTTATTTAATGTTATTTAATAATGAATATGCAAATTTTAGATAAAATATAATGATTTCTAATTTTGATTTTTGGAATGACAATGTGAGAAGTTCAGAGAAATGTCTTCCCCAGAAGGGTATTTTTTAAACCAGTCAAATTTAACAAAGCTAATCATTCACTGTCTCTAGAGATTGATGAAAAGGCTTACAGCAATCGAAATTCTAACCACACTGGTGCACCATCTACAGAACATAGAAAGAAGGATAAAATGAGCTGACACTGATTCATACATCCATCTCCCAATATGTGAGATACATCCATCTCCCAGAACCTCCCATCTTCCTTGAGTCTCTGAAGTGGAAGAGCTGTTCTGGGTGGATGTTATGGTCCAGGTACATCAGCAGACCATACTTTCATTGCCCCAGGTTGACTACTGTAAAATGCCAACCGTATGGGTAACTCTTGGGATTCTAGGCTTTAAGAAATACACAATATTTATTTCTTCACGCACACATGACACGTCGTGTTACAGGAGTCAGGGGACAAACTGTGTAAGCTTGTTTTCTCCTTCCATTATGTGGGTCCAATGTTGTCTGAGATGGCAGCAAATGCCTTTATATGCTAAGGGATCGATCGATCTTGAGCTCAAATTTATAAACTAATGGAAGGAAAAAAAAGGAAGTTGAGATTTCTAGGCTAACACATAATAAAGAAAAATATTTCACTGAATTAGTCTAACCAAGCAACTAAAGAGAAAGAACACATGCCAAAGGTTGAGAAAAGAGAAGATTTGGTGTCCAGAGCTGCTACAATATCTAATGCAATGTGTCAATTTTGTTTAAAAGTAAACACACTAAAAAACAGTGAACTGTGGTAAAGTAATGTTTCAGACTTGAAAGAGGACCAGACATCACACTTAGCAAATAAAAGCTGCCAAGAACCTTCTTATATTTAAAGAACTAAAAGAGGTTGCATTGAAAGTTAATGGAAACACAAAGTCCCTTTGAACATATAAAAAAGAGAAATAATTTGTTTGAAGAAGATGAATGGCAATTCTAAAACTAAAGGGAACAATTATTAAAATAAAATAATATAACTGACTCAACAGTAGAGAAATCATATAGATAATTAGAAAGTGTAAATATGACTTTATAGTAGCAATGCATTCTTAAGAATAGTAGGCAAAGCAGATTGAAATCAGAAAAAGAAAACAGAAAACAAGTTAGGAGCCTATCACAGAGGGCCCCTGAAAGGCTCTGCACAATATCAAAGCAGATTCTGAGACTTATGGCCAGTTGTTGGTCAGAGTGCAGGGAATCTTACAAAAGATGTGGTAAATAAATAGTACGATAGGGAGAGGACAGGAGCTCCACAAGGAGAGCAACAGAACCAAAAATTCTGAGCACAGGGGTCTTTCCTTAGACTGATACTCCAACCAAGTACCATGCATGGAGAAAACCTAGAACCCCTGCACAGATGTAGCCTATGGCAGTTCAGAATCCAAGTGGGTTCCATAATAATGGGAACAGGGACTGCCTCTGACATGAACTGATTGGCCTGCTCTTTGATCACCTCACCCCGATGAGGGAGCAGCCTTAGCAGGCCACAAAGGAAGACAATGTAACCACTCCTGATGAGAGCTGATAGACTAGGATCAGCAGGAAGGAAAGGAAGACCTCCCCTATCAGTGGACTGGGGGAGGGGCATGTGCAGAGAAGGGGGAGGGAAGGTGGAATTGGGAGGGGAGGAGGGAGGGGTTTATAAGGGGATACAAAGAATAAATTGTAATTAATAAAAATTAAAAAATTCTCACCAGTAGGTGAGAACTGGCCCCAAATTAGTCAACAGTCAAGACTATGTAAAGTATAAACAAGAAGAAAAAGGCAAATTTTACTTAATTAGGAGCTCTCCGTAACGTAACCACATTAGTTTGATGTTTAGACAGTCTACTCTGGAAGTTGATACAGCAGACATAAAATGTGGTGACTCCATGATAGAATGACAAACAATTTGGATATTTATTTTTAGTTGTAACTTGAAGGACAAATGCCTTTCCTTCTAAAGAGAGTAACAAACAGAAAGCCACTCATGAATAAGTGACTATTGGCACTTAGTACATCTTTATAAGTCAGGGAAATAGAAAACAAAATATTCGTATGTTTCATACAAACTTTAATGTAAACATGACTTTTTAAGACAAATACTGTCTAGAGAAAGATACTGAGACCCAGGGGTTAGTGCTTCTAAGAACGAAGGAGGTAAGTTTAAAGTACTAACCAGAGAAGGGACTTTTCCTCAACAGTATTTGAAGAAAAAAATTTAGGATATGACAACAAAGAGCATAGGAATACTTTTCTTGCTTTCAAGTGTTCACTCACATTTTTGTTTTGTATAACAGACATGCACAACTGAACAAGCATGCATGTGTCCACTCACACAAACACACCTAGTAAAATGATATCTCCAGTGAGTCTATTCATCTTTATTAAAGCAGGAGCCGGATGGATGTTTCAATGCAAAAGCCGAAACATTGGGAAGGCTCCTATCAGAGAATAGGGGTTGGGATGATGGATGACAGCTTCAGAATTTAAAGGGCAGACAGTGAGAAATGTGCTTAGAAGAGATGAAGTATGATTGAAGGGTGTTTTATTTCGGGTGGAAGCAGAAGGGAAAGGACATGGGACCTGGAAGGTTTATTAGCCTCATTCATCTAGTTTGAACTTTGGAAATGCATGCGTGCTATGGACGGGAATGCATGGTTACCACACTTTGACACTTGGTGTAGTCATTACCTTAGAGGTTTGGACAGGAAATATGAAACACAGTGTCTTATGGCCATGTTTCGACAATGTTTGTCACTCATTCTGTATGTAATATTCACCAAGCAGATTATTTTAAAATCCTCTTAACTATATATAAGGGACAAAAGCACTAGTGTAGTAATTACTTAAGGAGGAAAGATGATTATGGTGGAAGTAGCAGGAGAGATGAGGAAGAGAACCTCCAACAGGAATAAAATAAGAAAAAAACAAGCTGAGCTATGAGTAATCTCACACATAGTGAGTGATCACACAAACCAAATAGACACCCAGCTTATGAAAAAGATACTTCACTGTTACCCTGTGTTTATAAACCCTACCAGAATGAGCATGAAGAACCGATACAGCACCACTTCAAAAGTCACATATGGCCACGCTTTGTTTGTAACCTGAGCACTGTCAGGAAGACCAGGAAGATCCCAGTGCTTAGCTGCCTGACAGGTTAGCTCCAGATTTCAGTGACAGACACTGCAATAAAACAGAGAGTGATAGAACATTAGAGTGATACCCTTCTCTGGAATCCTGTGAATGCACACACAATCAGGAAGGCATCTGGTTCCCCCCCACAAAAGTAAATAGTTAAGTTTTCCAACATTAGGCTAACTAGTACGGTATAAATTGAACCTGCTAATACCTTGAAGATGAATTTATAAATTGACACAATATAAATTCTTCAGAATCAATGTTAAAAATCTTTTCCTATACAAGTAAATGCTTTGTATAAAAGCAGGTTTGAGATCTTGATGATAATATTTAACTTTAATCTGAGAGCAAAAGAGTTGGTTCATTCTCAAATTCATTATCTTCCAGGGAAATCAATATTTAATCCTAGTTTATAATAGGTGGAATCATCTTTATTTTACCCTAGTATGAACTGATTAATTATTTAGCAGTATATAACTTTCATGCTTCCCACAGAGCTACAGTGATAAGTACACTGATATATGCATACTTTCTTAAATGTGCACACATAACTATGCCTATAACCGCACTTAAATCAGTGTATACACACAGTCAGGTTTCTGCAGTTAAGCTAGGCATGCCATTGTATTCCTTCCTGTTATCCTCCGTACTAAGTGATATAAAATGCCACCACAGTAGAATCAATTTCTATAAAATGCCATATAAAGCCAAAATTTCAAGTTTAAGATAAGTAAAATGATAACAGATTATTCTCTTACATGTTTACAAAGCTACATCAAACAGCTATGCATAATTTTATATAGAGGAAAAATGTTGGTTGAACTAGATTCTTCAAGATTAAAGATTCATCCTGCCCATGGTTTTCAAATTTTGGAAGGCACATTAATCCTGAAGAAAATACTATTCATACTTCAACTTCTTAAGAATGAAGCACATTCATGTAAGCACAATTACTCGGATTCAAGGCAACATTTGTCTTTTTCTAATGGAATTTTGCTGACATTTCCTTTCACTCTCTTGGCAAATATTCTGTGGTTATTGATAGGAACCAGCACTGAAGAAAAATACATCTACACATATTATCATCACAATACATAATTGATCATCTCTTTCTGAGTGTTATTCAATAATTTGAATTTCCTGTAGCATTTGTTTTTGAAATTGCTATTTTTAGCACTTACCGAATCCCTGCTGATAAAGCAGATGTCTATGTACTTAGTTTTTAATATTTTTCTCATACCTTGTACAGCCCACTAGAACTGGGAACTCCTCCTAATATTGTATGCAATATGTACAAAATTTCGTTCCCTTTTGTGATGTTTACTGCTTGAAGAATATCCACAGTCTAGTTACATTGGACTTTACACAGTTAAGTGACTCTCAAGGCAACACACCCTCTGGATATAAATGTGTCCTGACAATGAAGAAAACCTGGAGGGGGAGCAGCATGGTTACAAAGCTGACCAAGTGAGCTGAATTCAGTCTCACAGAAAACTGCTAATCTGGGTTTTCTGAATGTCAACATTGTGATGTGATGTGTATTCTGGAGGTTTAGTCAGCAAATGTTCTAGACAATTCCAGTTTCTGATAAGGGAGAAGGAAGAAGAAAGGAGATTAGGTGAGGAGCAGCCAGAATCACTTATGACAGAGGCCTCAGACAGTCTCATAGGAAAGACAGAGAAGCATGATGGTATTTCAAAGGCACCACACTTAAATATAAATCAGTCATTGAGTTTCTTTGAAGGAAAGAGAGCAGCTGATGGTAAAGGGAATATATGTGAAGAGTGTCATCAACCGGAAAAGGAAGGACAATTCCCTGTATCCTGCGAAGATGACCAAGGTGATTCTCCACAGTCTGCCAACAGCAGCAAAAGAATTACTGTTTTTCTCCTCAGACTTCCCTCATTTTAAAGCCTCAACATGACATTGCCTCAGAAATCACCAGATGTCCCAGAGAATTACTTTTATCTTTGTCAGCTCTGAAAGGCATCAGGACATTTCTATGTATTGATTGGATTTCTGTGACATGTTTTCTATCAAAATCTCAAAATGCAATTCAGAGGAAATTTAAGACATAGTGACTCAGAATAAGGTACTATTGCACTGGAAAGAGAAAGAAGGGAAAGCAACAAGGACAAAAGGAGAAACCATTTCATAGGAAAAAAAATTGATGTTGTAATTTCACCAATTGACATCTTATTAAATGGTGAGATAATTTTCTACAAAACAGTTACATAATACAAAATGGTGCCAAACAAATATAAGAAAATATGAATGGCAAGCATACTCACTTTCCCTGAGCAGAAAAGTAATTTAAAAACTAATGTTTAGTATAGATATCTATATTTTCATATCAAAAGAATAAGTACACCACTTGAAATTTGGTACATTGTAGCTGCCCTCAAGATTTGTATGGAAATCATAAAGATAATATAACACCAACATGATTCTAAGTCAGTGGAAGTTTTAAATGAGAAGTAAAGATAAATAAATGTAAAAAGTAATTATGTGTGTATTATGTTTGTGTAAGTGTGTATATGTCTGGGGTGCATTTGTATGTGAATCTCTGTGCATGAATCTATGTGTATGTGTGTATATGTGTGTGTGCATCTGTATCTGTGTGTATTTGTGCGTATCTATGTATGTGGGTCTGTATGTGTGCATGTGTACGAGGCAGGATTGTGAACTTGTCTGTGTGTGTCTGTGTGTATGAGTGCATGTGAGTATGTGTGTGTGTGTGTGTGTATAGTGTTGCTGAGATGGCTCATTGGTAAAAATGCTTTCTTAGTAAACGTAACATGTCAGTTCAGATTACTAAACCCACTTAAAAGTCACACTGAGTAGACTACCCACCAATCTGTAATCCCTGTGGGCCTACAGATGGAAAGCAGCGGGTGACTGGATAACCTCAGGAAACCACTAACCAGCTACTGGCATACACAGAGGTGAACACAGACCCTATTTCAAATAGGTAGAAACTCTGTGATCTCCACATGTGTTCTGTGGCATGTACACCCCTGCAAAGACACAAATACTTACACACACACATACACACATACACACACACACACACACATACTCACATGCACTCATACACATACACGTCATCACATCAACAAAACAAGACAACAGCAATAAACAAAATATTGCAAATTGTAAAATGCTATCTCTATCAAAGACTCTGAGAAAGTGATATGTCTGACTGCCACTAGGTACAAATTTTAAAAATGTCTTCTCTGTGTGCAAGCATTAAGAAGAGGAAGCAAAGAATTGTGTTGGCATTTTGATAGAAATTGCATTAAATCTGTAGATTGCTTTTGGCAGGATGGACATTTTCACTATGTTAATCCTGCCAAGCCATGAGCATAGGAGATCCTTCCATATTCTGCTATCTTTTTATATTTCTTTCTTCAGAGACTTGAAGTTTTTTTTTTTTTCAAACAGGTCTTTCACCTGCTTGTTTAGGTGACACCAGGGTACTTTATGTTATTTGTGGCTATTGTGAAGGGTGTGGTTTCCTTAATTTCTTTCTCAGATCTTTTGTCTTTTGTATACTGGAGGGATACTGTTTATTTTGTTGTTGTTGTTGTTGTTGTTTTGAGTTAATTTTGTATCCAGTCACGTTGCTGAAGGTGTTTATCAGCTGAAGGAGTTCTCTGGTTGATTTTTTTGGGGGTAACTCATGTATACTATCATATCATCTGCAAATAGTGATATTTAACATCTTCCTTTCCAATTTGTATCCCCTTGAAGATCCAGCTATACCACTCTTAGGTATATATCCAAAATATGCTCAAGTACACAACCTTGATAACTTTGTTCATAGCAGCTTTATTCGTAACAGCCAGAACCTTGAAACAACCCAGATGTTCCTCAACTGAGAAATAGATACAGAAATTGTGGTACATTACACAATAGAATACAATTAAAAACAAGGAAATCATGAAATTTTCAGGCAAATGGTGGGATCTAGAAAATATCATCCTGAGTGAGGTATCTCAGAAGCAGAAAGACTCCTATGGTATATACTCACTTATAAGTAGATATTAGACATATAATATAGGATAAACATACTAAAATCTGTACACCTAAAGAAGCTAATCAAGAAGCTAATCTGTGTAAGATGATCAATCATTACTCAAAAAGACAAATGAGATGGACATCAGAAGAGGGAGAAAACAGGGAACAGGACAGGAGCCTAACACAGAGGATCTCTGAAATGCTCTATCCAGCAGGATATCAAAGCATATGCTGAGAATCCCTGCAGAGTTCAGGGAATCTTATAAAAGTAGGGGAAGATAGAAAGACCTGGAAAGGACAGGAGCTCCACAAGGAGAGCAAGAGAACAAAGAAATCTGGACCTAAGGGTCTTTTCTGAGACTGATATTCCAACCAAGGACCATTCATGGAGATAACCTAGAACCCCTGCACAAATGTAGCCCATGGCAGCTCAGTCTTCAAGTGGGTTCCCCAGTAATGGGAACAGGACTGCCTCTGACATGAACTCACTGGCTGGCACTTTGATCACCTCCCCTTGAGAGGAGAGCAACCTTACCAGGCCACAGAGGAAGATAATGCAGCCAGTCCTGATGAGACCTGATAGGCTAGGGTCAGATGGAAGGGGGGGGGACACCTCCCCAATCAGTGTACTTGTGGAGGGGTATGGGAGGAGATGAGGGAGTGGGCTACACTTGGGATACAAAGTATATAAACTGTAATTAACAAAATATAAATAAATTAAGTAAAAAGAAGAGGAAGCAATTCAATAAAATACTGATATTAACGTCTTACTATTTGTTTTATTCCCCTTCTTTTATCATATTTGAAGAATATGATAACTTCCCACAATGGATACGGAATATTTCTCACTATGTAGAAAATCATAAAAGCCAAAGTTTTTAGCTACAAATACAACATACAAGTGTTTCTCATTTTATTCACTTTCTTTCAGCTCTTGTCAGTTAACAGAAAGCATGGCTCGATTGCATTTCAGATCCCAGTAAAAGAAAGATATGTATAGTCATACACATATTTTTGTGTGGCACTGGCTGTTAGACTATCTTTTGTACAAACTTTTTAATATTAGCCAGCAAAAACATGTATCCTTAGAGCTTTCATAATTAAATGTCATAGAGTATACATGTTGGTAACATAAGCAGTGTACTTCAGAAAATTACTTGAAAGAGATAGCAACTGAATCCTGGAAAAATCAAATATAAAAAAAAAAAAAACTCACAGCCTGAGATGACTAAGGTGTATAAAACTATGTTATTGTAAGAAGAAATAATAAATTATCTAACATTCGGGAAAATGTCGACCTCTACAAATTATTTTTTTATATATAAAATCTGTGCAGCTGTCACTAATTCAAGAAAAAGAAAAGGTTAGGTAACTACTGAGATGTCTAGTTCTAATTCTGCTAAAAGCTGCTCCTCCCATAAACTAAAGAAAGCACAGTGTTAATGATTCAGCCAAGTTCATTTCAACAGATTGTGCTGGGCAGTGAGAAAAACTGCTTAGTCTGAATTTAATTTCTAACTAGCGAAGAAAAACATGTTAATGAGCTCAACCATAAAAAAATAATATACACATCTTGGAAACTGTCATATGAGGTCATTTAAAAATATTTTGGGGATAATTTGGGATTATTGAAAAGTTACAGAGATGGTAGTGACTGCTCATATAAGTGCCTCAACTTTTGCACTATTTTTTACAAATACTTTGTCTCAGAATTCACATCTTATTTCTAAGTAAGATTTTTCCCCTCTTAAGTTTTCATTCTAGAAATCACAGAAAACCATTATCCTACCAGCGACATTATATTTGTCTTTCAAGTCCTGTCATCTTGGCTGTGTCCACTCCTCAAAGGTCCTTTTCTGTTATGCTTTAGTAAGGTATGCTACGCATCACTGGGTATTTGACTGGTATGGGTTGCAAGATAAGACACTGGATAAAATGTTTCTTGGGACCAAGGGGATGGGGGAAAAGGAAAAAGGGTAGGACTGGGAGGTGTTGAGGGCTTCAATCTGGATATATAATGAATAAATTGCGAAAAAATTAAAATATAGAAAAGAGTTTCTCTGGACCGTGTGTTATAGTTCCATTCCCATTATTGTGTTAGGATACATGTTGTCACTGTTACTAATCTGAACTGTGTACATTGGTCACATGACTCTGGCCAAAGTCACATTTCTCTGATTTCTCTACAACTATATTACCTTTTAATACCTTTCCATACTGTGCATTTTTGGGAAGAAATTCATTATGTACAGCTTACACTTAAGGAAAAATTATTTTCTCTCTTCTTTAAGACATAAGTATGGGCACATAAATATTTATTTCACATTTGAGTTATACTTCAATATTTTAAGTTTAATTCTGCAGAATGAGACATCAATATTTTAAACAGATTGGTCTTGAATCCCCATGAGTGTGTGTGTTTGTGTGTGTGTGTGTTCTACTCCTAATTCTATATATGTCGTAATTTGTATGCTAAGCCCAAACTTCAGCTCATTCTGATCTATTCAGCTGGAAACTATGCCCAAAAGAGTGACTCCACTTTCCATTATTTGCTCACTTATAAATACCTATTCCAATGGTGGAAACTTCACCTACCGTTTATTTGCTTAAAGGTTAAATTGCTATCATGTAGACCCGTAGAAAGTAGTTTTTTTTTTTAAAACAAAATACTTTGCCTAGGTTTTGCTGGTTTCCAAAATTATGTAGGTAGTCACCGTTCTATCACATTCAATGAGTTCACACATTTGTACAGCAGAGAACCACATCACACATCCCCCATATACTTCTAACTTCCACCAAATATGTTCCATGCAATATTTCCTCCCAATCTGTGGCTTATATTTTCATATTTTCAACTTTTCATTTTGCAGAGCAGAAGTTTTCAATTTTAGTTCAAATTGTCGTGTGATTTCTTTTCTTTATAAATACTTGTTTTTAAGTTAAACAGTCAATATAAAAACCTAAGGTATTGTAAATTATATTTTGTTATGCTAGTCAGTTCTAAACATGATTTAGATTCAACCTATTTGATCTTGCAATAACAACATGGGCGTGCCTTCCCTCTGGTGGTAGCTTCTCTAGATTGTTTAAAGCGATGGCTGACTCATTGTGTATGCTGCTCAGTGATGCCACATTGTGAAATATTGATGATGTTTTACTGTGAAACAACCTGGGGTACTGATGTGAAAGGTGCTATTCAAATTGAAGTTAGAATTTGTTTTTAGGCAACACATGGCAAGGTTTACCAGCATCTGTGAACAACTAATCTCAAGTTCAATTATACTTAAATTGAAAGAGAACGAAAGAGACCTGCTATCGCCATCAGAGTCTAAAGTAAGAATAAAGCAGAGAGGGAAGAAGGAGGTCACTGTGCTGTCTAATGAAATTGCAAACATAAAGAATAAAAGCCTGCAGGATTGAGTTTATCAGCTTGTAGCACATTTACAAAAAGAATTCCTCTAAGCAATGAGAGCAACATCCAGAACAGATGATATTGGCTGAGGCACTGACAACAGAAGTGGAATTTTCCTTAGCAAATGACTTTTTGTAGCTATTTGTTTTTTCATAAGTTGTCAGGTTCATGCCGCAGTGTCTTTTTTATTATGAATGGGTGTTTGGTTACCTTCGGAAATGTGTAATGCTCTGGTAGAGATGGTAGAAACAGAATACAGAAGAAGCTTGCAATTTCTTGGTGTTTCCTAACTTTGTAATTGTAAAATTAGGAATTCAGCAGTGACGATAAGACTCAGATCTCCTTCTTTGGTTCCAGAAGATAAACTGTCCGCATGACTCTACAAAAGGACAACATTTAGAAATCAGAACAGAACACAGCTAACTGTAGAAAGAAAGTCCAAAGAGAGGCAAGGCCATTGAGGAGTAAGAGCTAAAACATAACTAAATACAGATAAGCTGAATATAGTGGAAGTATAGAGCTATCATAAGCTGTAATATCATCCACAGACTATGTTCTCCTCCTAATAATCCCTCATTTCTCCTGTCTGCTTATTCTAATTAACATGTTGCCAACTGTTAAAGATTTAGACAGGGATTAAGAAAACTGAAGCGGTTTATTATAAGACTTTTTACTGAAGAATAAAATAATAAAAAATTAAATCTAAATAAGATATAGACTTATAATTTATAATCTATAATAAGCATTATGCATAGACTTAGTGGATTATTTTAAGATTTATTTATTCATTATGTATACTATGCTTCTGTCTGCATGTCCACCTGCATGCCAGAAGAGGGCACCAGATCTCATTATAGATGGTTTTGAGCTGCCATGTGGTTGCTGATACCTCTGGTAGAGGAGCCAGTGTTCTTAACCTCTAGGCCATCCCCTAGCCCCAGACTTAGTGGATTTTTAGTGTTTCTTTCCACATGTTTCCATCATAAGTATACTAAATGCTAAAACCAGGAATTTCTTACTACTTTTCTTCTCCTTTATCACTATTTTTTTGAGTTTTTAAATATGTTTGACATATTTAAATATGTAAAATCACACATTAACTGTTTGCATTCATGTAATTGCAGACACCAGCCTTTAACTTTTCCCCACAATTTATTTATCTATTTATGTATCCATTTATTTGTTTACAGCCTGATCCTAGCCCCCTCCTTCCTCTTCTCCCAGACCCACCCACATATCCTCCTTTCCCCCTTCTCCCCTCTCCTTTTTCTCAGAGAAGGTAAGGGCCCCAAGAGGTACCAACCTAACCTGGCACCTCACATTTCACAAGAACAAAGTACATCCTCTCCCACTGAGGCCAGACAAGGCAGCCCAGCTAGGGGAGAGTGATTCAGAGGCAGACAACAGAATCAGAGACAGCCCTTATTCCCATTGTTAGGGGGCCCACATCATGACCAAGCTGCACATCTGCTACATATGTGTGGGTGGTTTAGGTCTAGCCCAAGCATGCTCTTTGGTGGGTAGTTCAGTCTCTTTGATCCCCTACGGGCTCAGGTTACTTTAATCTGTAGGTCTTCTTGTGGCACCCTTCACCCCTTCAGCTCCCTGAATCCTTTCTCTCACTCTTCCACAAAATCCCTGAGCTCAGCATATCATTTGGCTGTAGGGCTCTCCATCTGTTTCCATCAGCTTCTGGTTGAACCCTCTCAGGAGACAGTTATGTTAGTCTCCTGTCTGAAAAAATAGCAGAGTATCATCTACAGTGTCAGAGGTTGGCTCTCTTCCATGGGGTGGATTTCAGGTTGGGCCAGTCATTGGTTTGCCATTTGCTCTATTTCTGCTCTGCCTTTATCTCTACAGTCCTTGTAGGCAAGACAAATTGTGGGTCAAAGGTTTTATGTGTGGATTGGTGCCCCCTCCCCCCACTGGAAGTTCCACCTGGGCTATAGGAAGTAGCCACTTCAGGCTTCTTAACCCCCACTGCTAGGAGTCTTAGCTAAGGTTACTCCCATAGACTCCTGGGAGTCCTCCCTGTCCCTGTCTCTCTCCTGGTCCTTCCCCTCACCCCCTTGCCACTCTCCCACACTTGATCCCCACTCCTCTTGTCCTTCCCACCCCATTCCCACCTCCTCTCCCACTCAGTTCCCTCATTCTGTCTACTTCAGATGTCTATTTCCTTTCTCTTTCTGAGTGATATTCAAGCATCCTCCCTTGGCCCTCCTTGGCTTCTTTGGATTGTAGCATCGTCATCCTTCAGTTTATGGCTAATACCCACTTATAAGTAAATACATACCATAAGTGTATTTCTGAGCCTAGGTTACCTCACTCAAGATGATCTTTTCTAGTTCTATTCATTTGCCTGCAAATTGTGTGATGTCTTTGTTTTTAATAGCTGAGTAGTATTCCATTGTGTAAATGTGTCCATTCTTCAATTGAGGGACATTTAGGCTGTTTTCTCAGATTCTCACTATTATGAATAAAGCTGCTATGAACATAGTTGAGTGTCCTTGTGATATGGTGGGCATCTTCTGGGCATATGCCTAGAAGTGGTATAGCTGGATCTTGAGGTCTTGAGAGAGATCTATTCCCAATTTTCTGAGAAACTGCCAAATTGATTTCCACAGTGGTTGTAAGAGTTTTCACTCCCACCAGCAACAGAGGAGTGTTTTCCTGTTGCCTGCCCTCCCTTCAAATACTCAACAGCATTTGAGTGTCAAACGAAGAACTACTTATCTTTATATAAATTGAGGAATAAAGAAAATTTTTCCTTATTAAATTTATTTACTTATATATTTATTCATTGGGGAAGTGTATGAGTGCCTTGCATTTATTTATTTGAGGAGTATATAGGTCAAACAACAACTTGTGGGGGTCTATTATCTTCTTCCACAGTGTGGAATGTAGAGAATAACTCAGGTCATCAAGTTTAATGTGAAGGGTCTCTATCCACAAAGCTATATTGCCATCTCCAGCTGAAAATTTTCTGAGAATTGCAGGCAATAATACTTTTTCTTTTCCATGACTAAAACTGCATAGACATTTCTGTTCACTTGTTTGAGTAAACTGTCCAGGCCAATTCAGTTAATTCAACAATATTTTAAGTAGTATCTATATACCAGCTACTGTTGTAAGCCAACAAAAATAAATAGAACAAAACAAAAGTAGAGTTTTCAAGATAAGTTGGTAGACTTAGAAGCTGCCTCTCTGTGGCCTGGAGGAGGTGTGTGCTGTGTGTGTGTGTGTGTGTGTGTGTGTGTATGTGTACATATAAGACACACACACACACATATATATATATACATACACCTACATATACATAGGTATATGTGTATATATATATACCTACATATACATAGGTATATGTGTATATATATACATATATATATATATATATCAGAAAGATGGCTTATTGGGTAAAAGTACTTGCTGTGTCTTCTGGTTTCATTTCTGTGGTGTGATGAAATAAATTTACAAAAATCAACCTCAAGAAAGAAGAATTTATTTGGCTTTCACTTCCAAATCAGAGCTTCTCACTGAGTAGAAGTCAAGAGTGAACTCTAGTAGCTAATCACATTCTAGAGAGAAATAAAGAAATGCAGGCTTACTTGCTTACTTCTTTCTTTTCTACACTACTGAGAACTCTCTGACTAAAGAATGCTGCCACGCCATTTGTCTTTCTGAGTGAGAATTGATCATCTTACCCTGGGTCCTCTTTCTTGTTTAGCTTCTTCAGGTGTACAGATTTTAGTATGTTTTTCCTATCTTATAGGTCTAGTATCCATTTGTAAGTGAGGATATACCACGTGTGTCTTTCAATTTCAGGGATACCTCACTTAGGATGATCTTTTCGAGATCCCACCATTTGTCTGCAAATTTCATGATTGCCTTGTTTTTAATTGCTGAGTAATATTCCATTGTGTAAATGTTCCAAAATTTCTGTATCCATTCCTCAGTTGAGGAGCATCTGGGTTGTTTCCAGTTCCTGGCTATTACGAATAAAGCTGCCACGAAACAGGTTGAGCAAATGTTCTTGTTGTGTACTTGAGAATCTTTTAGATACATGCCTAGGAGTGGTATAGTTGGATCTTGAAGCAGTATTCTTAATTGTTTGAGAAAGGACCAAATTGATTTCCAAAGTGGTTGTACAAGTTAACATTCTCATCAGCAAAAGAGGAGAGTTCCTCTTTCTATAAAACCTCCCCAGCATGTGTTCTCACTGGAGTTTTGGTCTTAGCCATTCTGATGGGTGTAAGTAATAATCTCAGGTTCATTTTGATCTGCATCTCCCTGATGGATAAGGATGTTCAGCACTTCTTTAAATGTTTCTCTGCCATTCTATATTGCTCAAAGGAGAATTCTCTGTTTAGCTCCGTACCCCATTTTTAAGTGGATTGCTTGATTTGTTGCTTTTTAACTTCTTTAGTTCTTTATATATTCTGGATATCAGCCCTGTCAGATATAGGATTGGTGAAGATCCTTTCCCAATCTGTAGGTAGTCATTTTGTTCTGACGACAGTGTCCTTTGCTTTACAGAAGCTTTTCAGTTTCATGAGGTCCCATTTATTGATAATTGCTCTTAGAGAGTGTGCTGTTAGTGTTCTGTTCAGGAAGTTGTCTCTTTTGCCAATGAGTTCTAGGCTTTTCCCCACTTTTTTTTTTCAAACCGATTAAGTATGTCTGGATTTATGTTGAAGTCTTTGATCCACTTGGATTTTAGTTTTGTGCAAGGTGATAAATATAGATCTATTTTCATTTTTCTCCATATAGACATCCAGTTGGACCATCACCATTTGTTGAAGATGCTGCATTTTATCCATTGAATGGTTTTGACTTCTTTGTAAAAAAATCAAGTACCCAAAGTTGTATAGGTTCATTTCTGGGTCTTCTATTCAGTTTCATTGATCCATCATTCTGTTTCTATGCCAATAAATTCAGTTTTTATTACTATTGCTCTGTAATACAGCTTGAGATCTGGGATGGAGATACCTCTAGATGATCTGTTGTTGTATAGGATTGTTTTGGAAATTCTGGGTTTTTTATTTTCCTACATAAAGTTGAGAATTTTTCTTTCAAGGTCTGAAAAGAATTGTATTGTTTTTTTGATGGTAATTGCATTGGAAGTAGGAGAAAACAAGTAACAGAACAGGAGCCTACCACAGAGGGCCTCTGACAGACTCTACCTTGCAGTGCATCAAAGCAGATGCTGAGATTAATAACCAAACATTGGGCAGAGTGCAGGGAACCATATGAAAGAAGGGGGAGTTAGTAAGATCTGGAGAGGACAGGAGTTCCACAAGGACCAAATATATCAGGGCACAGGGGCCTTTTATGAGATTGTTTCTCCAACCAAGGACTGTGCATGGATGTGACCTAGAACCCCTGCTTGGATGGAGCCCATGGGAGCGCAGTAGCCAAGTGGGTTCCCTAGTAAGGGAAACAGGGACTGTCTCTATCATGAACTCAGTGGCTGGCTCTTTGACCTGCCCACCCCTGAGGGAGGAGCAGCCTTGATAGGCCACAGAGGAGAACATTGCAGCCAGTCCTGAGAAGCTAAGGTCAGATGGAAAGGGAGGAGGACCTCTCCCATCAGTGGACTTAGAGAGGGTCAGGGAGGAGATGAAGGAGGGAGAATGCGATTGAGAAGGAATGAGGGAGGGGGCTACACCTGGGATTCAAAGTAAATGAACTGTAATTAGTATAAAAATAAAAATAAATAAAAAAGTATGCTACCCCTCACAATGGGTTGGATCTCCCCACATCAATTAACAATCAAGAATATTTGGGTGTGGTTTTACAGCCGCCTCTAAACCCAGCCTTTGATAATAGACAAGAATTGGGTAGATCTCTTGTGAGTTAGAGGTCAGCCTACTCTACAAGGTGAGTTATAGAACAGCCTAAGTTACATAGTGAGGATATATATATATATATATATATATATATATATATATATATAATCTTTTTATATATGTATATACATAAATTACCCCTCATATAATTTATATATATATGTATATGTATGTATGTATGTAAGATTACCCCCTCATTGATTGCTGTAGGCAAACCTGATGTAAATAATTATTTATTGACTCCCTTCCCAAGTGATTCTATAGTATATCAAGATGAGAGACATGATAACCAGAACATCATGCAAGCTTGATAACTTGAGTTTTATTCACTGAACCATACCATCAACTGAGAGTAAGCATACTTACTCAGGTTTAGATAGGTAATAAAAATATAAAATGCCACTTGGTAGAGATGGCTCCACCCATCATCTCGGCAGTGCCAGCAGCTGGCCAGGTGGAATGAGTTCTGGAGAGCTGGTGAACTGACCAACTCAGTTACCACCCAGGCCCAGATTCAGGGCTTTGAGCTGGCCCACACCAACACCTACCCCACCTAAGAGCCACTGGGGGCTGGGCTTGAACATCAAAAGCTACAGGCTCTCCATGACTCAAGACAAAAGTAGGATACCTGAGAGGAGTCTCTGTGAGGACCCATTATTGACTGTCTGGCAGAAGCCAGAGGCCTCGAATCAGACTAGTGACTCATTGCAATTAATGTTTGCAAATAAAGCTGCTTGAACAAAACGTTAATTTGTGTGACATACCACGACATACTGCAGCTTCTATGGCAATATTTTATTTTGTTTGTTTGTTTTGTTTCATTTTAATTTTGTATTTTCTTTTGGGAGGAGGTTACAAAGATGGCTGGTGGATATGTAAGGACTGGGAAATGAGAGGGAATGGAGTTCATGATGTGAAATTCATGAAAAATTTTAAAAAACTAAAAAATTAACAAAAGTTGAACATATTTGAATGACACCAATTAATAATGGACTTATCTCATGCTCTCATTTATACACACACACACAATAGTACACACAGTAATTTAAAAATAAACATTCTTCTCAGTGACCTATAGACTATTCTGTAAAATAAACCACAAGGAAGTTTTTTTAAAAACTACAAAATAAAATAAATTATTTCATGTATTTTATTACATCGTGTAAAACTAAAACTCAATAACAAAATGTAAGAGCTGGAAATTAGAAAGAAGTCTTCTGAAGTGACAGGTAATGAATGTGTCATGTCTGTTACAAACATGATTTCAGGCAGGAATGGAGAGCTGCACATGACCTTTAGATATGAAGTGAACTCACCATTTCAGCACACTGAAGGGACAGGATTCCTGTTGGTCCACCCTCATTGTGGAACTACTTCTAGATGTCAGCTGTTAATGGAAGGACTTACATACTTGCACATAGCAGTAGCTCCAAATAGACTCAGTGAGTTATGAAAAGAATGGAGAGAAAGGAGGAGGTGTTATGGGCCTCAGGTATTTGGAGGGAGAGAGTAAGGAGTAAATATAACCAAGGTACATAGTATATACTTAAATGTAACTACCCATGCATGGTTGGTGGGGCCATGTAACTAGAGGTGAGCCTAATACTACCATTTTCCTAAGCAAGTATGAGTTCTAAATGCACTAAGTACTTATCCTTATATTCACAGATTAGCTTAGCTATCACCCTTATTTGCAAAAGCTTCTTTTATGCAACAAAGACTACTATAGCAATATATCACTGGTCAAATGCAGAGAACAACTGATCATGAAATGTCCATCCCAATGGATACATCTACAACAAAATTTTCATACTTAACACTTAAGAAGGTGGCTGAAGAACCAGAGCACCTGAACTTTACTTTAGGACACTGTCTTATAGCACTAGAAGAGGGCAAGAAATGGGAGAATGGAAATAGGGAAAGAGTGCATGTATCTGGGAGAGGGTGGGAAAGAAATGAAGAATAAATATGATCTAAACATGCTGAATGAAATTATCAATGAATTACTATTACATTAAAAAATTATAATAATTGGTTACAATAAGAAATAAGTCATGCTCAAGTGTAGTACAGATAAAATACAGATTATGGCAGAAATTAATGAAATATATATAGTACACTGAATCGATCTTTAGAAAAATAAGAAAGATTGGGAAAAGTCAAGAGAGCTATGACAATGAAAGGGGAAGACAAAAATTACTAAATTTAAGAATAAAAAATGGAGAGGTTATAAAAGACTCCAATAAAATTCAGAATTATTTAGAAGTACCTTTAAAACATATTAAAAATAAAAACAGAAGAAATTTACAACTTCTTAGACACATATATTTTTAAAAAGTAAATCAAGAGAAATAAAGACAACCTAAAATATTCACACATGATAAGACTCCCAATAAAAGATAGTCCAAATATCAGATAGTACAGGAGCAGATGATTTTCCGCCAAAGTGCATTACTTTTACAAAACATCTAATACCAATGCTACTCAAAATCTCCTTGGAATATAAAGAGAAAGAAGACTACCAGACATAGTCAGTATTTTCATCAAACTACTGCTAACAAAACTGCATCAAGCTACAGTAAAGAAAGAAAGCCATAGGCCAAATTTTATAAAAAATGCAAAAGTTCTCAATAATACTCTTGGAAATGATAATCAAAAGCATATCATAAAGATTTATGTCATTACCAACATAACATCATTCCAGGGATTAAGTTGATTCACCATAAGGGAAAAGTAAATTTAATAAATCACATAAATAAACATAAGGGCAGAAATTTCATGATTGTCTCAATACGCAGAAAATGACTTTCATGAAGTTCAAGATCCCTTCATGATAAAAAAAAAAAACGAAGCAAGTGAAAGATCTATATGAAAAAAAACTTCAAATCTCTGAAGAGAGAAATCAAAGAAGATATTAGAAGGTGGAAAAACCTCCCATACTCATGGATTGGTAGGATTAACATAGTGAAAATGACCATATTGCCAAAAGCAATCTACAGATTCAATGCAATTCCCATCAAAATACCTTCGCAATTCTTCACAGACCTTGAAAGAAAAATACTCAATTTCATATGGAAAAACAAAAAA
>CM053743.1:30290352-30316563 GCA_028658305.1 Pachyuromys duprasi
CAAATGGGATGGACATGGAGTGGAGGAGAAAACAAGCAACAGGACAGGAGCATGCCAAGGAGGACCTCTGGGGGGGGGGGTCAATGTAGCGATGTATCAGAGCAGATATTAAGACTCACAATCAAGCCTTTGGCAGAGGGCGAGAAGTGATGATAGAAATGGAGGAGGTTGGTGAGACTTGGGGAGAACAAGAGCTCCACAAAGACCAAACTGAGCAGGGCACAGGGGTCTTGTATGAGACAGTTTCTATAACCAAGGACCACGTGTGGATGTGGCCTGGAACCCCTGCTCAGATGGGGCCCATGATAGCTCTGTGTCAGACTGAAGACCCTAGTGAGGGAAACAGGGACTGTTTCAGTCATGAACTTGATGGCTGACTCTTTGACCCTCCCCCATACATGCTGGGGAGTGACAGACTGGCTAGATCCCAGGGAAGGACATTGCAGCCAACCCTGAGGAGACAGGATGAGCTGGGCTTGGATGGAATGGGAGAAGGTCCTTCCCCGTTCCTTGGTGGACTTGGAGGGGGTGGGGAGGAGATGAGGGAGGGTTGGGAAGGGTGGAAGGGAATGAGGGAGGGGGCTACGCTTGGGATGCAAAGTACCTAACCTGTGATTGATACAAAAATAAATAAATTTAAAAAAAGAAAAAGAACATGAAACAGAGAATATGTAATACAGTTTTCTATACAAAACAGAAGCCCATTCAGTTTCAGTGGTAGAGCTCTAAGGAAAATAAAAGGTTATTTCAAGGGAAGGCATTGGCTAGAGGTACAAATATCTAAAACAATCCTTTAGAAAGATGAGCCAGACGTCCATCCTGTTTTCCCTTCTGAGTGAGAATTAAGCATATTCCCTGGGGTCCTCCTTGTTATTTAGCTTGTTTAGGTCTGTATATTTTAGTATATTTATCCTATATTATACAGCTAGTATCCATGTGTAAGTGAATACATACCATGCATGTCTTTCTGTCTGCCACAGAGCCTACCACAGATGTCCTCTAATAGACTCCACCCAGCAGGGGATCAAGTAGATGCAGACTCAAAGCCAAACTTTGGACAGAGTACAGGGAGTCTTACGGAAGAAGGGGAATGTAGAAGGACCTCAAGGGGACAAGAGTCACATAAGGAGACCAACAAAGGCAAAAAAAAAAAAACTGGGTCACTGATGCATCAGTGACACTGATGCATCAACCAAAGATCATGCATACAAAGGGCATATATCCATATATACTGTGCTCAAATGTAGCCCATAGACAGCCTGAGTCTCCATGTGGGTTTCCTAGTAACGGGAGAAGAGACAGTCTCTGACATAAATTCATTTGCCTGCTCCTTGATTACTTCTCCCTGGTGGGAAAACCTAACCAGCCCACAGAAAAAGAGGATCCAGGCAGTCCTGATGAAACCTGATAGACTAGGGTCAGACAGTAGGGGAGGAGGACCTCCCCTATCAGTGGACTATGTAATACTATGTATACATAGTCCAGTATAGGAGAGGAAGAGGGAGGAAGGGTGAAAACCAGGATGAGAATGGGGAGGGTACAACTGAGATACAAAGTGAATAAATTGTAAATAATAATAAAAGGGAAAAAAGACTTATGAGTCAGAAAGAGGTGAGGAACTGTACTACATAGACTACAGTATTCCTTAGAGCTGTGTAGGTATCTTTCCACAAAAAGGTTTTTTTTTTTTTTGGCACAAAACTTGCTTACAAAATTATTTTGTCAGCATTTGTAACCTCCAAACAAGTCATCAGTGTTTGCAAAAGCCTGCATCTAGCAGCACAATGGACGTTGTCACTTTAGGAAGGAGGGATAGGGTTAGGCCTTCAATTTCTTTTTTTTAATTATTCTTTTTTATATTAATTTATTCACTTTGTATCTCAGCTGTAGCCCCTTCCCAATCCCACCCTCCCTTATCTCCTCCATACCCCTCTCCAAGTCCTCTGATAGAGGAGGTCCTCCTCCCCTTCCATCTGACCCTAGCCTATCAGGGTTCATCAGGACTGGCTGCACTGACTTCCTCAGTAGCCTGGTAAGGCTGCTCCTCCCTCAGCAGTAGGTATTCAAAGAGCAAGCTGCTGAGTTCACACCAGAGACAGGCCCTGTTCCCCTTACTAGGTATTCCACATGGATACTGAGCTGCCATGGGCTACATCTGTGCAGGGGTTCTAGTTTATCTCTATGAATGGTCCTTGATTGGAGTATCAGTCTTAGAAAAAAAAAAAACTGGGCCTAGATTTTTTTGGTTCTCTTGCTCTCCTTGTGGAGCTCCTGTCCCCTCCAGGTCTTTCTATCTCCCCATCATTCATCAGATTCCCTGCACTCTGCCCAAAGTTTGGTTATGAGCCTCGGCATCTCCTTTGATACACTGATGGGTAGTCTTACAGAGACCCTCTGTGGTAGGCTCCTCTCCTATTTCTAGTTTTCTCCCTCTTCTGATTTCTGGCCTGTTTGCCTTTCTGAGTGAGAATTGTTCAGATTTCTTAGGGTCCTCATTCTTGCCTAGATTCCTTAAATGTACAGATTTTGGTATGTTTATCCTGTATTATAGATCTAATATCCACTTATAAATGAGTATATACCATGTGTGTCTTTCTGCTTCTGGGATACCTCGCTCAGGATGATCTTTTCTAGTTCCCACAATTTGGCTGCAAATTTCACGATTTTCTTGTTTTTAATTGCTGAGTAGTATTCCATTGTGTAAATGTACCACGATTTCTGTTTCCACTCCTAAGTTGAGGGACATCTGGGTTATTTCCAGGTTCTTGTTATTATGAATAAAGCAGCTTCAAACATGCTTGAGCAAATGTCCTTATTGTATACTTGAGCATGTTTTGGATATATGCCTACCAGTGGTATAATTGAATCTTGAGGAATCACTATTCCTAATTGTCTGAGAAAGAGCCAGATCGATTTCCAAAGTGGTTGTACAAGTTTACATTCCCGCCAGCAATGAAGGAGGCTTCCTCTTTCGTCACATCCTCTCCAGCATGTGTTATCACTTGAATTTTTGATCTTAGCCATTCTGATGGGTGTATAGGTGAAATCTCAGGGTCATTTTGATTTGCATTTCCCAGATGACTAAGTATGTTGAGCATTTCTTTAAGTGTTTATTTCCTCTATTGAGAATTCTTTGTTTAGCTCTGTAGCCTACTTTTTGGTATTGTAACCCATCACTAACATAGAGCATGAGGTACTAGATATTTTCTTCCATGAAGCTAACTGAGCTTGTAAAAGTGAGTGTATATACCTGTATCCACCATAACCATCATGTGAATAGGAGACTTCAGCAGAGTTACAGTCAGTAAAACTCATGCTGGTGGTAAAGATAGGAAACTATCATTCTGTTGCTATTTAAATTTCATAGTTTAACTACCCTGGTCTCAATTTCATCCACTATGATTTGAAGGTCACAGTATGGTATTAGTTGAGAACTCTTCCTGGCAAGGCTGCAATTTAATTATTGACTTAGTGTCCAAAGGCCTCATTCTGAGCTCCTATTGTACCATTGTTAATTAGCTATGTGACATTAACCAAGGCTCATAATTACTCAAGATATACTGAGTCCACAGACAAATTGTGATTCAAGCAGCCATCTCAAGAAGAAAGTGAGATAATGATGTAAAATGCTACCGAAACCTGAAGTATTATTTTAAGTATAAAATTGGTAAGGTTTCAAGTTTCAGAACTGGGTGACAGAGGTGGACAGGAAGCAATAGTAAGGATAATCTTCTTATAAGATAATCTTTGACTCCATTATTTAACCAACACAAACTTCCAATTAAATGTGATTAAGGGAGAATAAGGAATTTATATTGTAAAGTCTAACTGAGAAAATATACCGATCTCTTTAAATAACAGAGTCTACTAATATTTAAATCATGATAATTGTTTCCTGCTTTTGTCTTTCATGGAGAATAAGTGGCAATCATTCTCCATTTAATAACCTTTCATAATTACTTTTATATTATTATTACTGAGCTGCTGCTGTTAATGTTTGTGGTACTTAAAACAATAGCCTTGTGTGAATCTGCTATCCCTGCATGCAGAGTCCATTTACTTCAGTGCCTCCCTTCACAGCAGATGACTTCAAAGGGATGAGGAGAGCAGAGGGAGGCTGTGTTCCTTGTTAAGACTAAATAATTAATTGAGTAAATAAAATCAAGGCCAGGAAGAAAGGAACTAACTGCTGCTTATAAATGTTTACTTCATTTGCTTTGATACCCACGAGTGTAGTTCTGTATAAAAACCTGGATACAGTTTGCAAGACAGTAAGCTAATAAGAGGGGGAAAAGCAAACAAGGAAACAAAAACTCTAATCTCTTTGGCCTTGGTTAGTGCTCAGATTATTTTTAAAGGCTCCTCTGTGGATCACAAAGGATTTGAGGGATGTTCTGAACTCCGCAGGTTTCAGTATTACCTGTGTTCTCTCCCATGTGGCTGCCTTAGAATTTTGTGCATTACTCATCTCTTCTTTGAAAGTATTTACCATCTTCAGTTTTTAAAAGATTTAACAGAACATTCCACTTTACTTTGACTTCTGTCTGCTAGCAATTTCCATCATTCTTAACAATGTAGTGCTTATTTAGATAATACGGTGCATTATGCTTTGTCAAACACATTTGTAAGCTATGCTTTTATAACCTTGACAACAACAACAACAAAAACGATTCAGGAAAACAGTTCTGGCACTTGTTTTCCTTGTTTTTATGTCTTCAAAGACATAGGGAACCCTGTCCAGGATTAGCTTTATTCCTAACGCTTCACAAGTGTCCATTGTTTGCTTTCACTGAGGCTATACAATAGCTAAAATCCAAAGTATAGCACTTATATACCGTTAACACTTGTATTTGAAGGTTGTAATCGTCACCAAACCAAATGCAACAAAAGACAGTTTCCATGATGTACCTGCTATGTAAATTAGATCCAGTGGGTGGGTCACATTAGGTACCCTTGAAACTGCAGGTGGATAGTTAATAGCAGTCAAAGCCTTAAAGAAAGTGATAACACTGCAATCAATTCACTGTTTTTAATTTGATGCTTGTAATAACTCCAAGAAAATTAGAAGAGTAGCTTGTGATTCCACTAGAATATAGATTGATAGATCAGCAGTTCCAGACTCCCTGGTCTTCTGAGGTAGCCAACACCTCTAAGGGTAAAGTACTGAGTTTATTTGAAAGGTCTTTTAGCTTCTAGACTTGACATTTGAGTTATGGACAAGTATATATGAAAATATCTATGTTTATCTCACTGTAATTGCCTTTCACTATGGTTACATTTTGGGAGATAGGCGGAGAAATTTCACTTATCACAGTTGAGTTGTACCTAATAACATTATACATTATCATAAATGTCTCATAAAAGCAAGTTGCCACTGAAATATGCCACCTCAGCTCAAACAATGAAGTTTATAAGTTGGGAAAAGGATTTTATATAAAAAAAAATCCTTTAAAGAAAGAAATCATAGTGAAACCAGGAAAAATCAATATTGATGAATTTCAGGTTCATCAGACAGTCTATTATCAATGAGACATATTATTACACCATTGCGTATAAAAATAAGGCTCATCATTTTAACGGTTACTTTGTTGATAATATTCATATTTAATAACTAATAAATTTTAAAGAATTGGTTGTAACTGTTTTAAAGAGAAAACTGTTATGCCTATAGATGCATTTTTCCTAATTACAGACATTAAATCAGTGTTTTATAACTGAATTTAACATCATCGTTAGTTATTGCAGATTACCCTCTCAAACTGCACTTAGTAGAGGAGTAAAAGATGTAGAGGGCAAATGGCCAGGAGGACCTGCATACCAGGTACTTTATACTATGTGTCATGAATAACATTCTTCAGACGAAAAGTAAGGCAACAGAGTTTGCATATGAAGTGAAAGGCTATTGGTTAATTCCGATGATAGAAAAGTCAAAATGGAAGATGCGATGATAGAAAAAGTTTGGCCCCGTGGAACAAAAAGCCATCAGGATTCTAGCTCTTTGAGATCCTTCATACCTGCTCCCCTCACTGTGGCGCTCACCTATGCAAGGGTCTGATTGCACATATCAGCAGTAACTGCAGAATTCCAGTCTGTGTGCACTCTCACACTCCAGAGAGCTATCTATGCTGGTAGATGTTCTGAGCAAGTTGCTGTGCTAATGAGGATGGGTGCGTGCACTGTATCACTACTGTTGGGATGGAAGGTAAATTATTATTAAAAATAATAAATAAACCACTGTTTCTTCTTCCCCCTTTCATTGTAAATAGACACTTTTCTCATACAATATATCTCAGTTGCAGTTTCTACTCCCTCCACTCCTTCCAGATCCTTCCGACCTCCTCTCCCACCCAGATCTACTCACTTTCTGCATCTCATTAGAATACAACAAGTTTCTATGGATAACAACATAACAAAAGAAAATATAATAAGGTGAAAGGAAAACTACAACGTCAACGTTGGATAGGGCACCCCGACAGAAGTGAGAGTCCAGAAAAGGCACAAGAATCAGAGACCCACTTGTTCACACACTCGGGAGTCCCATAACAATGCTAAACTGACAGTGGTAATATACACAGAGGATCTGATTCTTGCAGAGTACCTGTGCCTGCTGCTGCAGTCTCTGTGGCTTGATAGGCACTTTTCTCAGGTGGTTTAAAATGACTTGTTCTCCATCCCCACTGGCACTTACACTCCTTTTTCTTTGTCTTTCATGAACACTGAGGGGAAGGGTTTTATGGAGGCATTCTTCTTAAAGTTATGTGCTCCAAGGCTCCCTTTCCTTCCTCCCTCTCCCCTCCCTCCCTATATCCCTCTTTCTCTCCCTTTTTCCCTCCCTCTTTCCAGCTGCCTCTGTCTCTCTGTCTGTCTCTCCGCATAATGTCTGACTGTAGGCCTTTGTATTTGTTCCCATCTTCTTCAGGAGGAAGGCTCTCTGATGTTGGCTGAAAAACACACTGATCCATGTTTCTTGAATAAGGAGAGTTATTTTAAAGGAACTGGGAAAAGTAAGTGTTGACAGAACAATGAACAGACACTTGGGTTTTTTTAAAAGTTAAAAAGATGCACAGTATAGAGAAGTAAGGTGACCATCCCAGGCTGACAAAGCGATATGGCAGTAAGTATTGTTACTCTCTGTAGAGATTACCTCAATTAGAATGCAAATATGTGAGATATCGGAGAATTGTGTGATAGCGCAGTTTTGAATGGCCTGGAATATTAGCTTTAAAAGACTGTTAATTTTAGAATCTTTATTATCCAAAGCATACACTAGGATCAAAGTTATCTCCTCGGAAACTTATTATTCTCTCCCCTTACATGTTTGCATGAATATGGCAACTAGAGGGAAAACCATAGAGCTATCTCAAGGTACAAATTAAAGTTTCAGTAGTAGGCATTCCATCTTATAGAAAGGAAACATTTTAAGTAAAATTTAATTCACCCAAAAGCAGATATTATGGACTGAGAAACTAAGCACACTTTTCTGTGCCACATATGGAATGGTGTTGATGGCTTGTGTTAGTGCCTCCCCCTTCACCCTTGAATTGTTGCTGTAGAGCAGAACTCATCTGAGCATTTAAGGTTGCTAGAGTTCCAGGGTTGTTAACTTTTGTACTGAAATGTGAAATTTGCTGATGTTTGGTTTTGTATTTTAGTGAGATTATCTTTTAAAAGCAGCCTAAGAGTACCTCTAAAACCTAGAAAGGATTTTATTTTGAAAAGAAGGAAAAGAAAGAAAGCTTATCCTAGATCCTTGTCTCGAAAGAAAAGCTTAGGAAACACATCTTAATACTACGCTTAGAAATTATTCTTATGCTTCCTTCTAGACTTTCAATTGTGGACTTGACCACGTTTTCCCCTGATGGTTGGGAAAGGTTTTTATGTTTGTTTGTTTTGTTTTAATTTCTTTTTAGGGACTCCAGAAACAGCTCAGTAATTATGCACACTGCTGCTCTTGCAGATTATATTCTGAAAGCTCACATGGTAGCTCACATCCACCTGCAACTCCAGCTTCTGAGGGTCTAAGGCCTTTTTCAGGCTTCTGTGGTCACCTGCATGCACCCGGCACACTTAAACTCACATGAACAAGCAAAAACAAGTATATTTTAAACCAAAATCTTTAAAAATTTTTTAAAACCGGTAATTATGGTTGGAGTATCACCTGAAATTTTTTGTTTTATTTTTAGATTTTTATATTAATTACAGTTTATTCACTTTGTATCCCAACTGTAGCACCGTCGTCCTTCATTCCCTCTCAATCCCACCCTTCCTCTTTCATCTCCTCTCATGGCCCTCCACAAGTACACTGATTGGGGAGGTCCTCCTCCCTTCCATCTGACCCTGGCCTATCAGGGCTCATCAGGACTGCTGCATTGTCTTCCTCTGTGGACTGGTAAAGCTGCTCTCCTCTCAAGGGGAGGTGATCAAAGAGCCAGCCACTGAGTTCATGTCAGAGACAGTTCCTGTTCCTTTATCTATGGAACCCACTTGGATACTGAGCTGCCATGAACTTTTCATACATGTAAACTGAATAATTTGAGTGATACTCATCTATCTTCTCTACTATTTATTGTTTATTGTGAGAACATCCAATTAATATTTATGCTTTTAATATATTATTTTATTGGAAATCATCACTTCATGGTTCTATCTATAATTTAGTACCCAAATGATAAATCCTTTCTCATTTTTCTCTTCCTCCTACTCACCTCTGATAGCCACCATTATAATCTCAACTTCTATGACATGGTATTTTTGTTTTACTTTGTTTCCTATTTTGTTTTGTTGTGTTGTATTCTGAAACAATTATTGCACTGAAGCTCAGGTTGGCCCAAGCGAATGGTGTCCCTTCCCCAATCACCTATAAGACTGAATGGCAGATAAGCACCAGAACATACACTTTTAAAAATATTCCTCATGAGTTAGATCGCATCACATGGGTCCTGTTTCTGGGCTTACTACATTGTTGCTAATGACAAAATTTTATTTTTGTTTTTGTTTTACTTTTATGGTTGAATATTATTCTATAGTATGTATGTACAACTTTTTAAAATCCTTTTATCAGTAATTGGACACTTTCTTTCCATTTCTTAGATATTAAGAATACTGCAACAACAACAAAAAGAAACCTAGCAATCAGATGTCTGTTTGACATATTTGATTTTATTTTTATCTTGAGGAAACTCCTCATTGTTCTCCATAGTGGCTATCCTAACTGACACTTCCACCTACAGTGTGTATAGTATACCTATTCCCTGTACCTGTAACTTGATTTTTTTTATTATTATTAGTTACATTTTATTAACGTTGTATCCCAGCTGTATCCTGCTCCCTCACTCCCTCCCAATCCTACACTCTCTCCCTCCTCTACTCCCTACCAGTTTCCAAGTCCACTGATAGGGGAGGACCTCCTCACCTTTCATCTTAACCTGGTTTATCAGGTACCTTCAGGACTGGCTGCAAAGTCCTCCTCTGTGGCCTAGCATGGCTGCTCCTCCCTTCAGGGTGGGGAGGTCAAAGAGCCCGCCATTGAGTTCATGTCATAAATAGTCCCTGTTCCCCTTACTAAGGTACTTGGATACTGAGCTACCCCATGGGCTAAGTCTGAGCAGAGGTTCTAGGTTATATCCATACATGGTCCTTGGTTGGAGAAACAGTCTCATTAAAGACCTCTGTGCTCAGATATATTTGGTCCTTGTGGAGCTCCTGTCCTCTCCAGGTCTTACTAACTACCCCTTCTCTCATACTATTCCCTGTACTCTTCCCAAAGTTTGGCCATAAGTCTCAGCATCTGCTTTGATACAATGCTAGGTAGAGTCTTTCAGAGGACCTCTATGGTAGGCTCCTGACTTTCTTCTCGACAGCCTACAGACTGGGAAAAGATCTTCGCCAACTCTGTATCTCTATATCTGACAGAGGGCTAATATCCAGAATATATAAAGAACTCAAAAAATTAAAAAGCAACAAATCAAGTAATCCAATTTAAAAAGTGGGGTAGGTATGGAGCTAAACAGAGAATTCTCTGTAGAGGAATGTAGAATGGCAGAGAAACACTGAAAGAAATGTTGAATGCCCTTAGCCATCAGGGAGATGGAAATCAAAATGACACTGAGATTTCACCTTATACCCATCAGAATGGCTAAGATAAAAAAATTCAAGTGACAACACATGCTGGAGAGGTTGTGGAGAAAGGGGAATATTGCTGGTGAGAACGTAAACTTTTATAACCACTTTGGAAATCAATCTGCTGCTTTCTCAGACAATTAGGAATAGTGCTTCCTCAAGATCCAGCTATACCACTCCTAGGCATATATCCAAAATATGCCCAAGTACACAACAAGGGCATTTGTGCTACCATGTTTATTTCAGCTTTATTCATAATAGCCAGACTTGGAAACAACCCAGATGTCCCTCAATGGAGGAATGGATACAGAAAATATGGTACATTTACACAATGGAATACTACTCAGCAATTAAAAACAAGGAAATCATGAAATTTGCAGGCAAATGGTGGGGCCTAGAGAAAGTCATCCTGAGTGAGGTATCCCAGAAGCAGAAAGACACACATGGTATAAAATCACTTATAACTGGATACTAGACCTATAAGATAGAATAACAATCTAAAATCTGTACACCTAAAGAAGCTAATCAAGAAGGAGGACCCCAGGTAAGATCAATCCTTACTTAGAAAGACAAATGGGCTGTTTAACTTGTTGAGTTCTTTATATATTCTGGATATTAGCCCTCTGTCAGATATAGAGTTGGTGAAGATCTTTTCCCAGTCTGTAGGCTGTCATTTTGTTCTGATGATTGTCCATGTTTAATTGAATTATTTTGCTATCCATGTAAGTTTCTGGAGTTTTTGCGACAGCTAGCTATTAAAGCTGTATTAGTTGTATTTTATTGCATATTAATTGTTTATGTTCTGTAATCCACTCTGTCAATTTTGGTGTGCTGAAGAATATTTTTAATTTGTTGAATTGCCACTCATCTGTTTTTGTTTTGTTTCCTCTGCTTTTTAGTGTCTTTTAAAATACCTTTGCTCATTATTCTACTTTGAAGTATATCTCTTATGTTTTGCTTCTATTATTTTCATAATCTCTGGCGTTATAGTTAAGTCTTTAATCAATTTTGATGTTTTTTTGTAGTCTGTGAGAAATAGGAGTCTAATTATATTCTTCCTCCTGTGTATGTTAAAATCTGCTTACACCATTTACTGAAGAGGCTGCCTATTCTCTGATGCACATTTTCTTTTGCACCATTATGAAAATCTTTGGACTGGAAATGTGTAGGTTGCTTCTAGCTTTCTATTTTTTTCTGTCAGTCTTTGTCTGTTTTATGCTAAATAATGCTATGAGGATTGCTGTGTCTGTGCAGTATATATTGAAGTCAGACAGCATAATAACTCAGGCTTTGTTCTTTTTATTCAAGAATGTTTAAGATATTTGGACTTTGGGGGGTTATACATAAATTATTTTTTCACAGATCTTTGAGAATGTTGTTGGTATTTAAAATATATTGTCTTGAATCCATAGACTGCTTTGCATCATGTGAATATTTACCAAAGCTGATGTTTTTCCTAGTCAATACCCATGCTGTACTCTTTCATAGTGTTTGTTTGTTTGCATGTTCTCTTCAGTTTTTAAATAAAAAGTCCAGTAGTTTTATTGCAGATAATTTTTACTTCTTAGGTTAAAAGTGTTGTTTCTCCAACCAAGGACCATGTATTGATATAATCTAGAACCCCTGCTCGGATGTAGCCAATGGTAGCTCTGTATCCAAGTGGGTTTCCCTAGTAAAGGGAACAGGAACTATTTCTGACATGAACTCAATGACTCGCTCCCTTACCTCCCTCCCCACCTCCGAGGGATGAACAGCCTTGCTAGGCCACAGAGGAGGACATGGCAGCCAGTCCTGAAGAGAACTGATAAGCTAGGATCATATAGAAGGGGAGGAGGACCTCCCCTAGCAGTTGACTTAGAAAGGGGCAGAGAGGAGATGAGGGAGAGAGGGTGGGATTGGGAGCAAATGAGGGAGAGGGCTATGACTGGGATACAAAGTAAATAACCTGTGCTTAATATAAAAAATTAATATAAAAAGTGTTTCAGGCCTTGTACTTTGTTATTAAAAATGGAGTAGCTAAATAGATTAGTGCTTAAGGAATTCAGTGTTAGTATATAACAGTGTTCCTGATTTTCCTGATTTATATGTTAATTTTGCATTATATAATTTTCAGAAATGTTTAAGTAATTCTAATAGGTCTTGATGGCATCTTAGAGGTCAACTGTACACAAATAAGATGATGTTCTTTTTAGCAAATGGAATCAATTTGACATCTTTTTTTTTTTTCAATATCTACACCTCTTCTTTCTCCGAACCTATTTCTTTGTCTATAAATTTCAGTATTGTGCTGAATAAAGTACTAAAATAGGCATCATTGACTTGATTCGGTTATTTATGAAAAATCATTGAGCTTTTTTCCTTTCAGTATAACATTAGATCTTAGCTTGTTATGTATGGCCCTTAAAGAACTGAGATACATTCCTTCTTTCCCCCAAAATGTCACTATTTATAATGAAGAGATATTGGTCCTGATCAAATGTCTTTTGTCCCTAGTTCATTTATTGACTATGTGTTGAGCAATACTTGTAACCATGAAATGAATCTTACTTCATTTCAGTGAATATTGCTCCTTGTTTACTGGCACTTTTAATTTGTTTGAAGTGTCTTGAGGATCTTTTTATCTACTTTCATTTGGGATATTGGCCTAAAATTTTGTATGTGTCCCCTGTCTGCTTTTTGTATTTTGGAAATAATAGCTTCATAGAATGTATTTGGAAGGGAAAAAACCCAACTTTAAAATATGTTAGCATGGCTGTGATTTAACTTTTTCTAGAGGTAAGTAAGCTGCATGTATAAAATTAGACTGAAAAAAAAATAAAATTGATATATATATGTATATATAATGAATTTTCACTTAGTCTAACTTTATTCATATATATGCATACGTATATAATGTATGTCCATAATACTCCCAGGGACCAAAACAAATAGCTGATTCTCTAAATTTCCTTAACATTGACTTACAACTCTTTTTGTAATGTTTCACCACCTTATATTCTAAGTTCTACCCCCTATCATCAGTTGGGAGTTAAAGCCATCATGATTGTAACATTCAAGCCATAGAAAAATCAGTTGTATTGTCTAGCAGGAAAGAAACAAGAAAGAGAAAACCTTGTTCAACTGAGACTGAGAAACTGACCTAAACAAAGTTTAATCCAGAGAGAGAGAGAGAGAGAGAGAGAGAGAGAGAGAGAAACCAGCAAACTGCTCAGCAGTGGTTTAGGTTGCAGAGATGCGGTCCAGTTTACAGCAGTGTGTTGGAATATGGTATTATGGTTGCAGCAAAGAGATGCACCATAGCCAGGCAACAGGCACGGACTGCACAGTGGACAGATCGACGAAGCAGCGATGAAAGGTTAGAGACATAACAATAGTCATGTAACCTTTGATTTGGGTGAGGTGTCCATTCTTACCAGAACTGTAATATTATCAGGAGTGCCAAAACCATTTGTGTATCATAGAAGTTTAGGCAAAGTATCATTGGAAAGATTTAGCCATGGAGACACACATGGGTTCAAAACATGGCTATACCACATGTCAAATTACCCTGGAAAATGCTTCTTTAAACTCTTCATGTTCCCTCTTTTTCACCTTAAAATGAGAATTATAACAAGTATTGTCTATGCATAGTAAGGACTAGAAGAAATTGCTACTCCATAGTGATTACTTATGAAGCAGTCTTCAAAGAGCTGTTGTTCGCAAGATAAACAATAGTATTTCTATACTAATTAATTATTCTCAAAGAGCTTGCTTATGCCCACTATTTGCTAGGCCTTCTGAAGTTTAGGGAGAAAGTTGTTGTATGAAGTATATACGCATAATATAATGCTGTGTTGTTATTACATTATTATTATTATTTATAAAATGTATTCACTTTGTATCCTGAGTGCAGCCTCCTCCCTCATATGCTCCTTGTCCCGCCGCCCCCCCTCTTTCACCCCTATGTCCCATCCCTAGTCCACTGATAGAGGAGGCCCTCCTCTCTTTCTATTTGACGCTAGCCTCTCAGGTCTCATCAAGACTGTCCAGATCGTCTTTCTCTGTGGCCTAATAAGGCCACTTCACCAGGGATAGTGATCAAAGATCAGGCAACCTAGTTCATGCCTGTGACCACCCCTGCTCCCCTTACTAGGGCACGGCCATAAAGACTGAGCTGCCCAGAGTTACATCTGAGTAGACAGCCTAGGTCCATTCCATGCATGGTTCTTGGTTGATTCATCAGTCTCTGCAGGCCTCCTCTGGGCCCAGATTATTTTGGTTCTTTTGGTCTCCTTGTGGAACTTCTGTCCCCACCAGATCTTTCTATCTCCCCCTACATTTGACAGAGGGTTAATATAAAGAATATATAAAGAACTCAAGAAGTTAAAAACCAACAAACCACTTAAAAATGGGGTACAGAGTTAAACACAGAATTCTCAACAGAATATTGAATAGTGGAAAAGCAGTTGAAATGTTCAAAATCCTTAGTCATCAGGGAAATGCAAATCAAAATGACCCTGAGATTTTACCTTCCACCCATCAAAATGGCTAAGATTAAAAACTCAAGTGACAACACATGCTGGAAAGGTTATGGATAAATGGGAACTCTCCTCCATTGCTGGTGAGAATGTAAACTTGTACAACGACTTTGGAAATCAATCTTGTGCTTTCTCAGAAAATTGGGAATAGTGTTACCTCAGATCCAGCTATACGACTCCTGGGCCTATAACGGAAAGATTCTAAACCATACAACAAGGACATTTGTTCAACTATGTTCTTCATAGCAGCTGTATTCACAAGAGCCAAAATCTGGAAACAACCCAGATGTCCCTCAACTGAAGAAAAGATACAGAAATTGTGGTGCATTTGTACAGTGGAATTTTACTCACAATTAAAAACAAGGAAATCATGAATTTTGCAGGCAAATGGATGAAACTAGAAAAGATCATCCTGACTGCAGTATCACAGAAGCAGAAAGGCACACATGGTATATATTCACTTATAAATTGATATTAGCTATATAATGTAGGATAAACATACTAAGATCTATAGTCCTAGCTATGCTAAACAACAGGGGGAACCTTAGGAAAGATGCTTAATCCTCATTCCGAAAGGCAAATGGGATGGACATCATAAGTAGGAGAAGACAGGGAACAGGATAGGAGCCTTCCACAGCAGTCCTCTGAAAGACTTCACCCAGCAGGGTGTTGAAGCAGATGCTGAGACTCATAGCCAAACTTTGGGCAGAGTGCAGGGAATCTTATGGAAGTCGGTGTTACTTTTTAGCTCTATTTTATTTACATTTCTTACACCTCTTTCTCCCTACTGCACCCCAGTCCTTTCCAACACTCTAATTCCAGGTAGTAGAGAAAACATTAGTGGGGAGAGTGGTCATAGTTCTCTTAGCTACTTCTTTCTAGTTAGGGTAGTCAGGTTCCTTGGGGGCAAGTCCAATCCTGGTTTCAGGATATCTCCAACTTCTTTTTGTTACAGTCCATCAACCACAACCAGGTGCAGCAGGGATGAATACCAACAGCCTTCTTCTGTTTTGGAGCTCCTCAGTACTTTCTGGGTTCTGGCTTTTATTCCTTCTCCAGATTTAAACTATCTGCAGTTGAAAAGAGCCCCTCTCAGAGCCCGCATAAATAGTTTGCTGCTGTAGACAATCTGAATCAGCCTGATATCTTACACCTGGAATCAAAACCAAAATATGTTTACATCTACAACAGTACTATAAATTATATTTTCATTTTTCCTGATGAACAAAAAGACCATAGAAGTGTTAGAAATATTTATGCATAGAATATTATGGCAATGTAGAGGACACACCTATAAGCAACAGTGTCATTGATGGAAAATGTAAATTGAAAAAGATTTTCAGAAACAAGTAATATAATAGCTTTTATTTTAATATATAATAGAATAATGCAAACTGTAGTACATACGCCATGAAAAAAGAATAAAATATGTAACTCTATATAACTTTCTAAATAAAAGACATTTATTTAGTTAACAGTCCTGAAAATTCAAGGGAACTTTACCGACGTTTCCTTGACTCTGGTAAAGGTTTCTTAGTGAACGACATTACAGTTTTGAGTTAGTGACCCTCTTTGGGAAGATCAAAACTAAGACAATATTTTTAAAACTACTCATATTCATTGTAACTGCATGAAAACAAAAGAAAAGAGAAAGAATATGCACAGAGAAGGAGCTAGTGAACTCAGATATATTGTACTTTGTTTATGACAAAAAAAAGAATGAGTGAACACATAGAACACATTATAATGGGCTATCTATGCCATACTCAGAGTCTGAAGCATCAATTTTCATTCAAAAGAAAATAAATTGAGAGAAAGTTTGACCATTGGCTTATGCTTAAACAAGAGCCTCACAGGAAGGCTAATGTGTGATTCAGTTGTCCAACAAGCAGTAAGATACTGAACAACAGACCAAAGAAGAGAAAAGACATATTTTTACTAGGGAACATACACTAGGAACACATGCGACAGATATTCGGCAGGCATCATTATGAAATCATATGATATTTGTTAGGAGAGTGTGTGGCAGTGGGTTTCAAACATCCTGTGTGTCTGTATCAGTGACAGAGTTTCAAATGTAGATTTCTGGGCCTCAGCATGATTGTTTTGGGTGCAGTGTGTGGAGTAAAAGATATAGAATATTAATAATGCTTTCTATTTGTTATGTTGTATAAGAAGGCTTGAGAATTTCTTTTTGAGTGATGAAAGTGGAAGACTCTTCTAATGCACAAAAGGTTGCATCAGGAGTCAGGGTGTCAGCAATACAATGAGGCAACACAAACAAAAAAGTCAAAGAAACCATCAGGAGGTATAGGGTCAGGTCTTGTGGGCCACTCCTATGATTATTTGCCTCTGGATCTGAAACATTATGACTTTTCCACCATTACAGAAGTTTTAATCAGCCAGTTACCCTAGCAGACTATTCTACACAGGTTTAGCATATTTTCTGAGAATTTCAACTTGCATTGCTCAACCATTCCACTGAGAAATGACAATAAGGCTAGGCAGCTGTGACTGAGTTTATTATTTCAGATTTGATACATTAGGGACTGTATTCAAAAAAGCAAGATGAATTCAAGACATGCTAGGTATGTAAATACAGATAAAGGCCAAAGCAAAGAAAGCATCCAGTTTATTCTCTTATTGCAAGAGTTAGGATTCCCCTGGATGAAGAGGGATGGGCTCAAACTGCAGGCAAAAATGAGGATTCCCTGGCCACTAGCCCCTTCTTTTTCTTGTAGGAACTATTTTTCTTCTCTTGTTAAGTCTCAGGGTATTTATATACTGTATGATATACATTACCACAATTAATTTATAATCTTCGGCAATGAATTTAATGGTTCAAAACATTATGGCCTCGTTGAAAAAAGGAATAGATGGGATGAGAAGGAGAGGAAGAGTGGAAAAGAAGGAGAAAAAGGGAAGGGAATAAAATAAAAAGGAATGGACAAAAACAAGGAAAGCAACAGAAAAGACCCTTCAACCAAAACCAAAGCACTTGCGAGAAGTTTGGAACTTTCTGCTCAAGGATCTTGTTAAAGCAGTGCACTATTCAAGGAATAACAATCATTGTTTTAATAAAAGGAACGGGTGTTTGTGTGTGTCCAGGAGTTAAGCAGGCCTTTCCTCCGTCATTAATCCTCATATAAGAAAATAAGAAGGAGTAATAAATCCCCAGTACAGACGGGTTGAATTTGATCGATGATTCTTCTCAGGAGAAGTAAATAATAGAGTATCTCCAAATCTGCAATATGTACGTTCCTCCACATGCTATGGCCCTGGTGTGGGGGTTGATACAGACTGCTAAAGGGAAACAAGACCTCATCCTTGCTTCAGAACCACTACAGAAACAACTCATTTATGCCACAAATAGCACCCCAGCCAGGAGCAGTGCCCTATCAGAGAAGAGCTGCCCTGATCTTGCCTTCTTCCTCCCAGAAGAACTGAAAAAGGCTCATTTCATCAATCATACTAACTTCCAGGAGAGAGGAAATCACACTTAGAAAGAAACGCCTTGATAGGTGAACATTTTACTTATTCTCTGATACAGTCCCTAAAACACTTGTGTGAAAGTGAAAACCATACTTCCCAAAGAGAGAACATGGGTTTGTAGTTTAACACAAAATCTGATGTCATATGCAGATTACATTTTGTTCAAATGCTAATTCTTCCCCAGAATGTCTACTCTCAAAACCCTATCTGATATATGTATTATTGTATGTTTTATTTAGAAGAGAAAGTTAATTCAAAGCCACTAATCTAAAGACAGGGGAAACTGAACATCTCCAATTAAAAATTATTTAATTAGAAATACATATAATAATAGTAAAGAATTCCTGAAATTGCTCATGATTACTTATCTTCAAGAAAGCTAGAACCCCCAGAATTAAATAGTTTAGTATATGATTCAAGGGCAGGGTCTATGACATTTTTAATACCATTAGACATGGAAAATGCTTTTTGATTATATAAGTAACCCTCCTTCCCCTCAAACTACAGTAGCTGGAAATCACTCTTCAAGCGTATTTTGTAGAATATTGTTAAAAGAGCTGGCTCCTATTCAAGTAGGGAAGAAAGACAAGTAAGATTTATGTCAAAATGAGGCTGATAAATGGGAAGTAAAAGAAAAGGAGCCTTTTTTTTGGACTTAAAGTGGGAAAATGTTGGTATAATGTTCTTGTGGAATGTATACCACATTCACACAAATGCTGATTTCCCTACTCCACTATCCGGTTTCAATCGGGCATTGCATTGTTATGTTTATTATAAGCATCACCTGTCTCAAGTTTAAGTAAACATGCAACCATTTGTTTTCTGTATTGTCAATAAAACAACCAGCCAATGCTAAAAATGGAAAGAATAGGGTAGGACATTCTGGTCCAGATGGGAGAAGAAGGAAGTAGGAGGATTCAGAGAGGAGAGATGGGCAGGAGAAGACTTGGAACCAAGAAGAGAGATAAACCAGACCTAAGATATGACTAAAAGCAAGTATAAAAGTATAATGTAAGAAATCTGAATGGGAGGAAACTATGCTGGATTGGAGGTTTAGGATGGAGTAACTATTGCCCAGCATTGTGCTCTAGGTTAATTAAATACATTAAAAAAACAACAACAACAGTGAATAGAGGTCCTCAGAAAGAAGGGAATCTCATGTCAAATGTAAGCATGGGAAAACACACCTTATTTTTCTAACCAAGGCTCTCACCTGTGAAATAAGGAGTTATATTGGATGACATCAAACCCTTTTACTTTTAGAATTCATAAAACAATGGTTCAATAATTAGAAGAATTTGTAGGGCTGTTTTTTTTTTCCTAAGAGCAGAGTAGTGAATAAAATTTCATTTGAAAATCCATTCATTTCTGCTTGTCATTATTTTATTCACTGCTTTTCATCTGCTCTATTGAACTATTTAATAACTAGTTGGATAAATTATTTCTAAGATACAGTTTAGAAAAAAATTAGCTAAGACTAAGATCTATATTAAAGATAGAAAAACATATAAATATGTTTTGGACATTAAAAGATAAATTACTGAGGCTGTAACTTGGGAGTATGAAGTGGTGGGGAATGAGGTTTGGGTAAAAGCTGGAAATTCAGCTGTCTACAGGGTTCAGAAATTAATTTCAATAAATGAAAAAGAACCAATTATAAGATGGTAAAGAGAAATTAACTGTCCAACTGAGACTCCCTGGGAGCAGAGGAAACTGCACATTGTAGAGAAGTGGATTAAATAAGGCTTCCTTCAAAGACAGCTAGTCACAAGCAACAGTTGTCCCCTGGGAATATGAGTGGTCTGTCATTGCTTCTAATATCCAGGGGAAACTGAGAATGTTTACGTTTAAATAAAAATGCTTAAACATTTCCTCTTGAAAAGTGGCTTAAATGAAAACATCTGCTTTCCATTACTCTAAAAGGCAGCAATTCACAGACCAGAGGACACATCTTCATGTTTTTCTTCACAAACTAGCTCTCTGCTTTAACAATCAAATAAGGATGTGTTTACAATAATAACAGGCATATTAGTAACCCAGCATTGTGGGTATGATAGCTCATTTTATGGCAACTTGACACAAGCTAGTCTTTTGGAAAAAGAGAACTAGAGTGGAGAAAATATTATAACCAGATTGACCATTGGTACATTTTCTTAATTAGTGATGGATGTGAAAGGGAACAGCCTATGGTGGTAATGCCACCCCTGGGCAGTTAGCCTGAGGGGTATGAAAAAGCATGCTTAAAATTTCCTTGGATGGAGCTCGCAATCCAGTGAGTGGTGTTCCTCCAAGGCCTCTGCGTCAGTTCCTGCCTCCAGGTTTCCTTCCTCACTTCCAGTCAGTGATAGAGTATGACATGGGAGTTGAGGTAAAATAGCACTTTGTTCTCAAGTTCTGTTTAGTCACCGTGTTTTATTACAACAATAGAAACCCTAGCTGAGACCACAGGAGAAAGAAAATTCTCAATGGAGTGTTTACTGTGGGACAGTATTAACTAATGAAAAACATTCATAGACATGGAAACACAGCAATAGGTATTTCAATTACTGTTGAAGAAAGTTATACAGGGAAAGTTGAGGAGGCTGAGTTCACAGAAATCTTCACAAATCTCAGCAGGAGGAATTTGTAGGGAGGCTGAGTTAGTCACAGCTATAGTCAGAGTGTGAGGAGAGGAAACATCCCAGATCTGTTTCCAACTGTTTTGTAACTGAGCACAGTAAGCGTGATGCAGAAGAGTGGTTTACCAAAAGCTATGCATTTTGACACACTGGATTTAGGAAAGACACTCAGCACTTCCTGTATTAAGTTTTGTCTTTATTTTTATTTTGACAAAGCATAATGCTTTTGTTATCTTAAAACTGTATCTCTCACAAACAACAAAGGAACATTACAATAAATGTACCCTATGAAAATACTTTGTTAACTTTTCCCCAGACCACAAAAATTACACAATGCAATGTTCTTTAAAACTAAGCACAGGTAAGCAACACGTGCATTACAGAATATCAAAATGACATCCACTACATAATTGTTCCTTTCAAATGAGTTCATGTAATTCTAACTTTAATGGTAGGATGTACTAAAGTACAGAATAAAATGTGTCATGAAAAGTCTGAATATTCGCACTTTTCTTCCTCCATATATGTAAAGGAAGACAGATAATGATCATATCAGAAAACTATATCCTAGCAAGAATTTTCAAACCTCAACAGTCACATAAGTATCTAAAAAAATGGGAAGAGGATCTCCCCTATCAGTGGATCAGAGCAGCAGGGAGGAGATGAGGGAGGGAGGGTGGAATTGGGAGGGAATGAAGTAGGGGGCTGCAACTGGGATACAGAGAAAATAAAATGTAACTAATATAAAAATAAAAATTTGTATTAAAATGGATGGATATTAGCAATGTACTCAGTAATAGGACTGAATTCCAAGTACAGTGTAAAGAAAATACAAATTCACCACTTCAACAACCTTTTTTGTCTATCATCTATGTATGTATGTATGTATGTATGTATGTATGTATCTATCTATCTATCTATCTATCTATCTATCTATCTATCTATCTATCTGTCTATCTATCTACCTATTGATCTTAGGTTATTTAGATAAGGTTATAGGCTAACCAGGAGCTCACATATGCAGCCCTAGTAGAGAGATTACAGAAATTTTTAAAGTGTCATATAAAAATGGAATTGATTTCTACTGTTGGTTGGCATCTCTGAAATAGGGAATTGAGGAGAAAATTCATGTGTACCAAGTCTTTATTTATTTGGATTTTTGTTTTGTGACAGGGCTTCAGTGGGCAGGTTTTTGACAAAGAAGCCAAAACCATACAACAGAAAAAAAATGCATTTTCAATAAATGGTGCTGGTCTAACTGGATATCTGCATGTAGAAAAATGCAAATATACCTGTACTCATCACCTTACAGAACTCAAGTCCAAGTGTATCAAAGGAATTGACATAAAACTGGTGACTCTAAAACCATTAGAAGACACAGTGGGGAAAAGTCTGGAACCCATTGGCATAGGAGACAACTTCCTGAACAGAATACCAACAGCACAGGAGTTAAGACCAGCAATTGTAGGATTTCATGAAACTGAGAAGCTTCTGTAAGTCAAAGGACACTGTCAATAGAACAAAATGGCAGCAGACAGATTGGGAAAAAAAAATCTTCACACACCCTATATCAGACAGAGGACTGATATCTAAAATATACAAAGAAATTAAACACGAACAAATCAAATAATCCAATTAAAACTTGAGGTACAGAGCTAAACTGAGAATTCACAACAGAAGAATATCAAATGGCTGAGGAGCACTTAAAGAAATGCTCAATACCCTTAGCCATCAGAGAAATGTAAATCAAAACAACTCTAAGATTTTACCTTACACCAGACACAATGGCTAAGACCAAAATCTCAAGTGACAACACATACTATAGAGGATGTTGAAAAAAGGGAACACTCCTTCATTGCTGCTGGGGATGCAAACTTTTACAACTGCTCTAGAAATCAATCTTGTGCTTTCTCAGAAAATTAGGGTTAGCTCTACCTCAAGATCCAGCCACTCCTGAGCATATACCCAAAATATGGTCCACCATACAAAAAGGACAATTGCTTAGTTATATTAGTAGTGGTTTTATTCATAACAGCCCCAAACTGGTAACAACCTAGATGTCCCTCAACAAAGGAATGGATACAGAAATTGTGGTACATTTATACAATGGAATACTACTCGGCTGTTAAAAACAAAGAAATCATGAAGTTTCCAAGTAAATGGATGGAATGATCATCCTACGTGAGGTAACCCAGAAGCAGAAAGACACACACATGGTATGTATTCACTTTTAAGTGGATATTAGACCTATAGTACAGGTTAAACATACTACAATCCACAGATCCAAACTCACTAAGTGACAAGGGCCCAAAGGAGGATGCCTGAATGTTACTTATAAGGGGAAATAGAATAGACAGCAGAAATGGATGAAGAGAGGGGACTGGGCAGGAGATGGAATGGGGAGGGAAATAAGAGTGGGAACCAGATGTGGGAAGAATAGGGGTGGGAAATGAGAAGACGGGGAATACGAAGGGAAACTGGGGAAAGACATCTCTTGGTCAAGCTGAAGGCCGGCGACAGGATAGGCTCCTGGGAGGACATGGGTGTGATTCTAGCTGAGACCCCTAACGAGGTGGAGCATGAAGACTGAAGTGACCACCTCCTCGTCAGGCAGGACTAATGGAAGGAGGGGAACAACAACCCATCGACAAAACCTGTGATCCAAAAATTACCCTGCTAATAAGGAATGCAGAGATAAAGAGGGAACAAATATAGAGGAAAGTCCAACCAATAATTGACCCAGCTTGAGACCCATCCCACAGTAGAGAGCCATCCCCTGACACTAAATAAGGTACTCTGCTGTGCTTTCAGACAGGAGCGTAACCTGGCTGTCCTCTTGGAGGCTCCAGTCAACAGCAGATCAACACAGATGCTGAGACTTGCAGCCAAGCATGGGGCATAATTCTGGGGGTCCTGTGGAAGTGTTGGGGGAAAGATGGAAGGACCTGGAGGGGACAGAAACCTTATAAGAAGACCAACAAAACAACCCAGTCACATTGGGGGTTTTCAGAGACAGAGACATCAACTAAAGAGCATGTATGATCTGGACCTAGGCCCCCTGCGCTCATGAGGCTTGTTCTTCAAATGGCAAGGTGGGGCGGGGGACTGTTTCTTACATGGACTCTATTGCCTGCTTTTGGATCACTTCCTCCTGGCAGGGCTGCTTTGCCTGGCCTCAGGGTATGAAGATATGTTCAGTCCTGATATGACTTTATATGCTGGGGAAGATAAATATGGGGAGAGAGGGGTTCCCTTTTTCTGGCAGAAAAAGGAGAGGGGAAGGGGAAAAGAAGGAAAGTGGAGAGCACCATCAGGATGTAAAATTTAAAAAAGAACTAATATAAAATTTAAAATAATTAATTAATTAAATTTAAGAAGACAGAAAAAAATATCAGTGTTAAACAGAAAAAGAAACTGAGCTGTGCCCTGGAGCTAACATGCAGGGGCAAGCCCCTCAAGGTTTGAAGCTAGAATTGCAGGGCTGACTCTAGTTGGGCCACAGTTGCTCAATCTTCTATTTCTTACATGGCTTGACAATGACATCAGAACAGTGCGGTGGGCTATGGCAGGCATTGAGTGAGGTGTCTCTCTGTAGCTAAGGAAACCATTTCCTCCTTTGGTACTGTTTTAGCTATTTCAGGACTTTTATAGAAACTGTACTTATTTATTTATTTGTTTTTATTTTTGTTCTCTGCAACCAGTAGATTTTAGACAAGACTACTACAATATCCATTCCTTTGTTTTCTTGTTTGTTTTTCTTTTGTTTTGTTTTAATCACACACTTAAATTTCTTTGTAGGCAGAATTTTACAACTTCATAGACCATGACTCTGCCAGACATTCTGCTTTAAGTCTAAATGAGAAATGCCCCCCATAGTTTTGTGAACTTTGTCTCCAGTTGGTGTCACTGTTTGTGGAAGCAAGGGTGGTATAATCTTACTAGAGGAAGTGCCATTGGGAATGGGATCTGAAAATAGAAGGCCTGGTCTACTTTGAGTTTACTCTCTCTGTTTTTTGCTTGAGTTTCAATATATATGTAAGCCTTCAGCTTCTCATCTGGCCACCATACCTGCTGCCTGTTACTTTGCTGTTCCTGCCATTTTGAACTCTAACACTCTGGAACCACAAACCTACATAAGTTTTCATTCTGTAAGTTTCCTTGGTCATAGCGTTTTATCATAACAAAATGAAGGCAATGCTACCCTCCTATGTTCATATCTTGAGAGGTGTTATCAATGGTTGTAGTTGAGATTTTTTACAGTTCATTCCTTTTAGAACTTTTTCTTTTTTAATGTAATTTATTTATTTTTATATTAATCACAGGTTAGGTACTTTGTATCCCAGTCGTAGCCCCCGCCCTCATTCCCTCCCACTCTTCCCATCCCTCCCTCATCTCCTTCCTGCCCCCCTCCAAGTCCACTGATGAGGGAGGACCTCCTCCCCTTCCATCTGACCCTAACTTATCTTGTCTCTTCAGGGCTGGCTGCAATGTCCTCTTCTGGAATAGAGTTAGGCAGTTCCTCCCAGGTGTGTATTGGGGAGGGTCAATGAGCCAGCCATTGAGTTCATGACAGAAATAGTCCCTGTTCCCCTTACTAGAGTACCCATTGGATACTGAGCTACCATGGACCACATCTGAGCAGGAGTTCTAGGTTATATCCATACAGGGTCCTTGGTTGGAGAAACAGTCTCTTAAAAGACACCTGTGCCCTGATCTATTTGGACTTTATGGAGCTCTTGTTAACTCACTCCCTCTATTTTCATATTATTCCCTGCCCTCTGCCGAAGGCTTAGTTGTGAGTCTTAATATCTGCTTTGATTCGTTGCTATATAGAATCTTTCAGAGGCCCTCTTTGATAGGCTCCTGTCCTGTTGCTTGTTTTCTCCTACCTTCAATGTCCATCCCATTTGTTCATCTAAGCGAGCATTGATCATCCCAACCTGAGCCCTCCTTCTTATTTATATTCTCTAGGTGTATAGATTTCAGCATGACCTTCCTATCCTATAGGTCTATATAAGTGAGTATATACCATGTTTCTTTCTGCTTTCAGGATACCTCACTCAGGATGATCATTTCCAGGTCCCACCATTTGCCTGCGAATTTCAAGATTTCCTCATTTTTAAGTGTTGAGTAGTATTCCATTGGGTAAAAGTACCATAATTTCTGTATCCATTCCTCAAGTGAGGGACATCTGGGTTGTTTCCAGGTTTTGGCTATTATAAATAAAGCAGCTATGAACATAGTTGAGCAAATGTCCTTGTTGTGTACTTGAGCATCTTTTGGATATATACCAAGGAGTGGTATAGCTGGATCTTGAGGAATCACTATTCCTAACTGTCTAAGAAAGGCCAAATTGATTTCCAGAGTGGTTGTACAAGTTTGCATTCCCACCAGCAATGGAGGAGGATTCCTCTTTCTCCACAACCTCTCCAGCATGTGTTGTCACTACAGTTTTTGATCTTAGC
>CM053743.1:30317063-30344201 GCA_028658305.1 Pachyuromys duprasi
CCAGAGGTCTTCCTTGGCATTCTCCTGTCCTGTTGCTTGTTTTCTCCTCCACTCAATGTCCATCCCATTTGTTCATCCAAACAAGCATTGATCATACCAACCTGGGTCCTCCTTCCTGTATATCCTCTCTAGGTGTGTAGATTTCAGCTTGAACTTCCTATCCTATAGGTCTATATAAGTGAGTATATACCATATGTTTCTTTCTTCTTTTGGGATACCTCACTCAGGATGATAGTTTCCAGGTCCCACCATTTGCCTGTGAATTTCATGATTTCCTCCTTTTTAATTGCTGAGTAGTATTCCATTGTGTAAAAGTACCACAATTTCTGTATCCATTCCTCAACTGAGGGACATCTGGGTTGTTTCCGGGTTCTGGCTATTACAAATAAAGCAGCTATGAACATGGTTGAGCAAATGTCCTGGTTGTGTACTTGAGCATCTTTTGGGTATATGCCTAAGAGTGGTATAGCTGGGTCTTGAGGAATCACTATTCCTAATTGTCTAAGCCTTCTGATTTTTTGAGTTGATTTTGTATCCAGCCACTTTGCTGAAGGTGTTTATCAGTTGAAGGATTTCTCTGGTTGAATTTTTGGGGTCCATCATGTATATTATCATATCATGTGGTTTGTCAGGCACTGATTGTTTTTTTTTTTTCGTAGATACTGAGTTTTATTACAACACAGCATAAGATATCTGCATCAAAAAGCATATAAAATATATTTTTGTTACCTAAGTTATTAATCAGTGAGACTTCAGGGCAGTCATAAAAACTGCCTAGGCTCAGTAAAGTATCCACAGATGCCTAACTAACATACTTCATTTTAAGCTTTCAAAAGTGTTCATCTATTACTACCTTAGAATTAGGTAATACACTATGTACTAAGTATACATAAGTTTTTATCTTTTAGCCCCTAATCTTAAGGAGCTTAGAGTCACAGTGAGGAAATATACATAGAAAGAAACAAAGAAGAAAATATATAATGCTATCTATTGACAAAAAAAAGCAGAAAATATAACATAAAGTGAGCCAGCAATTAAATTACACACACCAAAGGGTTTCTGGGTGGAATAAACTCTACAAAACTTCTACACACAAACAACAACAACAAAACCAAAAACAAACAAACAAACAAATTCTACACATTCAGTCATCATATCCTTGAATTCCACCTGCAATGACTTTGATCAGAGATAGACCAACTTATGTTGTTGATGTTCACTAATAAAATATTAGAGTAATAAATTGTAATGGCAATTCTAATATTGGCAGAAATATTGAAAGAAATTAGAGGAAATATGCTCCTTCAAATCAGATGACAGTTTGTCCTTGGGTATCCTTTGGAGGACAGCTTCCTTTCCTTTTTTGTACATCATCCCTTCTCATGTTTCAATGAGAAGGGATTATTCAGTGAGACAAATGGATTAAGGGATGGATTAACTCTTGTACTTAATACTCAGTGACCATTTGTAAAAGTAAAATGTAAACAATTATTAGTGTGTGACTCAGAGCCATTAAGGGGAAAACAGAGTATAAAATAATACAATTATTAATGTAAAGTATAAAATAACATGACTAGTGTTTTCATCAGCTGTAGCAGATAATGCACTTCTATGCTTGTGAGAAATATTAGCCAATAAACAAAATCATCAAATGAAATGCTTACTCACAGGAGAGGATGTAAGATGGTAAGTACACATACACAAAGACATTAATTTTCACTTACTTAAGGAAGTGGCATTTGAGCAACATAAGACATCATTTACAAATGTTAGCTATCAAACCTTTTTAACACATGTGGATTTGTTTTAAAATAATAGCACCCAGTGTTGTCATGGTTTAAAATAAATACTATATAGTATTTGGAATTTAAATAATAAATTGGTAATATAATATTTGATCATTGGAATAAACTACTATTGAATAATAGTATATCTAATATATACTCTATTAGAATAGATATTCATAATTTATTCATATTCATAATTTATTGAGAACTTTGTGAAAATAATATATGCTAATTTATATAAATCCTAAGTAAAACAAATCAAGTAAATTTGGTTCTGTCATTCCTTTTACAATGTATGAAGCTTCTCAATGTGTTCCACATTGTAAGTGACAGCCCCAAGTATGATAGGCCCAACATCATCTCACTTCTTTTGAGTTAATCTTAAGAAAATAATTCCCCAGGAAAAAAGTTTTATTAAGCAAAAAATATGTTTCTAAAGTAATTAAATATAATAAAATATGTGATTATATATACACATTGTTGGTATAAAGACATAGAAATATAAAAGGTAATAATTTAGAAATATAAGTCAATGTACAGTAAACTAAAACATATATATGTATCTTAGCTTGTAGAAAAATAAATGAAGCAAACATGTTAAATGAAATTAATTATATCACAGAAGATATTGTCTGATTTTTCTTTCAGCTTGTAATGCAAAATCTTTACAAAACAGTTATTTTCTTGGTTTATATATTTTTTCACTATTAAATTACGCATATGTGCAGCTTATTCAGGAAACTGAGCCATGTGAAATTATGCACCTTATCAACATGTAGATAACTGTGAAGGAACGCATAGGCAACATGCTCTAAAGGGCAACACATGTGCGAGTTACTTTACCTTCAAATAGTTCCTGGCAATTGTCCACTCAGTATCATTGTGTGGACATTTTATAATAAATTTCCCAGAAACTTTAGATTGCTCTAGAGTTGGAATCAATGTTACGTAATATGAAAATATTGTTTGTATATGAATTAATGCAAAAAAGTCACTGGTGTCTTTCTTCACTCTAAAGAAACAGTGCTGATGAAACCTACCTAGGATTATTTATTTTTCCTTCATCTTATTTTTTAAAATAAATTTATTTTATTTTAGGTTAGTTACAGTTTATTTACTTTGTATATCAGCTGTAGCCCCCTCCCTCATTCCTTCCCAAACTCACCCTCCTTCCCTCATCTCCCATGCCCCTCTCTAAGTCAACTGATAGGGGAGGTCCTTCTCCTCTTGCATCTGACCCTACCTTATCAGGTCTCCTCAGGACTGGCTGCAATGTCCTCCTCTGTGGCCTAGCCTAGCAAGATTTGTGGCTGCTAGCGTTTAAGTTTTGTTTTGTTTTTTCAGATTTACTTATTTATTATGAATACAATGGTCTGTCTGCATGTATGCCTACACACCAGAAAGGAGCACCAGATCTCACTACAGATGGTTCTGAGGCACCGCGTGGCTGCTGGGAATATGAACTCAGGACCTCTGGAAGAGCAGCCAGTGCTCTTACACTCTGAGCCATCTCTCCAGCACTACCTAGGAATATTTTAACTGACACATATAATGAATAAAATTTCACTGCAGAGGTTGAGCAGTTTTTAGAAAGCAGCCGCTGGTGGACTCTCCTTGATCTCCACTGTGGATTAGGTGAACAATGACACAGTGAGCCTTGACTAGTTGTGATAGCTTATCACTGACCAGTGCAAGGAGCAAAATCAACAAGGTGTTGGTTCCCTAAACTCCCTGGTAGGACAAAAAAACCGAAGGAACCAAGTCAACCCTGCCATGAGAGCATTAATTCCATGTTGATGTGTGGCAATGCTGCAAGAGAAGGGTATCTCCAAGATACAGGGAGGAGGGAGGAAAGGGCTGTGGGACTGCTCCAAGATGATGACCTGTGTTTGCTGGAAGGATGAAATCATACCACCAATGGGGCCAGGCTGCTGCTGGTGGGTGGACGTGGAGTCATGTGAAGGCCCTAGGTGAGGTTCTTCCTCTATAGGCACAGCCCAGAAGGTGGTTAAATGGGGATGCCAGTCTCACAAAACAACTGTCGATTTGTTTAATAGGTTAACACATGCAAAAAAATGAAACAAGGGACAGAATCTCAAGGAGAAATTGTATTAAATAAAGATGCTTGAATACATAACCAATGAACTACTTTTGCCAAAGCGTAGAGTTACTTGTTCTTAATTCATCTGACAACAATTTAGCAGTAGAAAACCAACAATAAATAAAGAAATCCTATGAAGTGACACTTATTGAAAGAGGTCATTAAAATATATGTAAACATCAAATGTATATAAGTATATAAAAACCAATATATGGCTTTAGCCAAAATGATGCACTCAAGACTTAAACTTCTAAATAAGTACTTCTTAAATTTTAAAGTGGAGGTGAATGATCTATAGTATCTTTAGATGCAGGTTTAGATGCAGTTGTTTTGAGATGATGCCTACAGATTTGCCTTTTAAGATGCTAGGATTAGTAACTTTCATTGTTATAAAAAATAGTAACAAAGACGTGGAGAAAAGGCTCTCTCACCAGGTTAAGAGCACTTGCTGCTCTGCATGAAAACCAAGGTTTGGGTCCCAGAAGCCATGTGGTAAATCACAACTGTCCAAAACCCCAGTCTCAGGTGATCTGACAAACTCTTTTGGCCTCTGTAGGCACTAAGCATGAACTTAGTGAACATACATACATGTAGGCAAAACACTCATATATGCAAAATAGATATACCAGAAAGAACTGATAAACTGAGACTATTCATGCCACTTCTCTAGAGAAACAATGACTGGGGAGAGTGAAGATGAGGGGGCAGGAGCTGATGATAGGGCCTGAGAATTCCACATTTCTAATGTGATGCTTGTGCTTCCTCTTGGGACCACATTTTGGCAAACAGACCTCATAAGAAGAATTGAGGGACTGAGGGAAAGTCAGTGAAAAGGGAAATAAAGAGAGCAGCTAATAGGTATTAGGAATAACATAAGTAATCACTTTTACAGAGATGGTGGTAATTTCATGGCATACTGCAACCGAACTGTGACTGTAGTTAGGGAACGAGTGAAGGAAATGAAATTTGCGGGCAAACTGTGAAGAGGTGGCATTGGAAGAGTGTGGGAGCCTAAAAAGAATGTGAATTTCATCTTATAAGATATGGGATGGGATCGTGTTGAGCTCAACCAACTGTATGCAATTGAAAAGTCATTCTGACCACAGTTTCTCAGTCATTTGATATTTAGCTTCTTTAGAAACAGTCAAACATACATATTAATTAAGGATTTTTTCCAAGGAATTTCAGAAGTAGAGTAAGAGGCATTTGTATAATTTTTTATCAAATATTATATTTTAAAAAATAACAATGGTAGGAAGAAAAGGAGTACCTCCCCTATCGGTGGTCTTGGAGGACGACACGGGTGCACAGGGGGGAGGAGGGGAGGGATTGGGACTGGAGGAGGGAGGGAACTACAGGGGTATATAAGGTGAATGAAGTATAATTAATAAAGAATTTAATAAAAAGTGAAAAAATAAAAATAAAAATGGTGCAGAACAACATATTATCAAAGATTTTAGACATTTAAAAAACAATATTAAAACAGTCAAGAAAAAAATGAAATTCATTTTACCAAATAATATGAAATTGTTTAGTAATGAAGGCCTTCCAATATATTACTTCTACTCTTTGAAGTATTTTAAAGATATATATATGAATCAACTCATACTTGCTCAGTGTTAATTGCTGCAATGATAGAAAAATCACTATACACACATTCTGTTATTTATTAATCATAGGTATAGATGCTCAATTTCAGAATATATTAAAAGGAACTATTATTTTAAGCAGCTTAAATGGCATACTGTTGGTATACTGATACCTAGAAGAATCTCTTTGTTGATATTGAAGGCACACTTGTTTTCCAACCACATTGCTAGTCCTGTATGAAAAGTCCTTCAAAATGTGCAGTCATTACTTCTTCCCAATGCTTCTTTCTATTGCTGTGAGCAGTCCTGAGACCAACAGTAACTTGGCATGAGAGGGTTTATATGGATTACACATCACATTAGATCATTGAGAGAAGCTGGTCAATAACTCGACCAGGAACACAGGCATAAAGCACAGAGGTAAGCTGCTTATGGGAGTGTTGGCAGGCTTGCATTCATCTACTTTACTTAAAACCTTTTCCTTGGATCATTTGCCCAGGCATGGTATCATCCACAGTAGGCTGAACTAACCCATATCATCCAGCAACCAAGAAAATTCCATGCAGACAGGTCTGCAGGCAAATCAGATGGAGGCAACAAACGAAATTCCCTCATTCCCTCCTCCAGGTGCTTTTGTGCCTAGTTGACAAAAATAGCCATCACAGTTTCTTGGCCAATCGTGTTTATCTTAGCACTATTTTAAAAATGTGTTTATTTTTATTAATTACAGTTCATTCACTTTGTATCCCAGCTGTAGCCCCATCCCATATCCCCTCCCAATCTCACCCTTCCTTGCTCATCTCCTCCAATTCCCCTACCCAAATCCACTGATTGGGGAGGTCCTCTTCCTCTTCCCTCTCACACTAGCATGGTCCTTGTTTTGAGTATCAGTCTCAGAAAAGACCACTGTGTCCAGATTTTTTGATTCTGTTACTCTCCGTGTGGATGACGTATGGCCCGTGTGGCCCTCCAGGCCTTTCTATCTCCCCCTTCTTTCTTAAGAGTCACTGCACTCTGCCAAAAGTTTGGCTGAGTCTCAGCATCTGCTCTTATATCCTGCTGAGTAGAGTCTTTCAGGGGCACTCTGTGGTAGGCTCCTGTCCTGTTCCCTGTTTTCTCACTCTTCCAATGTCCATCCATTTGCCTTTCTGAATGAGGATTGAGCATCTTACCCAAAGTCCTCCTTCTTGCTTAGCTTCTTTAGGTATACAGATTTTAGTATGTTTATCCCATATTATATGTCTAATGTCCACTTATAAGTGAATATATACCATGTGTGTTATTCCGATTCTGGGATACCTCATCCAGGATGATCTTTTCTAGATCGTACCATTTGCCTGCAAATTTCATAATTTCCTTGTTTTTAATTGCTGAGGAGTATTCCACTGAGTAAATGTACCACAATTTATATATTCATTCCTCATTTGAGGGACATCTGTTTTTTTTTTCCCAGATTCTGACTATTATGAACATGGCTGCTAAGAAAATGGTTGAACAAATGTCCTTGTATACTTGAGCATATTTTGCATATATGCCTAGGAGCAGTAGAGCTGGATCTTGAGGTAGCACTATTCCTAAATGTCTGAGAAAGAGCCAGGCTGATTTCCAAAGTGATTGTACAAGTTAACATTCCCACCAGCAATGAAGGACAGGTTTCCCATTCTCCATATCTTCTCTAGCATATATTGTCACTTGAGTCTTTGATCTTAGCTATTCTGATGGTGTAAGGTAAAATCTCAGGGTCAGTTTGATTTGTATCTCCCTGAGGACTAAGGACTTTGAGCATTTCTTTAAGTGTTTCTGTGCTATTCAATATTTCTCTATTGAGAATTCTCTATTAAGCTCTGTATCCCATATTTTAATTGGATTACTTCATTTGTTGCTTTTTAACTTCTTGAATTATTTATATATTCTGGGTATTAGCCCTCTGTCAGATATAGGGTTAGTGAAGATTCTTTCCCAGTCTGTAGGCTGTCATTTTATTCTGATGACAGTGTCATTTGCTTTACAAAGCTTTTCAGTTTCATGAGGTTCCTTTTTTTGATAATTGATCTTAGAGCCTGTGCTATCAGTGCTCTCTTCAGGAAGTTCTCTCCTGTGCCAATGAGTTCAAGGCTCTTCCCCACTGTTTCTTCTAACAAATTTATTGTGTCTGCTTTTATATTTAGGTGTTTGATCAAAGACCTTGGACTTTAGTTTTGTGCAGGGTAATAAATATGGATCTATTTGCATTTTTCTACATGCAGACATCCAGTTAAACCAGCACTATTTGTTGAAGATGCTGTCTTATCCATTGTATGGTTTTGGCTTCTTTGTTAAAAAATCAAGTATGTGTAGGTGGGTGGGGTGGGTTTTTTCTGTGTTTTCTTTTTAATACTTTTATATTAATTATAGTGTATTCACTTCGATCCTAACTGTAGCTACCTCCCTATTCCTCTCCTAATCCTACTGTCCATCTCTCATCTTCTTCCATGGCACTCTCCAAGTCCACTGATAAGGAAGGTCCTCCTTTCCTTCCATCTGACCCTGGCCTATCAGGTCTCATCATGACTAGCTGCATTGTCTTCCTCTGTGGCCTGGTAAGGCATCTCCCCCATCAGGGGGAGGTGATCAAAGAATAAGCTGTTATGTTCAAGTCAGAGACAGTCCTTGTTCTCCTTATTAGGGAAACCAACTTGGAGACTGAGCTTCCCTGTTCCCTGTTTTCTTCCCCTTCCAATGGCTTCCATTTGATTCCATTGATCTTCCATTCTGTTTCTATGCCAGGATCATGCAGATTGCTATTGCTCTGTAGTACAGCTTGAGATCAGGGATAGAGATACCTCTAGAAGATTTGTTGTTGTACAGGATTATTTTAGCAGTTCTGGGTTTTTTGTTTTTCCATGAGAAATTGAGAATTGTTCTTTCAAAGTCTGTAAGGAAGTGTATTGGTATTTTGATGTAAATTTGTAGCTTGCTTTTGGCAGGTTGGACATTTTCACTATGTTAATCCTACCGATCCATGAGCATAGGAGATCTTTCCATCTTCTGATATCTTCTTCAATTTCTTTCTTCAGAGACTTGAAGATTTTTTCAAATAGATCTTTCACTTCCTTGGTTTGAGTCACACCAAGTTATTTTATGTTATTTGTGGCTATTATGAAGGGGGTAGTTTCCCTAATTTCTTTCTCAACACTTTTGTCTTTCATATACAGGAGGGCTACTTTTTTTTTTAGTTAATTTTGTGTCCAGCTACTTTGCTGAAGGTGTTTATCAGCTGAAAGAGTTCTCTGGTTGAATTTTTGGGGTCATTCATATATATTATTATATCATCTGTGAATAGTAATACTTTGACTTCTTCATTTTGGATTTATATCCCCTTAGTTTCCTTTAGTTGTCTTATTGCTCTAGCTAGGACTTCAAGTACTATGTTGAAGAGATATAGAGAGAGTGGGCAGCCTTGTCTTGTCCCTGATTTCAGTGGGATTGATTTAAGTTTCTCTCCATTATTAGTCTGATGTTGGCTATAGGCTTGCTGTATATTGTCTTAACTATGTTTAGGTATGTGCCTTGTATCCCTGATCTCTCTAAGACTTTAAACATGAACAGGTGCTGGATTTTGCCAAATGCTTTTTGGCACCTAAGGAGATGGTCTTGTGGTTTTTCTCCTTCAGTTTGTTTATAGGGTGGAGTACATTGATGGATTTCCGTATATTGAACCACCTCTATATGCCTGGGATGAAGTCTACTAGGTCATAGTGGATGATATCTTTTTTTTTCTCTTATTTTTTCAATTCTCTCTAATTTTTATTTTTAATTACACTTTATTCACTTTGTATCCCCCTGTAGCTCCCTTCCCCCTCCCCTCCCAACCTCTCCCTTCTTCCTCTTACTCCATGCATGCCCCTCCCCAAATCCACTGATAGGGGAGGTCTTCCTTTCCTTCCTGCTGATCCTAGACTATTAGGTCTCATCAGGAGTGGCTGCATTGTCTTCCTCTGTGGCCTGGTAAGGCTGCTCCCCCCTCAGGAGGAGGTGATCAAAGAGCAGGCCAATCAGTTCATGTCAGAGACAGTCCCTGTTCCATTACTATGGAACCCACTTGGACACTGAACTGCCATGGGCTACATCTGTGCAGGGATTCTAGGTTATCTCCATGCATGGTACTTGGTTGGAGTATCAGTCTCAGGAAAGACCCTTGTGCTCAGATTTTTTGGTTCTGTTGCTCTCCTTGGGGAGCTCCTGTCCTCTCCAGATCTTACTATTTCCCACTTCTTTCATAAGATTCCCTGCACTCTGCTCAAAGATTGGCCATAAGTCTCAGTATCTGCTTTGATAATCTGCAAGGCAGAGCCTTTCAGAGGCCCTCTGTGGCAGCCTCTTAACTTGTTCCCTGTATTCTCCTTCTTCTGATGTCCATCCTCTTTACCTTTCTGGCTGGGGATTGAGCAGTTTAGCCAGAGTCCTCCCTCTTGATTAGTTTCTTTAGGTATACAGATTCTAGTAGGTTTATCCTATATTATATGTCTATATGAGTGAGTATATACCATGTGTGTCTTTCTGCTTCTGGGAGAGATCACTCAGGATGATCTTTTCCAGTTCCCTCCATTTACCTGCAAATTTCATGATTTCCTTGTTTTTGATATCTTTTATATGTTCTTGGGTTTGGTTTCTTAGCAATATTTTCAATACTCATAAGTCTTATCAGCTAAGTCACTATGAGTTTCCTCAAACATTACTGCTGAAAGTGGAAAGAAAAAGGAAGTTTCAGGCCATCATCAAATAAACTAGTACAAAATAAATTTCTTGTGCCAAAAAGTTAAAATTTAGGGAGGGTGCAGAAAAGACATGCCAATAAAAGTTTTATACTACTTCTTATTCAAAATATCAAGGGGAATTTAAAACTAGATTGATTTAGGAAAAAAAACTATTTTCTTAGTCACTTTGCATTTCATGCAGTTCTCTAGCTTTTAGAGGCAATGAAATTATTAAGTGTACACATTTGCATCTAAAGGAGTCACGGGGCATTTTAGGAATCAGCAAATTATACTTTAATAAATGTCCCCATTGTCTTCTAGTTGTAAACCAAAATTTTGAAAGATCTGTGTGCCCAAATATTTGGTTTTGAACTGTCATTTAAAGCCTTGTGTATTTGCTTCAGGAACATTCCTCAAGCCAGGAAAGTACCTTAAATGTATATAGTGCTAAATTCCAACAATGTAGGCGTCCCCAGCTGGTGAGTTCTTTGGGTATCAAGAGACAGAAGCAATAACCCCAGTCTTTCATCAGTCCCGTATGGTACTTTTATCATTTTTAGTATGTGTCCTCAGAAGTGATTTATGTATTATGGTATTTGATTACAGAATGTACTTTGATGAAAAATGTGTTTTAAAATATCCATGATCAAAGACAATTTGATGGAGAAAAATTCCTACAGAAATGCACCTCTGTTACATACCACTGATAGTAGGGCTTTGACAATAGGCAGGAAGAAAGTGAGGACTTCCCTTAGAAAGCTGTGGAGATGACTGGCCAGGGGATGCAGAACAGATCATTCCTGTGGGAAGGAACATGGCTGTCATTCCAGCACTGTTTTGAGAAGTCATGAACATTTGTTAAATTGGGCACCTAACAGACTTGGGAAGGAAAGTCAGCACACCATGTTTTTGAAGAACAGTTTAGACTAGTCAGTCATGATTTTTATTTAAAGAAGCATGGCAAAGTGAACGGTCTGATAAAATAGCAAGAGAAAAATCTGCCACTCAAAAAGGTAAAAGGGCAATGTAATTCTATTTCACAATGTTTGATTTGATAAATTAAAAATTGTGTTTCAGATCCAATATATCTGAGAAAGATATTCCCACAATTGTGCTTAGTAAATATATTTACCATTAGCAGTAGTACATTGAAGCCGTTAGAAATTTACAGATGAGTTATCTTCTCAGTTTAAAACAATAATTGAAAAAGTTTGAGAGGAGAGTTTATTTAAAGAATTCTACCATAAAATAATTATTGAAATGCATTAACATTTAAATATATGTACCAGTTTGTTTCTATATTGATATTTAAGAATCCTGGTTTGCTAGAATTTTTACTCAAAATGTTTTAATATTCATACAGTGTATTAAGCATTTATGAGGGAGAAGACAACATTTTAAGTCCTCATGTTCTGGACCAGTGAGGTGACTCAGTAAGTAAGGACACTTGCTGCTAAGCCCGACAACCTGAGTTTGATCCCAGGAATCTCTGTGGAAGAAAAGGAACTTACTCTCTCTATTTTCTTCTGATCCTCATGTAAGGGTCGTAATACCTCCCAAAACATAAAATTTTAAATGCCTCATGTTTAAAAGGCCAATACCTTTTGGTAGGTGTTGTGAAAAGTGCTGCAACAAACATGCAGCCCATCCACACACTAGTGGGTTATGAAAATGCAGTGCAAATCTAACATGGAATTTTATTTGACTACAGCAAAGTATGAAACGGTGCCATCTTCAGGAAGATGGATAGGGCTAGAGAACATCATACTAAGCGATTTAGCTCAGATTTAGATAGATAAATGTAAAGTCCTCTCCCATGTGTGGCTAAACTAGGCTTAAAGATAAATACAAATTATGAAAAAGGAGAAAAGTACCATGATAGGGAATTAGCTCTAAAGAGAAGAGAGAGAGAATGAAAGAATGTAAGGTAGAAGGAGAAACATAAAATACCAGGATTTTTCTTACATGAAAAAAAAATCAAGATTTAAACATAGGCATATATGCAATTATTTGTGAACATAAAAGCAGAAAACTATTTGGGGAATGTAATAGGCCAGTGAGAGGGAAGAGGAGAATCTAGTGGGGATGCATATGAGCAGAGTATAGACAAGTTTCTATGAAAAAGTCCTAAAATACCAATTGTTTGGCACAGTAACAGAAATTAATTAAATTTTAAAACAATCATGCTAAGGAATAATTACTTTAGTAAAAACAATAATTTAAAAATATTTTATTTATACAATATATTTATCACATATTTCCTACTTCAACTTCTCCCAGAACAGCTCTATCTCACTATCTAACCTACTTTATGTTCCCTCATTCTGTGTGTTTCAAAAAAGAATATTAATACCTAACATCTGTAATGCTTTAAAAATTTAGTATTCGATTCTTAAAGTTATATGTTGAGTACTTCATTAGGAAATTATGGTTAAATAATTATTTTGATAAAAATTTGCAATGTACATGTATCTATGTTGAAATTAATTACATTTTAGTGATGTCTTAAGCCAAAGCAATCACACATACTCACAGCACACAGGCATACATGCAAACAAGCACAATCAAACTTACAAATGAACACACACACAATCACTTTTTTTCACAATCACAATAGTACAGAAATAGGATAAACAGCTTTTTTGTTTTTTTTAATATTCATTTTTTACATTGAACTATATGTTTATTCACATGTGCCAGTGGTCACACTGTGACTGGGTAGAGTCAGGAGAGAAACGTACATATATATTTTTGACATGTAATATGCCTTGCCCACCCATTCCCTGATTATTTATAGAACAACTCTTTTCGGTTTTCATATACATCACTGACGTTCGAGTGTATGGCCCAAATAGGAGGGAGCAGTCCTGCTATGCCACAGAGGATGACTTTGCAGAGCATCTTGAAGATACCTGATAAACCAGGGTCAGATGAGAGGGGAGGAGGTCCTCCCCTATCAGTGGACTTGGAAAGGGGAAGGGAAGAGATGAGGGAGAGAGGGTGGCATTGGGGGGAGGGAATGAGGGGGTGGAATACAGTTGGGATACAAAGTTAATAAATTTTAACTAATATTAAAAATCATTTTTTAATTTTTAAAATTAAATTGATTGTTTATTGATTATAGTTTATTAACTTTGTATCCCAGTTATAGCCCTCTCCCTCATTCCTTCCTAATCTCACCCTCCCTCCATCATCTCCTCCCATGCCCTTCCCTAATAAAAGAGATATGATATATATATATATATAATTTTTGTATATATTTAAAAATCTTTTAAGTCTTAAAGTCCAACTAGAATGAGATCTCAACATAAAACAGACACACTAAATTTGTTAGAAGAAAAAGAGAAGAGCTTTGATCTCATTGACACAGGAGATAACTTCCTGAACAGAACATCAACAACTCAGGTTCTAAGATCAACAATTAATAAATGGGACCTCATGAAACTGAAAAGCTTCTGTAAATCAAACAACACTGTCATCAAAACAAAACAACAGCTTACAGACTGAGATAATTTCATCACCAATTTCATCATCCAACAGAGGGCTAAAATACAGAATATATAAAGAACTCAAAAATTAAACACTAACATACCAAATAACCAAATTTAAAATGGGGTACAGAGCTAAAGAGAGGATTCTTAATGGAAGAATATGGAATGGTGGAAAACACTTAATGAAACGCTCAATATCCTTAGTCATCAAGGAAATGCAAATCAAAAGAACTCTGAGAATCCATCTTACACACATCAGAATGGATAAGAACAGAAACTCAAGTAATAACACATGCTGGAGAGGATGTGGAGAAAGGGAAACACTCCTCCTTTTCTGGTAGGGATGTAAATTTGTACAACCACTTTGGAAATGAATCTGGCTCTTTCTCAGAAAACTGAGAATAGCCCAACCTCAAGACCCAGCTATACCACTTCTGGACGTATACCCAAAAGAAGGTCCAACATGCAACAAGGACATTTGCTCACTATGTTTATAGTAGCTTTATTCTTAATATCCAGCATCTGGAAACAACCTACATATCCCTCAACCAAGGAATGGATTCAGAAATTGTGGTACATTTACACAATGGAATACTACTCAGAAATTAAAATCAAGGAAATCATGAAATCTGCAAGCAAATGGATGGAACTAAAAAAGATCATCCTGAGTGAGGTATCCCAGAAGCGAAAAGACACTTACGGTATATACTCACTTATAAGTGGATATTAGTCATACAATATAAGATAAACATCCTAAACTTTATAGTCCGAAAGAAGCTAAACAACAAAGAAGAGGACCCTAGGGAAGATTCTTAAATCTCATTCAAAAGCGCAAAATGGATAAACACTGGAAGTGGTTGACGAAAGGGAGCCTATCATACCTGTCCTCTGAAAGACTCCACCCAGAAGGAGATTGAAGCAAAAGCAGAAACTTACAGCCAACCTTTGGGCAGAGAGCAGGAGTCTTATGTAAGAAGTGGGATGGGGGGAATATAAGACTTGGGAGGGAAGAAGAGCTCCATGAGGAGACCAACAAAGCCAAAAATCTGGGTCCAGGGGGGCCCTGCAGAGACTGATGCATCAACGAAGGACTATGCATGGATAGGGCTGAGAACCCTGCTCAGATGTAGCCCATAGATAACTCAGTCTCCAAGTGAGAACAGGGTCAATCTCTGACATGAACTAGGTTGCCTGCTCTTTGATCATTCTTCCTGTAGGGGTGACCTTACTAGGCCAGAGAGGAAGAGTATCTAGGCAGTTCTCATGATAATTGATTGGCTAGGGTTAGATAGTAGGGGAGGAAGACTCCAGCTTTTCAGTAGACTAGGAGATGGGAGACAGGGATGAGAGAGTCTGGGTGATACTGGGAGGAGATGAGGGAAAGGGATACCGTTTGGATACAAAATGAATATATTGTAAAAGTTAATAAAATAAAACATTAAAAGTCTTAGAAACAAAGTCTATGGTGTCAGATTGGATGGTTACAATATGGTCAAATTCCGTGTACCTGAAATACACTCACACACAAGCTAAATTTATTTCATTTTCAAAAATAAAATTCTAGGTGATCATATCCAATAGGTTTGTAAATTACAAATATTGCTTTAAACATTTTGAACTATAAAACAACTCAATTCAAGACACCCCTGAAGTTAAATACGTTATTTGTGTATGTATGGAAGGGTAATTAGCACAAAATGCCAAAAAAAAAGCAAAGTGTATCAGAGTCACTTTGTTAATTAGCATAATTACACAGTAACTTGGCTTTTACAGTTAAAATTATTAGCTTATTAGTGAACATAATATATATCAGAGATGGATTATTATTAGCAAAATAGTAGGTTTCAAAAAGTTTAACTTTGGGTAAAGGGTCTCAAATAGCATTTTTTTTGCCCTTGGATTATGGAGGGATTACAAACCATACAAGTAAAGAAATCTGGGACCCTTTAAATTGTAATCCCTCTGTAAACTTTGGAGTTTATAGCAACTGTTTAGAAAGTAATTTTTTTCAGAGATCTGTTCACACTATTACTGATCTGCTGAGTATATTTCTAAAGCTACGTGGGCCTAGATTTACAATGTATGGCAAAACTCTGCTTATAAAGAATTTAAAACAAAACAAAACAAAACAAAAACACAAGAATTTTTTAACATGAATCCTGAAGTTAGCTTTTTTCCCCTCACAATTTGTCATAAGCATATTTCATCATCACCAAGGTAGATCTTTATAAAACATATACTCACACATTTTCTATGAGTGATAAAAAAGGAGAAAAGTATTTAATTGTGTTCTAAATTCCTGTGTGGGCTCCTCCTAGATTATCTTTAGCAGCATTCATCCAGATGAATAGATAATGTTTATTTTAGTTATAAATACATTACAAGAAATGGATTACAGGATATACCTGAAATAAGAGTATACATATTTGATTTTGTTTCACATACACAATTCTTTTTATTTTACTTTTGATTGACACTCTTTAATTATGTGTATTAATGGGGTTCAGTGTAATATTTCAATACAAACATACAAAATACAATAAAGGACACCACCTTGGTACATACCCTACTTCCTTTAGCAATGCTCAGCCTCTCACAATCATTAGCTCACATTCTTACTTTCTATGTTTAGCTTATTGTTTTCAGTAATGTTATTTAATTGCAACTATTTTGGTGCAAATGATAAGATTCTGTCCCTGTTATTAAATTTTCTCATCACTGAGTAGCATCAGCATCCACACATGTGCCCTCATGTATTCATGGTTTTTTGCTGGCTAGTTTTAAGTCAGCTTGACACAATCTAGTTATAGGAAAAGAAGGAAACTCAATTGTGAAAATGCCTTCCTAAGATTGAGTTGTGGGCAAACTAGTAAGGCATTTTTTAAAAATTAGTGATGATGTGGGAAGGTCTAGGAATTGGGAATGGTGCCTTCCCTGAGATGGAGGAGCTGGGTATAAGAAAGCACGCTGAATAAGCCACTGGAGCAGACCCTTGAGCAGTATTCCTCCCTTTCCTCTGCATGAACCCCTGGCTCCAGGCTTCTGCCCAGTTTGAGTCCCCACCTTGATCTTTCCCTCAGTGATGGACTGTTACTCTCTCTCTCTCTCTCTCTCTCTCTCTCTCTCTCTCTCTCTCTCTCTCTCTCTCTCTCTCTCTCTCTCTCTCTGTGTGTGTGTGTGTGTGCGCGCGCGCGTGCGTGTGTGTGAACTGAGACTTCTGGATTAGATGGTAGCTCTGTTGTCAAGTTGATGGACTTACATAGTGTTTTTCATAAAGGCCCACCTTTAGACCCTCACACGTCTAGCAGCTAATGTGCTCTTCTGTGTTATAACCTTGAAGGCAAGCCTGTGCCTCATCTGGCTAGGCCATCATTTCCTACTCATCTACCCCAGTCTTTACTTATTCCAGGTTTATCTCTGCAGAAAGCTGGTAAGAGTATAAAGTCACAGATGAAATCATAAATCATTGCTTGAGTATTCTTAGCTACTAGGTGGTCCAATTAAGTATAAAATCATCAAGAATCCTCTTCTTGGTTGTGTCTTTCACTATTCCCTAAAAGTGAATTTTTCTAAAATCAAGTATTTCATTCAAATACCACCAAAATGCTTCTGTTTTCAAAAATGCTATTATCTATTTGCAGTCAGAAAATTAGTGGTCTTCCTTTACACATTAAAGGTTTGCAATATTGCCAATCCCACTTTCCTCCGACAGCTTTTAGAACAGTTGTGTTTTTCCCAACACTCCCCCAAAGGCTATTCACCAAGCCATTTGTTTTCTTGGTTCAAAAAAAGAAAACTACATTGGAAAGAAAACATTAGGTAATGAATAAATTTGTAATTCAGAAATGTACTTCCGTGTTTATTGCCAGTGAATAGTAATGTAATTATAACATACAAGACATCAATAGAGGAAAAATTTCCACCAGTAAGTGAATTTTCTTCAGCACTGTTGTTCATCCTGAAATCAGCTAAAATACAGCTCTACATTAAGATAAATATCTATAAACCCATTAACATAGATGTTTTATTAATTCTAGGTTATTGACCTATACTATAAGAGAGTCTATAAAAAGGTATGTGAACTTATTTCCAGAAAGTCCTATTTACATCCATAAAGAAGCCACTCGGTTTATTAAGCATAAAAACTTTACAATAATCCTCAAAAGAAATTCAAATTTGAGTTTAAAAGCAATTGCATTTGCCCCTTTCTTAATATGTTGAATTATGTTTCCTTTATGGATATAATGAATTGTTGTGTACCAGATTCCTGTGTACTGCCTGGGATTATCTCTAGTATCAATCACCATCAATGATATAGCCATAAAATACTTTAAACAACCATATTTGTCTCAGTTTCTAAGTTCTAAGATTTGCTTATCACAATCACCTAGCTTAATGCATTTTTCATATTGGTTCAAAAGCCACTGAGACCTCTTTTTATTTTTAGAAACGGAACAATTAACTAAACTATTAATTAGCCAACCAATTGATTATAAATGTTTGCTATAAATATGCCAATGGGAGTGTATTATAAATATGCACACATTTATATATAATTCTCATCACTCTTCGCTAATCATTTCTTTTTATTTGTGCTGTTTATTCTCTGCCAAAGAAGAATAGAAGATTAGCTAGCAGCCCATGTGAGTCATTTTATTCTAATTTGGTTACATTGTTAGATTGTTGATATTTTTAAGAAACTGAATTTCCTTACAGCAGCTAGTGTTTCATTTCTGTAATCATTATTTCTGTTCAAGACAATTAGAAATGATGAAGGCCTCATTGGCTAATTAGGAAGAATATGGAACACTGCTTCACTGCCATAATTAAATTCTTAAAAAACTCACAGTACAAGCCAAACCAGGCTGCTAAGGATCAACAATCTTATCTGTTTTGTTCAATTTTTCTTTCACACCTTTTTCTTTTTCTTTTAAGGTACAGTTCTTCCAGGTTTCCTGAAGAGAGAGTGAAGCAACCACTCAGAGGTATTAACTGGAACATCCAAAAGAACACATCTTAAAGTTTCCTGTTCCCTAAAGTGTTATGTCATTATCTGTCAAAGGGACTTCCTTTTTGCTCTTGCCACTTTCCAAGCCAATCTCCCAGCCCAAGTGAAAAATAACACAGGGAAGAGGAAAATTCTTCATTTAACTTCTGTCTTTGTACAGAAGGAGTTTGTTACTCTACTGAAAATTATTTTCACATAATTCTCTCTGTGTCCTGAAGAAGTAAACATAGCTCTTATCTATTGTGTTGCTGCAACTGCATAACTAATAAATTTCTTAATTTCTGCATCATTTTCATTACCATTTCTTTTAGTTCCCTTCTTCCGTAATTAATATATATTATGTACTTACCCAGCCATTGATTTTCTTGCATTCATTGTGCAGAAATTTATTATGCATAGATTATGCATGACTTATTTGACTTCAAAGGAATATTGTGAGCTAAGTAGAATGACTGTGTTCCCTGTGTGGTTATGGTACACTCGAAAGAAACCAGTGGAGGAGACAGACGGGCAGCAAACTGAGGACAAAGAAAAACCACAGCTGTGTGCTAAGGGCTCTTTTTCTGCACTGAGATCAGTCAGTTTCCATCCTGAAGGTTCTCACAACTGAAAGGTCAGTCAGGATTCCATGTGGACAGTGGACTGCAAGTGGTTGAAATCATAGTTACCCATCAAATAGCCCACACTTCTTTTTTTATGAATACATTTTAGTTGGCTGAATTATTAACATTATTACTGCAAAACTGCCTCCTATAGTCTTATGAACATGCCAATACTGACCACTAAGTCATCCAAAAGAAGGGCGTATTACCCAGCCAAATTTCACTAAAATGGAAAGACTGGCATAGGCCCCTTGCTCTTTCCTTTGGATTTGTCTAGAGATTTCATCAGCTCAGATTCAGATTTTTTTGCCCATGTGTAACTGTTCATAATGACACTTATATCAGTGCTTAAAATAGGATTCAAAAGTATTTGTAAGACAAAAAAGATCAACTATCCCATACACTAGCTTTCCTGTCATCATCTCCTACTGAGAATTTATTTGTGAACTGAGAATTTTTAGGCCAGATTTTATCAAGTCTGTCAGATTTATAAGCTTAGAACACACAACACATTGCTTATGGACATTGATTACATAATATACAAGTTAAAATATTCGTATAATGATATCAATAGTTGTTGAAAAGACTTTATGAGCCATCATGTGGTTGCTAGGAATTGAACTCAGGACCTTTGGAGGAATAACCAGTGCTTTTAACCTCTGAGCCATCTCTACAGCCCACTGAAAAGACTTTAGGTTACATTGTTACATTATTTTCCTATGTATTTACAATTTCCAAGTTGTGTCTACAAATGTCATAATTTGTCTTATGCAATTAATTTATTAATTAGTATAATGGAGAATGATTGTATATTCCCTCCGTTGAAGCTACATATTTAATCAGTAATAGTCAAATATCAAATACTTCAGAACAGCATCATATAATCTTTCTGTGAAGTGTAAAAGTTGCTAAACAAAAATAATAACTTGAAAATTTTGCACTGTTTTTATTATGTTGTTATATGTTGCCATTATATAAATTGTAACTAGACTAATAAAATAGTATTATGATACAATTAGACTTGATGAGAAGTTTTGGAATGTAGATAAGATACATAAGACAGTCAAAATATAGGTGAAATAATAAATTTGTCAGAAACAGTACAAAAGCAAGGAAGAATTTGCTGAAGGTATATATTTATTTTTCTAGTAGTAATAGATGCAGCATTAGAAAAGACACAGCCTTGCAGCCAGAGTCTGAAATTTGGGGTGAGGTGGGGAAAAAGAAAGAATTACAGACAGAACAGCATAAGAGAGGACATAAAAAAAGAAAAGATGATCAGATAGCAATCAAAACTATGCTTTGCCTACAGATTAAGAACGGAGCCAATATCTGGTGGGTATCAGTTGTGAGTTCACAGAATAACCACTAATGAGCTACTTTTCAAAAGGAAAATAGATAAATATGCTCACACACTTCTTTCAGTAGGAAGATGATCTTTTGCAACTAGAGGCATGACTAAAGGGGTTTCTCAGTGCTCTGCAGTGGAGTACCTCTGGTGACATGTTCCAAGCTACTCTTTCTCCTTTGCTTCACTCTCCTGCCCTCACAGATTACTTCTGCATCTGGAAATTGGAGCGAAGCCTGGAAAGACATTTTCCTGTGTTGTCTGAATCTTTGTCAACTTCAATATTACAGTTCACCAAATGTTGCCATTGTCTACAAGGAACTTAACAGCCTTTTAAAACTCAACAGTCTTAAAGCCAAGAGAATCATAAGGCATGTTGCTTTTTTATCACAGGAAGGATTTGAAGTTTGTGATGCCAGTTAATTTGGATAGAGCGAGAAGATGAGGCGATTTAACAGACTCACTTGTAAATGATACAGCAGCCCTCAGTTGCTGTGCAGCTGCTGAAGAGAGGTTGCTGAGCATCACGTTCACCAGTGAAGTCTGGAAACCTGCAACCCGACACTGCTGGTTTCTGGATTACACCCCTTGCCTTGCTGTCACCTTTGGAATACCATTTAATCAAACCGCTTTACTTTACACACACAATAGAGCCATAGCTGCTCATTTCTGCATTAAGAATGCAATAGAATTGTACTAGTTAGGGTTACTGTTGCTGAGGCAGATGGCATGAATAGATGCTGCTTATTGGCTCATTCTTCACGGCAATCATTTATTTATTTTTCTTCACAGACACAACATCTAAAGGTTTATCATTATCAGGCTTGAGGGAGTTGAGAGGGTTCATAGCTTGGAAAGATTTAGCACATAAGAAAATGCAATTTGGGATGCTTCGTGGATTGCTAAACATTGAAGATTTGCAGGGTCCTCAGTGAAAGTGTTTTGCTGGTGTGATGAACATGCTTTCCTTCACAAAACAAGACACAGACTGCTTTGAAATGTTTTCAAAGCATTCATTCAGTGTTGGTGCTATTAATGCCAAATGTTGCTTTTGCCAGGAGTTGTACTCCTACAACAATCTTTTTCATGAAAACACTCTGCTGTGTAGACAGAGGTGAAATTTCTAAGTTATGGCAAGTTTCTCAAGTCGGTTAGTTGAATCTATAGCTGAGTTTACCTACTCTATTTATTCTACTCCATTTACTCAGTAACTGCAATTTCTTAAAGACTCTGTTTATTTGTAGGCATACTTCAACCTGAATTGGGGAAATAGATACTTAATTCTAAAGAAGATTGTGACAGCCTATTGGGAGTATGATTTGTTAAAATGGTAATTTATGTAAATGATATCCTAAAGAGCAGAACAAGGAGAATAATATAATAATTAGCAACAAAAGTTTTGTGGCTATTCAAGCATGATGTAAGCCTGGTTTTGATTTGTACTATTATTCATGTACCTGGATCTGTTAATCGTCTTCTGTGAGGCTGAGCTTTATGGATGGATAGATAGATGATAGATAGATAGATAGATAGATAGATAGATAGATAGATAGATACCATCTATATGGCAGACTAATGACCAGTTCTTGAAAACATGATATAGAAATAGTATCCTAGATGTCTGTCAACCAAAGAACTTGTGGTACACCTATACAATGGAATACTATTCAGCTATTAAAAACAAGGACATCATGAAATTTGCAGGCAAATGGATGGAACAAGAAATGATCATTCTGAGTAAGGTAACCTAGAAGCAGAAAGACACATATGGTATATACTCACTTATAAGTAGATATTAGACATATACTATAGGATAAGCATACTAAAATCTACAGATCTAAAGAAGCTAAACAAGGAGGACTCTAGGAAAGTTGTTTAATTCTCATTCAGAAGGGCAAATAGGATAGACACTGGAAGCAGTAGAAGAGAGGGAACAGGATTGGAGCCTCCCTCTGAAATACTCCACCTAGCTTGGGACTGAAGCATATATAGAGACTCACAGCCAACATTTGGGGAGAGAGCAGGGAGTCTTATGGAAGAAGGGGAGGATAGAAGAATGCAGAGAGAACAGGAGCTCCACAACATCTGGGGCTGTGGGGGAGGTCTCTGCAGAGACTGATACATCAACCAATGACTATGCACAGAGAGTACTTAGAACCCCTGCTCAGATGTCACTCATAGGCAACTCAAACTCCATGGGTTCCCTAGTAACAGGAGCAGGTATAGTCTCTGACATGAACTCTTTGATTACCTCCCACTGATAGCATGGTCTCACTAGGCCACAGAGAAAGAGGGTCCATACAGTCCTGGTAAGACCAAATTGAACAAGGTAAGATAGTAGGGGAGAAGGGGCTGGAGAGATGGGAGGACTTCCACTGTCAGAGGAGTAGGGAAGGGGAATGGGAGGATGATGGAAGAAGGGTGGGACTGGGAAGAGATGGGGGTACAATCAGGATAAAATGTGAACAAATTGTGAAAAATAAGAAGACTAAGACTAAGAATAAGTACTTAGACAGCAGTGAGAAAAAACATAGTAAAAAACACCTAACAGAGAACTCACAGTCCTTCTAACACAGTCATCTCTAATGAGTAGAAGCCACCCCATCTCCGTCAATTGGATGATGTATGACATAGGATTTCCTGAGGGTTGCTATGCCCCTAGTGGCTTAAAAACTGAGTTTTGTGCTTTCATAAATATAAGTCAGAAAAGTGATAAACCAAAGATATGGAACCCCTAAACTTGTGGTGCGTGAAGAGCAGGACACGACTGAAGCCTGAGTGTTCTGTGAGGTGACAGCATGCCAAAATGGCTTCCTTCTCTGCTGACCACATTTCCTTTCCGAACGACCTTTCTTTTATGAATTAGGTATATTGATCTTGAGGGAGGAAATGTTAAAAACCGTTAACAGAGGACTGTGAGACAGTAATGTCTGCTCATTTCCTGTTACCTTCATCTGAGAGTAGCCGAATGAAGGTTACAATTTCTTCAGTCAGGAAATCCTAGAGGGACAAGTGGCTCTGATCTACCACCCTCGACATGGGCCTGAAACTGGTTTGTCTGAGGACCTTCAGTTTTCCATTTTCCAGTCTCCAGCGTCAGTATTTTCTCACCGCAGGCCTTTGAACTACAGACTTGACAAGGTATATTTGATTCTGTTACCTATGCTTTTTGTTTTACCCTCTTCACAGTGGGAAGAACTTCCCCCCATTCCAGGTTTTGGTGGTAAAAATAACAAACAAATATGTATTCACTTTTATTATGACATAAACTATATACTTTACATATGACATATATATTTGCAATTAAATTTTTCACACAATACATTCTGATCACATTTTCCCTTCCCACAATGCCTCCTATAGGCTCTATGCCTCCTCACCCATCCAACTCCATGCAGTTTTTTCTTTTTTGAAATTTATTTATTGTTTTATTATAGTTTATTCACTTTGTAACTGAACTGTAGCCCCTCCCTAGTCCACTCACAATCCCACCCTCCCTTCCTCATCTCCTCCTATGCCCCTTCCAAGTCCAAAGATAGGGGAGCTCCTCTTTCCCCTTCCCTCTGATCCTAGTTTATGAGGACTGCCTGCATTATTTTATTCCGTGGCCTGGTGAGACTGCTTCCCCCTCAGGGGATGGTGATCAAAGAACAGGCCACTGAGTTAATGTCAGATAGTCCCTGTTCCTGTCACTAGGGGACTGAGCTACCATGGGCTACATCTGTGCAGGGGTTCCAGTTTACCTCCATGAATGGCCCTTGGTTGGAATATCAGTCTCAGAAAAGATCCCTATGCCCAGGTTGTGATTATTTTGCTCTCCTTGTGGAGCTCCTCTCCCCTCCATAACTTTCTATCTCTCCCTTCTTTCATAAAATTCCCTGCTCTGTGCCCAAAGTGTGGCCATGAGTCTCAGCCTCTGCTTTGATACCCAGTTGGGTAAAGTCTTTCAGAGGCACTCTGTGGTAGTCTCCTGTTCTGTTCCCTGTTTTCTTCCTCTTCTGATGACCACACCACTTGCCTTACTGAAAGAGGATTGAGCATCTTATCCAGGGTCCTCCTTCTCGCTTAGCTTCTTTAGGTGTACAGATTTCAGTTAGTTTATCTTATATTATATGTCTAAAATCCACTAATAAAAGAATGTATACCATGTTTGTCTTTCTGCTTCTGGGATACCTCATTGAGGATAATCTTTTCTAGACCCCGCCATTTGCTTGCAAATGTCATGATTTCCTTGTTTTTAATTGTCTAAACATAGTAAGGACAATATACAGCAAGCCTAAAGCCAACATCAAACTAAATGGAGAGAAACTTAAATCAATCCCACTAAAATCAGGGACAAGACAAAGCTGCCGGCTCTCTCTATATCTTTTCATCAATATTCTTGAAGTCCTTGCTAAGACAATTAAAGGAGATCAAATGGGTTCAGTTCAGAAAGGAAGAAGCCAAAGTATCACTATTTGCAGATGATACGATAGTATACATGAGTGACCCCAAAAATTATACAAGGGAACTCTTACTGATAAAGACTTTAAGCAAAGCGGCTGGATACAAAATTAACTCAAAAAATCAGTAGCCCTCCTGAGAAGGCTGAGAAAGAAATTAGGGAAACAAAAGTTTTCACAGTAGCTACAAGGGACATAAAGTACCTTGGTGTAACTGTAACCAAGCAAGTAAAAGACTTGTATGGAAAAGAAAAACTTTCAGTTTCTGAAGAAAGAAATAGAAGAAATTGTCAGGAGATGGAAAGACCTCCCATGCTAATGGCTTGGTAAGATTAACTTAGTAAAAGTGGCCATCTTGCCAAAAGCAGTCTACAGATTCAATGCAATTCCCATCAAAATACCAACACAATTCTTTATAGGCCTTGAAAGAAAAATTCTCAACTTTATATGGAGAAACAAAAAAACCCAGAATCTATAAAACGATCCTGTACAACAACAGATCATCTGGAAGTATCTCCGTCTCTGACCTCAAACTCTACTACAGAGCAATAGTAATAAAAACTGCATGGTATTGGCATAGAAACAGAAAGGAGGATCAATGGAATCGAACAGAAGATCCTGAAGTAAACCCACATATTAATGGATACTTGATTTTTTGACAAAGATGCCAAAACCATACAATGGAAAAAAGATAACATCTACAATAAATGGTGCTGATCTAATTGGATGTCCATATGAAGAAAAATGCAAATAGATCCATATTTTTTCACACTGCACAAAACTAAAGTTCAAGTGGGACTCAATATAAAAACCAGGCACACTAAACCGGTTAGAAGAAAAATTGGGTAAGAGCCTAGAACTCATTAGCAAAGCAGACAAGTTCCTGAACAGAACACCAACAGCACAGGCTCTAAGAGCAACAATCAATAAATGGGACCTCATGAAACTGAAAAGCTTCTGTAAAGCAAAGGACCCTGTTGTCAGAACAAAATGACAGCCTACAGACTGGGAAAGGATCTTCATCAATCCTATATCTGACAAAGGGCTAATATCCAGAGTATATAAAGAACCAAAGAAGTTAAACAGCAACAAATCAAGTATTCCAATTCAAACATATGGTACAGAGCTAAACAGAGAATTCTCAATAGAGGAATATCAAATGGTGGAGAAACACTTAAAGAAATGCTCAACATTCATAGCTATCAGGGAAATGCAAATCAAAATGACCCTGAGATTTTATCATTTTTTAAAATATTTTTTATTAATCACGTTATTTTCTTTGTATCCCAGCTGTAGCCCGCTCCCTTATTCCCTCCCAATCCCACCCTCTCTCCCTCATTTCCTCCTGGTCCTTTTCCAAGTCCACTGATAGGGGAGGTCCTCCTCCCTTTCCATCTGACCCTAGCTTATCAGGTATCTTCAGAACTGGCTGAAGTGCCCTCCTCTGTGGCCTAGCAAGGCTGCTACTCCCTCGGGTTAAGGGAAGGTCAAAGAGCCAGCCATTGAGTTCATGTCAGATAGTCCCTGTTCCCCTTACTAGGGTACTCACTTGGATACTGAGCTACCATAGGCTACAACCAAGCAGAGATTCTAGATTATATCCATACATGGTTCTTGGTTGGAGAAACAGTCTCATAAAAGACCCATGTGCCCTGATCTATTTGGTCCTTGTGGAGCTGACACCCATCAGAATGGCTAAGATCAAAAACTCAAGTGATAACACATGCTGGAGAGGATGTGGAAAAAAGGGAACCCTCCTCCACTGCTGGTGGGAATGTAAAATTGTACAACCACTTTGGAAATCAATCTGCTGATTTCTCAATCAATTATAAATAGTGATACCTAAAGATCCATCTATATCACTCCTAGCCATATATCCAATAGGTGCTCAAGTATACAACAAGGACATTTGTTCAACTATGTTTGTTATTACCAGAACCTGACAACCCAGATGTCCCTCAACTGAGGAATGGATACAGAAATTGTGGTAAATTTACAGAATGGAATACTACTCCACAATTAAAAACAAGGAAA
>CM053743.1:30344701-30368150 GCA_028658305.1 Pachyuromys duprasi
CCATATCCACTGGCTCTTATAGTCCTTCCACCTTGTCTTTCAGGTAGCTCCATGAACCTGGAATGGAAGGGTTTGATAAAAATGTCCTATTTACTGCATGCTGTTCCAAAGTCTCTTGCTGTCTTCACACTTCCAGTCATGGATCTGAAGTGGAAGTTTCTGCTTTCTTTGGATACTCAGTTAAATCATGTGATGCTTTGCGAAAATCTGTCTTGTAAGAGGACACGTGATGTTTTGGTCAAGGCTGGCTTGTGAGAGGGCGTGACTTTGGCCAGCTGAGAATGTCCGTGGGTGGACTTTGAGGAGAGGAGATATATAGAAGCCCACGGACAGTGAGACATTATTTTTTGGATCAACATTGCTTCGTGCTACAACATTTGACTTCACAGACAGAAACGTTCCATAGAACTACTTGGGGAAATCCATCTGAGTCTCGGGACTTTCGCTGACTTGTCCTGTCTTCTAAATTGTGCTGATTCCTGTTGATGCTTGGTGTTGGCCTTTGGACTGGTGTGCTGATATCCTGATGACTGAATTTGGTAATCCCCTAAGGACCCATTCACCTAGTCAGCAGGAAGCAGATAAAAGAGGTGTATAGCTTTTTACCCTACTAATCTCCTACCTAAGGTCAGGTGCTGGAAGGGAGGGAAAGGTGTTTAAGAACCCTAAATAAAGTATATTTTGTGGAAAATCTAAGCCTACATGGATCTATGCCTTTCTTTCCCTCTGCTGCAAGAGGAAGCTTCTTTGATAATGGCTGAGCAAGGCACTGGTCTATGGGTATAGCAGAATGTCATTAGAAGTGACTCCCCTACCAGTGGATTTGTAGAGGGGCATGGGAGGAAATGAGGGAGAGAGGGTGGGATTGGCAGGGAATGGGGGAGGGGTCGACAACTGGGATACAAAATGAATAAAATGTAATTAATGTAAAAAATGAAAATTTTAATTAAAAGAACTAATTAAACAATGTCTAAATAGAATTGTCATCAAAAAAGGAAATAACTTTATTATCATATCCCTTTAGTGGAACACATGTAAAACTTTTTGTGGACCCAATATGTGATTTAACTTAAACAGCATCTTGTGTGCACGAGAGATTATATGTACTGTTGATGTTGGATAAAATGCTTCTCACATGTCTGTTAACCTTCTCTATGTATTCTTCAGCTCCATTATTTATTAATGTTCTATGTAAATTATTTATCCATTGTTTAATGTAGGGTATTAAAATCCTTCACTTACTGTCTACAGATTTCTTTCCACATCTTCCTTCAGTTTTGTTAACAGTCTATTTATGTATTTAGATATATGTGGCATTGAGTCTACATATATATGTGACAAATCTGTATCTTTAGCATGGCATAATATTCAAGTTCACATCTTTTTACATACTTGTGCATTTTGTCTGATGGAGATGTGGCTACTCCCCACCCACCCCCATTGTCTTCATTGACATTGGGTATCATTACCACGCCCTTGCTATCAGTCTACATGGCTTTTTTTTAGATCAATTTCTTTCCTATATTTTACAATAGAGAAATGAACCTGTTTATACTCAATATGTAAAGTTATTAATATATAAGGATTATTGAAGCTGTTTGGGTATTTCTCTATGGCACTGGTATGTATTTTGTTCCTTTCTTCTTAGCTCTTGTCTTTCTTGATAATTTAACAATTTTTTATTATTTACTTTGATTTGATTCACTCCCCTTTATCATTCCTTTATCTACTATAGACATAGTATTGAGGTAGTAGCTTTCCCATTAAAACACAAAATGTTCACAGAGCTTGTCTGACTTATAGGAATTAGAATACAGTGTGATGGTCCTTGTTCTCAGGTTGCACCTATTGACAGTTTCCTAAGGAGCTAGGAGATTGTTCTTGTTTGGGGGATATGAAGCAGTAGGTGTTACTTGTTTAGCCAGGGAACAAAGCTATCAGTGTCTTCTGTGGAAGAAACAATAGAAAACCCTAAAAGGATCTTTGCTGTGTTTACCACAAGGAGTCTATGGCTGCTGAGGGACAGGCTGATAACAATCTTGACTGTGGGAGTGACTCAACTTCTCTGACAAGCAGGATAATGGAGACTGCAATGTCATCTTCTATGGCTGATTTTGGAAGCCTCTGTACCTTAATTTCATTTCATTTTTTGAATAATTTTTAATTTTTATTAATTACACTTTATTCACTTTGTATCCCCCCGTGGCCTCCTCCCTCCTCCCCTCCCAATCCTACTCTCCCTCCCCCTTCTCTACACATGCTCCTCCCCAAGTCCATCCTCTCCTTTCTTCTGATCCTAGTCTATCAGGTCTCATCAGGAGTAGCTGCACTGTCTTCCTCTGTGGCCTGGTAAGGTTGCTGCCCCTCCGGGGGATGTGATCAAAGAGCGGGCCAATCAGTTCATGTCAGAGACAGTCCCTGTTCCCATTACTATGGAAGCCTACTTGGACACTGAACTGCATGGGTAACATCTACAGAACACCTAATAAATTAGACCAGAAAAGAAAATCTTCCTGCCACATAATAATCAAAACAGTAAGCATATAGAACAAAGAAAAAATACTAAAAGCTACAAGGGAAAAAGGCCAAGTAACATAAATGGCAAACCCATCAGAATCACACTTGACTTCTCAACAGAGATTATGAAAGCCAGAAGGGCCTGGATGGATATCATGCAGACCCTAAGAGAACACAGATGTCAGCCTAGGCTACCAAACCCAGCAAAACTCTCAGTCCTCATAGATAGAGAAAACAAGATATTCAACGACAAAAAAACAAATTTTAATAATACCTACACAAAAAGTCTAATTTCATTTCTTCTTGCTGTAATAAAATAGCAATGGAGGGGGGAAAGGGTTTATTTTATCTCATGATCCCAGATTACAGTTTATCATTGGATAGAATTCAAGGTCTGAGAAGCTTAAAGCATCCATAGCCAAGAATACATAGGAATGGCTGTGCATACATTTGTGTTCAGCTTACCTTCTCCACTCTTTTTCTTTTATTTCTTATTTATTACAATTAATTCACTTTGTATCCCAGATGTAGCATCCACCCTCATTCCCTCCCAACCCCTCCCTTCCTCCATCTTCCCCATGCTTCTCCAAAATCCACTGATAAGGGAATTCCTCCTCCCCTTCCATCTGACCCTAGCCTATCAGGTCTCATCCTGAATGCCTTCATTTTCTTCCTCTGTGGACTGGTAAGGCTGCTACTCCAACCAAGAACCATTCATGGAGATAACCTAGAACCCCTGCACACATGTAGCCCATGGCAACTCAGTGTCCAAGTGGATTGCCTATGAAGGGGAACAGGGGTTGTCTCTGACATGAACTCGGTGGCTAGCCTTCTCCACTCTTAAGATAGCTTAGGCTCTCCTCCACAGAGAATGCTGTCACTTTCAGTAGGGTGTGACACCTCAAAAAACACAGTCAATATTATTCTCCATCATCTATGCCCCTGGCCAACCAAATCTAGAGAACCTTTCAATAGGATTTTCTTCCCAGGTGATTCTATATTGTGTGGAGTCTACAATACTGACTAGTCATCATCCACTCTGCCTATGACTTCTCTCTACCCACCTTTCGTGTATTTCAGATATGCTGGTCTTCTCAACACTTTTTTGGTTCAGTTATTGCTATTCGGTTTCACAGTATAGGTATAAATTCTAAAATGGATTTTTTAAATTACCCAGAGATATTCTTATTTGCAAAACATGGTTTTATTTTAGTAAGTTCTTATGGAGAGTAGAGGGAAAAAATCAACTAGAAAAAGCACAAAAAGACTCTCTGACAGCTGAGCTGTCAGAGCCTTTATCTATTCAGCTTTTTCGGTACTTGTGTATTTTCCTACTCTTTTAGTTCTGGTCATCATTTAATTCTGTCATGAAGTTCTTGTGATAACAAGAAGGAATTAACTTTACATCTATAATGTTAAGGAGGTTTCAAGCCTGAGGACTGTTAAAAGGCTTCAGCAGTGACTGTTGGAGGAAGCAAGCACCTGTTAGGAAGCTCAAGATGCTGACCAAACTATAAAGAAAGTTAGAGTTTATACTCTGTTGCCCGGCTCTTTTTTTATTTTTAATTAATAAATTCTAGCAGATATGGGCTTGATAGACCTTGAAAACTTCTGTCATGGTGGCCATGGGCAGTTGTTCCTAATACCCAAAGCAACCCGTTGAAAAACACCTACCATCCACAAGCTCATTGATTTGACTCAGTTGGCCTCACCCATCTGCTGTGTCTGACCCTAAAATTCGAGCAAACACATTTTATCTCTCAGCGGATAATTAACTTGATCAAAGTCACCTGTTTGTTAGTGAGATTTTAGGAATGTTAGAAGGCTTTGTTTCTTTAAAAACTTATTCTTATCAATGCTTCAAGGCAGAAACTAAACTACATGTGGTTATTTCATTGTAAAACACTCAGAGAGAACCTATAGAATAAGAATATGGCCTTTACAATTAGTTGTGCCTCAAACTCTAGACCAGAGGGGGGAAAACACTTTTTTTAAAATACCAAACCTGTTAAAAATTTTTGGAACAAAGTTGAAGAGTGCAATACAGTTGTAAAATAATAATCTTGTGGATGTCAGAAGAGTCATGTAAAACTAAAATCAGGTGTTTGCCTTAATTGCATTGTAGTAGATGATGATAGCAACATATATTTATTAAACATGTTATATACAAATCAGCTATGGGAAATAGAAAGGTGGGCAGAAAAAATTACTAACATGTTCAGATTGTTTACAATACCTCATTTTCCCATTACTGAAAAATTCATAAACAATCATAGAATAAAAAGTAATTGTTAATAGGAACAAAAGCAGTGTGGCCATGCACTTAGTTTGAATATGACCATCAAGGATGCATTCTTACTCTCAGCTTAACTACTAACACTGTCTCTTTCCCATGCTTACTTATTTTACAATGGTTGTAAGCATTCTTATGAATCAGCTTTCTGTCACTTTAACAAAATATCTGAGATAATCAGCTTATAAGACAGTTTATTTGGCTTACAGTTTTAAAGTTTACAGTCCATGAATGAATGCTCCTATTGCTTTGTCCCATTCATTGGGATGAATGACAAAGACAGGAACTAAGCACATTGCAGACAAAGGGACATCATGAACCAGGAAGCAAAAGATAAACAGGAAGACATGAGTGTCTCATAATTCCCTTCCAGGAGACTTCAACAGTGAACTAGGTCTAACTTCCAACCCACGTTCCACCTCCTAGGGTATATGATTCTCACGCATATTTCTTTGGAGCACATTCAACCTCCAGCATATAGTAGTTTTCAAACTAAAATTTTGTTTTACTTATTTGTCAACTCCAACCCTTGGCTTTTATCTCCCTTCCGTTTTGTAATAATGCAAGAAAGTTCAAACTCTCTAAACTTAACCTTAGGATCATTATCTCAGCAGATAGTTATTTTTATCCAGCTTTGTCATTAATAAACAGAGGAATCAAACATATGATGAACAAGCAGTATCTCCAAGAATTATGGCATAAATAGTCCATGATAACACCCTTGAAAAACACATTAATAAAAGTGTATTTATTCAATTAATAAATCAAAGCAGCAGTGACCAAATCTAAAAGAAAAAGACACTGAAGGCCATACATAACAACAATAAATAGGCTGCAGGTTAAAGGTGTCCTTTCTGCATTAGGAAAGATGCTGCAGATGTATCCTCTGATTATAAAAGAGAAAGCTTTTCTCCTATTACAAGTGCCATTTACCAAATGAATTTGTAATGCCCTATTTCACATTATCAGCACTAATATTAGCTCTTCTGGCAATATCTGACTTCCAGAAGGGACTAGCAAATGATAATGAAAATATTACTGTGATAAAGTTGTACCCTGAAACAGTAATGCGCAGTGGATGATTCTCTCTGACCTGTGGCTACAGGCTACAGTGGACACACACGGCAACCTTTATTTAGAGCCAATTACAGACTGTTGCTATTGATTTGAACATTTTTCTTTCTTTAATTGTGTTAAGAATAAAAGTATGTCTTAGATCCTTGGCACCCACTTGAGGAATTGCCTTCCAAGAACAGGAAGTGCTATGATTATGAGAGCAGGGACTATACTTACCCAGGAATTGTCATGGCGTAAATTCTCTGTCACCTATCTATGATATGCTGAGACAAGAATCTAAGTGACTTACAAAAGAAACCTCTGGTTAATAATACAGCACTGTACATTGAGTAGGATTAATCTACTATTCTATTATTCTGCTCTTCTAAATAAATGGAGAAGGGCCAAAGGATGAGACAACTGAGCGAGAAGATTTCCAATTTTCCAGTGGAATGAGCACTGGGTTCTAACAACTGCCACCAAGGTGAAATAAAGAGATTTACAAATCACTCCTGATGAAAGAAGGTTTCAGCAACCCTTAGAGGGTTACAAAATGCTTAATTTTATAACAGTTTTAATAATAATGAGCAACAGAGAGTAGAAAATTTATCAAAAGGAAAATGGCTACAAATTATAAAGTAAGTTCCATTTTCTGTACTCTTCTTGAGTCTTTCATCTTTCAGTACTTTGAGCAGAAAATTAAATTTCTGAAGACCATGGGCGTAGTTGTGCACACCTGTAATCTCAGCACTCAGGTGGGGGAGCTGGGCTTCTCTGTGTTCAAAGGCAGCATGCTCTATGCAGTGGGTTCAGGCCCTGCTGTTCTATGACTGAAGCTAAACATTCTACTAAAAGCATACTCTATTCCTTTTGTTTCAATAGTATAATTACATTTAGTTATATGGTTTTATTATAACAGTAAATTTTGGAGTAATTCATAAATGATTTCATAATAGTCATATGAAATGTGCGCATTAATACATTTTCAGGAAAAAAAATTTTCATGCAGTTTTCTGAAAGTCTCCCTCAAGAAAATTTTTTGATTTTGACTTCCAGATTTTTACTTATTATTTTTACCTCAACTTTCTGTATAGAAAAACACCGATTCAGAAAAGATTTGAAGCCACACAATTTAATATTAATATTAAAGTAGTTTATTATGTATCAAGATCTATAATTAAAACAGAATGTTATTTCACTTAAATTTTTCAGAAGACCAAAAGTAGCAGGGTACGAGTTTGGGAGCCTGTTTCTCTGGTCTCTTCTTAGTTAGCTCAGCTTATACTTTGTCAACAAAAAATCTGTCTGGTTTTAATTCCTCTCCAGTTTCCATGTGATTACCTGATGGTCTCAATTTGATATTTCAATATTACAGCTCTTTAATTTTGAAGTCAACACAATTTTCCTTTAATTCAAAAAAGGACTCTCAGGATCTCACATCAGAGCTCTCCATCACAGAATGCCCTTCATCTTTACAGTCTTAATATCCTAATTCCCAATTTGGTCACTGATATCTATTCCTTTACATTTCCTATGACTATATCCCAAATGTACCAATCACACCCCAGTTAAATTTAATTACCCTTTGACTTGATCTTTGCACCTTCTATTCTTTCAGGAGGTCCTGTCTTATGTTTCACCCACTTTCTTCACTCCATCTGGACTTTACTGGCCAACGACTTTAAGTAATTTCTAATTCTTACTAAGAATATTCTGATCAAAAGAGCACTGGATATAAAATAAGACATGTAGAGGTTAACATCTATTTCTACTCTTTTAAACTTATGACTGTCTCTGAAGCACTGAGATGTCTCAATTTTAATTTCCTCTCAATAAGATGGAAATAATGTCCATCTCTTAAGACTTTTAATGATAAATGTGGAAGTATTCTTCCTTTACTAAGCCTAAGCCTTTATTTTATTCTTACATTCACATCCAAATTTTCTTCCAATTCTAAAAAATTAACTTCTTTTACATTTCTCTGAGAACCTAAAATATATGAAACAGGATGTCAATCAATCTTTTGTCATGCAACTGCAAGCTTATATATCCCATGCATATATAAGCCTACCTTTCCCTGCTTATCTTTCCTTCTATGGTATTGAAAAGAAGACATGTCCCATATTTTCCCAAAATTGACAGCTCTGTCTATGATGGCAATAGTGTCCCACCTTTCTTAGAATATTCCATATTTTCACTTTCACCACCCTTCCCCCTTCCAAATACATTGCTCTGAAATTCACTCTCTTTTCAAAGTCATTGAAAGAATACTCTTTATTTTCTTCATTTTCTAAGGTAGCATCACCTCCTTAACCCAGAGATATACCTTTGTTATTTAATAAAATAAATTGTGTGATTGTATTTGGTCACTTTTTTTCTTTCAAAATCCCATGGGGAGCTCTTATTTGTATCTTAATATGTTTAATTTTATTGAAAATATATTCTTCTCTGATATAATATTTTCAGGTCACAGTTTTCCTTTCCTTTGTTCTTTCCAGCACTCTCTACAACCTTTCACCTCCCCTTTCATTTTCTCTTCAGAAAAGAAGAAGTCCTCAAGACACAACAAACAAACACAACGAAACAAAATACAATTAGACAAAGCCAAAACCCTAACGCTAATGCTGGGGGAAAAACAGCCCTGTAGGAGGAAAAGAGTTTTAACAGCATCCAAAAGAGTCAGAGAAACACCTAGCAGCATCCTTAGGAGTCCTACAAAAACAACAAGCTAACATCCATAACGTATATGCAGAGGACCTGGTGCAGACCATGCAGTCCCTGTGCTTGGTGCGTGAACATTGCTCTTCTCTTTTCATTTTTTTTAATTTATTTTTTTATTAATTACAGTTTATTTACTTTGTATTTCATCTGTAATCCCCTCCCTTGTCACCTCCCAATCCCACTCACCCTCCCTCATCTCCTCCCATGCCCCTCCCCAAGTACACTGATAATTGAGGTCTTTTTTGATTCAGTGGGCCATTTTCTCTTGGCATCCTCCATTCTCTCTGACTCCCACAATCTTTTGTCCCCATCTTCCATGGGTTCCCTGATCTTCCAGGGAAGGGAACCTAGAGGGACCTCCAATCTAGACTGTCTCATTCTCTTTGATGGCTACTGGATGAGGCACTGATTTATGAATACAACAAAATAGCATTAGGAATTATTTAAGTGATTTTGAATGTTTCTTTTTGGTTGTTGTTTTCTTTTACTTTTTTTTTCCAGGTGTTTGGTTCTAACTTAGGTCTCTGGGCTGCCCAGTCTCAAGTCCCTGGTTATCCAGGCAGTATATTGTATGAGATCCCTCTCATGGTGTGGGCTCAAGTTAAATGAAACAGCTTTTAAATTTACTGTCCAGCTTCTCTCAAAGATATTTGTAAGTCTTTTTTTTTTTTTTCATCACCAGTAGCTCAGTAAGCACTCTACTATAAATTATATCACTAACCTTTACCACATTGTTTTTCTCTTTATGACACAGGGTCTCACTAAGTTGTGCAGCATGGCTTCCTTGCTTTATTGCTGAAGTGGTATTCAATCCTTCTATCCTCCTAAGTAAGTGGGATTGCAGGAACATGCATCATGACTTGATACAGCTATTAACTTCTAAGGATATTTTTTCCGGTATAAACTGAGTGCATGTTTTTCTTCCTAGATCTACCAGCAAATTCTTCCTTTTTATTTTCTCCTTGTTTTACAGCCTTAAAATTCTTTGTTTTCCTTGTATTATTTTTATACATTTTAAATAACGTTTAATCACCTCATTCTCTATTTTTTCCCTTCCCCCTTACAGCCCATCCCATTCCCCCTCTCTCATGCCTGGCATTTAAGCTTTTCTAGGCTGTGCTCTGTGATTTTGCTTGGAAAACATTGCTAGCCTAAATTGCTTTATTTCCTTTTAGATACACATCCTAAAATTTTTATATATTTATTCATAAAAATTAATATAATATAAAATATAATACATAACATGTATAAAATAAAAAATATATATTATGTTGTATATGTTTACAAGAGAGTGAGTTCTTTGAAGTTTTTCAAACAAATGGTCTAATTTTTCACTTTTTTTTCTTCATCTATAGTGATTTACCTTCTTTCTTAGCTGGAGTCCTCTCCACATGTTTCTGTTTTCCCACGTCATACAATCTGCATTGCTATTTTTCTCTCAAAAGGCCCCACCATGTCTGGTTTCTTTGTTACTCCAAACTGTGTATTCGCATCTGAAGACTTGGAGCCAGGAATCTGAAATGACAGAGCAAATGCGTTTTCTCTCTTAGAGTAAGTCAGAGTAGGATTGTTTTTAGTGATCAAAACTATGGCCCTGTTGTTGCTAGGATGGTATTGTAGCACTGAGTTGCACTGCAAACCCTAACTTTCTTTTTGCAACATATGTTTTCTTGCAAATGTGTTTATGTTCATTACTTCAGTGGCTAAACACAAAATCTAAGATGCTTAAGTTTGAATTTTTGTCTAAGAATGATTTTCGAGTTCTCAGGATAAATTGTAATTGGTACTAGATAGCTACAACTAGACATTAACTTAACTCAAATTATCCAATGCTTATCATGATACTTTGTGTGTAGATACCATATGCTCATGTATGTTTATGTGTGTGAGTTGTGTGTATGAATGTGTTTGTGCTTACTTGTGTATGTATGTCAGTGTATGTTTATGTTTGTGTGCGTACATGTGAGAAAGTGTGGGTTTGTGTATTGTTTGTGTGAGTGTGTGTGTGTTTGTGTTTAAGTATGTGTGTGTGTGTGTGTGTGTGTGTTTGTCTGCGTTTAGAGGTTAAGTCTAAGGAACTGAGAAGAAGTTAGTGTTTCTATATATGAGACAGTCAAAGGGAAAAGAATAAGAACCTGAATAAAAACAAAAAGAACATGCATTGAAATCTGAAGCAAGAGTAGGTTAGAATAGTGATAAAAGTACAAAAGGAGTGTGGTAGATCAGGAAGAAAAACCATGATGAATGTTAGAATTGGTATAAGCATGCCAATGGCCCATGATGCCAACTGCCAAAATCCTCTGAAGTAGACCATGTTGCCCCAAGGCAGACTTAGTACTAGACCATTGCTCCTCAAGTAACATCATTATATATAATATTTGTAATTACCTACTCACGGTACTCTACTACCTGTACCAACAACAGAAAACTCCACATCAACCTCTCCCATTAACCAAGACTTCAGGCCATGCTACCGTTATTTGTCAATTACATATACTACTACTGTAGCCTGATTATCATTTTCTCTTGACTACTTTACCACCATTCTTTCTCAAGTCTATGTCATCTTCACCAGTTTCATTGGAGTAAGCATTTCACAACATGAGTCCAGACAAGGCACTCATTTGCTTTGATTCAGCTAAAATTCCTGATCCTTTAGAGTGCTCATTGAGTTTATTCATAAACCTATCTTGATCACTTGTGTAGGCTTAGCTAACACTGCTCATTACAACTGCCTTCTTGTATTCTGATTATAATATATAGGCAAAGTATGTATTTATATTATAACTGCTAAGGAAAGTGTTATTGTACTAACATGTGCTTAAGAACAGGGATCACATTTATGAATATTTGTAAGTCCCTTATTTACATGTGTGCCTAATAGCAGAATATGCTTAAAAGATATCTGTAGACTCACTAGTTACTTTAATAAATTGATGGGTTAATGAATGAAAGGCTATTGTAAGCTATTATTCTTCATGCAAAGACTTAGATGGTTTGAACATGCTTTACTCTTAGGGAAAATAGCTTCAGTGCTTTGCAAAGGGAAATCAAAATTAATTACAGAGAATGAAAAGAATTCTCATATCCAAAGAGGAAGTCTTCCTTTCACAAACTAGGTGACAAGATCAATGATAGCAGTGCTCTTACTGTTAGCATTGGGAAATTGCTAAATGATATTTAAATACACGAAATTACTACTCTTCATAGTAATTATAGCTTAGGAATCGATTTAATGTAGTCTCGGAGGGTAAATTAGCATGTGGCAGCACATAGGTGATATATGAAAAGGTGAGGTCCTCCTGGATGGCTTCTGTTCTCAGAGCGCCTTTCAATAATTATTGATGTCTTTCTCCAGCAGGTTCATCACCAATTTATAGAGAGTATACTCAGTCCGAGGAGCTGTCATCTGGTGCAGCCTAGAGGAGGCGGAATAACTTCAGTCCTGCTCTGTAAAGAAGTCCTGTACATGCTTTATGCAACAGTTTCTCCTCTGGCACTTGTCCTCTCCTGCCGCCCAGTCTTCTCAGTGAGGCTCTGGGATGGTACCTGCCTCATGCCATCATCCTTCCCCTTTGGCTAGATGGATGGGTCCCTCACTTTAAACTAGCTTGTCTGTACTGATTGCTTTAATAATGCTTCTCACCCAGAGGAAGCTGGGCACTGAATCTTTGCATCTTCTTAGTGTTTTCTTAAACCGGGCTTGTATTTACATTCAGCTTTCAACTATTATAGTTTCAAAATTGAGTTTTTAAATAAGGGTCCAACACCACAATTCAAGTACATCATAGTTTTTTTTTCAGTTTACATAAGGGACAATAAATCTTGTTAGAGGGAAAGTGAGGCCTTTTCCCTCATACAGGATATTTAGTAAAGTCTAGAGCTATTTTTGATGGTCAGAATGGAGGCGTCCTTCTATATTTGTGGGTAGAGACCCGCAAACCTGTACTTTTGGTCATGCTAGAGGACCCAAGACAGCTCCCACCATCTCACAGTGAAGAATCAGCTGGCCCAAAATGTCAGGCAGGCTGATTTTGCAAAGACCAGTGCTTTAAATTTATACAATTATTGGGCTTAAAGCATCAACATGCTGCATGGCTAAACTGGCCTCACTTATAAAATCAGGGCAGAAAGTGAATAAAATTTACCAATTTGGTACCCTATAGCATAGTCATTTGGACTCTTTCTACCCAGTTTTTCCATCTTGATGAACTAGCAGCTGACCATCCCTCTTCTACATGGGGCCCTGGAGGCTTAATAAATCCATTTTAATGAGGCACTCTGCCATCCTTGGGTGAAAAATGTTCCACAAGTGTTATTCCCACACAAGGGAGAGCAAGGATTGCTTTGCAGACAGGCACATGAAGTTCATTCCTGCAATGCTCTTCCATCCCATCGCTCGGAAAAGTACAAAATTTGCTCATAAAAAATAGAAGCAGACTGACAGCTTCAGCATTTTCTTTTCCCTCTGTCAGTAGAAGTGGAGTCACTGAAGAATCAGCTGTCAGACGGTTGCGTCTTTAAATTATCCTGCTCGTCAGCCACCACTGTTATTGAATTTCGCTTGCTTCAGAGAATCCCCTCATGTATAAAACAGGCAGTAGAGGCAGATCACACTGATCTCACAAAAGGGGCGATTAAAAAGTTCTTATCGTGCCAGCCAAAGTTTTAATCTAGCAAACGGGGGCATATGTAAAGCACTAAAGATTGAGAGGAAAGATTAAGGACTCTCTCTCCTCAAAGTTCAAAATGGCAACAGAATTTTCCCCACCGGATCGAATTTAAAAGTTGATCTGTCCATAGAGTGCTGCACACAGGAAACCTCAGGGAGGTTAACGTTTTCCTTCTAGGAAAGCTGTGACATAATGACACTGCAAAAATGCTAAAATAATATTTTTACCATTTAAAATATCTCCATGAAAAGTATTTCTAAGAAATACTTTCAAGTATTGTTTTGATATATATATATATATATATATTGAATATGATGATGTTAAATTTTATAGTGTTGTAATTAACTTTATTTTCAATATAATTTTATTATTCATTCATTTTTATTTCAAATAAATGTTTATAGAATATGTTCTCCAAGCCAGTGCTGTATCTATGGACCATCACTCCTACAATCCCGCAATGCCAAACCACTATATCTTCTTGTTGGCACTACTTTTACAACTCTCTAATTTATCTCTATTTTCAATTTAGGGAATGAGTTTGGCCACACGAGGAAGCTGATTCTAATAAGAGTAGCTTAAATAAAATTGGACATGAATTTTATGTCATGAAACTGGGAGTGAGCATGTCTCTGCCCTACTCTGCCTCTCAGACATCCTACGATTGATCACAGCTTCAATCCAGCTTCTACCCTCCAGGTGTTCATTCAGTCATAATTTGGTCCTTGTTTACCCATCTTTACTTCCATAAGAAGGAAGAAGGGAAGGAGAAATGAAAGCCTATAGAATTGCTCCATATGAAGAGCTTTCCCCATCTCATGGTTTCAGCTTATCTACTCACAAAACAATTCAAAGCTACAAGGAAGGCTGAGAATTTCTCTGCCTAAGTGAAGTTAAAATGGATTAAACACACACACATATATAAATATGTATGTATGAATATATGTAAAACCCAGCATTCTTCTGGATATATATATATATGAATATATAATATGGTATTTTCACAAATTTGTTTCAAACTACCAAATATATTTATGTGACTACATATTAACTAACCACTCAATATAAACACAAGTTGTGTAATGGTGCCACTTCAAACCCATACTACAGCACTTCTTATCACAGAGAGTATTCAGAAATTGCCAAGATATTTTTGAAATAGTTAATATATTTATTTTTCTTTATTATACAATAAAGTCACATCGAATAGATTATTAGTGGAGCATTATTCGGCGAATGTTTTGACACTTGAAAGTTTACATTGCAGATTCAATTCTGCCCTAGAGGCCAAAAATTATGATAGGAAAGAAGAGTTTAAATCACCTTTATGTCGAAGCTACCATCCCTAAAACCTGTGTTAACCTTCAAATACAAGTTTCTTCTTCGTATTATCTTCCCTCCTCCTACAACTGTGTTAGTAATGTGTCTTGTTCATGATATTTGTAAATAGAAGCAGATGTAGAATTATTTAAAAACAAAAGGTAAACAAAACACTATAGACACAGTAAAGCATTGCCAGTCAAACTCTGAAATTCCTGCGCCTTCAAATGAGACAAGGGTTTGCTTTAGTTTTGCTTTGTTTGGCTTAATTTAGTTTATTATTTTTCAACTCGGTGTGATTGAAATAAACGAGGCATTCCTCCTAGAGGTGACACAGGAATCCACTGAGACACCATGCTCTCAATGACGGGCTCCAGGGTCAGCTTGTGTTAAAACATGTGGCTCCACAAGGGGAGCAACAAAACGAAAACATCTGGGAACAGGGGTCTTTACTGAGACGGATACTCTAACCAAGGGCCATTCTAGGTCCTAACCTAGACTCCTCGCTCAGATGGAGGCCATGGCAGCTCAGTCTCCAAGAGTACTGCCTAGTAAGGGGAACAGGGACTGTCTCTGACATGAGCTCAGTGGCTGGCTCTTTGACCACCCCCCGCCCCCACACACCATCACCAAAGGGAAGCAGCCTTACCAGGCCACAGAGGAAGACCACAGAGGAAGACAATGCAGCCAGTCCTGATGAGACCTGATAGGCTAGGTTCGGAGGGAAGGGGAGGAGGACCTCCCCAATCCGTAGACTTGGAGAGGGGCATGAAAGGAGATGAAGGGGGAAGGGAATGAGGGAAGGGGCTACAGTGAGGATACAAAGTTAATAAACTGTAATTAATATGAAAAAGAATAAAACCTTGTGTTGGAATTCCTCAGCCTGAAGCGTTTGAGTCCTTCTGTCAGTCCATTAGCTCCTGTTGGTCAGATAGTCCCTCTTGACTGGAAAACACAGGGATCATGTAATATATTAGCTATACCATAAAGCAAAGGACCTATTTTGTGTGTGTTTTGTAATTGACCATGGCTCTAAATAGAGAGGAGAATTTAGGATAAAAGATTATCTTACTTACTGATAGTAACAAATTTTTTGATTGACACATTGGGCTTTGAGCTCTGAAACTAAGGTTTCAATAGAAAGTGGGAGAAAAAACTATCATTCATAAATAATTGAAAATGTATTTTAAATTATTTAAATGGACATCAAATTACATGATAAGAATTATTTAACAAAATTATATATCATAAGGACATATTTTGAATTTGGTTTCTTTGAATGATCATCAAATATGCCACACAAGTAATTTCATTTTTTTTGCCCTTGTGTTGATATTGTTATTGAAGAAAATAGATGCTTTTAGTTTTCAACAAACATCAGTGATCTTATGAATTTTATTTTTCAAGTTACAGTGTTTTAATCACAAAATACCAAACAGTAAAACTAAATTCATGATGGACTGAAAAATATTTATTCCTCAAACATAGTAATTCTTAAATGAATGAAAAACCAATTCTAGCAAAAATGCTCACATAAAAGAATTTATATCATAATATTTACTGAAAACCATGTTTTAGGCAATATTTATAATGTTCCCAACTACTAACAAAACACAAGGACTATTTTTAGTGTCTATATTGATAGTCATAATTACCCCTGAATGTTACAAAAACCTGAAGAAATTAATAATTACCTGCCAATGACCTCTCTTTGTCTTAGAATGCTGTGTTAGAAGAAGGAGTTAAAACTTAAATTTTTTTTTCTGTAAAAGATATATGTAATTGAATTTAGGTCAGACTGGTGTTTTTACATTTTATGTTCAATCTAGCCCTTCTAAGAAGTAAAACTGTAGTTGCTTCTGGAGGCAAAGTTTTACAACACATAGTGCATCATGCGTTTTCTTGTTTGCAATGCGGTTTTCAAAGGGCAAAGAGTGACATTATAACCACGCAAAAGCTTTAAAGTCATTTTGACTTCGTAGATATTTAAAACGTGCACCTGCTGTTGTGCTGTGCTGGCAGGTGGCTAAAACTTTTTAACACTTCAAACCTTTTCCCTTAATGCCTGCGTGAGGCTTCATGTCATTTTCTGTGCCGTGGACCAGAGTGCACCTGCTGTTGGAGCTGCCTGACCGTGGTTGTGTGATAAGCTTGCTGTTTTGTGTGTGCTTTGTGTTAAGGCTGCAGTTCAAGATATATTCAAGAAGTACTTTGACTCCAAAGCGATTATCTCTTCTTTTCTCTCATGTACCTAGATAACATCCAACATAAATACTTTTTCCCATCTCCCCCAGACAATGCTGCCACTTCCTGTTCCACCTTATGTCCTCATTTTTTAAGCACATTGTTCCATTTACTGCTACCTACATGAACATAGATGTGTGAACAACCCTTAGAGTTTTGAAACTGATGAACTGTCACACCAGCTGGGGTGGCATAGGGAGGAATAAAAAGGTCTCCTCTCCCAGAAGCCAGTAGGCAGCAGCTACATTCTTAATGAAGGTGGAGTCTGATAAGACCCTCCCTCTGCCAGTAATACTGGATTGTTGCCTTGCATGATATAGTGCAGGCAATTATAACTAATGTGGGGTCAACAGTGTGCTGGCCATGTCATGTCAGAGGACAGTGCTTCTTAAGAGTCCTCTCCGTTCTCTAGCATTTAGCTTCTTTCTGCCCTCTCTTTTGTGATGTTCTATAAGCCTTATAGTGATACAGATTTCTCATTTAAGACTGAGCCCTCAGCAATCCCTTTCACCCTTTGACCAGTTGTTAATATCTACAACCCACTGCAAAAGGAAACTTCTCATCAAGAATAAATGGATATAAAAATAAGTACTTAGAAAATAACTCGACAGCATATCTATTTATCAATAAATCACATCAGTAGGCTACCCACTAAGCTCACCCCCCCCCCCATGAACTGTATAGCATGTTCTGGAACCATGAAATCTAACCAGTAGGGAAAAAAATTTTATGTCAGTTCTAGCTTGACCTATATCCTAAAACAGAAGTGTTTTACATATTCAGCAATACACCTATCACCTACCTACAGTAGGCAACCACGAACAATGACAGCAGCCTGTTTTGTTTTGAGAGGCTTTGTTGCTTTACTTACCAAAAACTCATAAAGAGGTTTCAATGTCTGACACTAAATAGTCAATGATTAAACTTCAAATATGATACCACATGATATTAACCATATGATTATGAAGATTTTATAGTACTTAGAGTATAGCAATCCATTCCTTCAAGAGGTCATTGTTTCAAAGGACTGGCCTTCAAGTTTGCAAATCCAGATGACTTACTTTATCATTTTACCAAAACCCAATCAGACATTCAAGAATTAAGCCAGGGTGTGAGTAACCAAACACCAGAGACAATAATTCATTAACTCAGTACAGAGCTCTGAATTTCCTCAAGTTACAATACTGTACTTACCTCACACTTCAAAACCACAAAGTCCTGTTCTGTTCTTTAATAATAATTTGGGACATTCTGAGGCCTTATTAAATAACAAAATTGAAGAATGTCTCAACTGATTTAATAAAATGTGTAGAACTAATATCTTCTTTAATATGATAAAAACTTTTCTTGGGAAGAAATAAAAAGAAGCATGTTCATTAGGGTTCATTCTGAATCAGGAGGCATGCAGTGAACACATGCAAGCTTGCATAATTTGCTCTATAATCCAAAACGAGAGACATTCTTATTAACTAAGATCAACTGTAAGCTGGGAGCTGCTCTCATGGAAGCCTGTTTGATATCTAAACCAAGCAGGAGACTCTTTAATGTGACATTCATGTCCTCCATCACAGTATCACTTTTCCAGGATGCAGAAAACCAAGCAAAAACTGACTTTAATGTTTTTCCTGTGTCCTCTTCTAACTCATATAAACCTCACTTCACTCTTGTTGACACTTTTATTCCCTCAGACACTTGTACAAATGCAAGTTTCTTTATTTCCAGTCTTACCCTGAGGCCTCTTTGTTCATCATGATCAGACATGGGTATTTCCAAACTTCTACAAACACTTGCAGAAAATAAAATGGTATTACAGTGTTATAACTAGCCCTGAGTGAACTCCCATTGCCTTCTACGATTCATTATTTTCATTCAAGTAAGCTTGTTTTCTGAAAGTAAAACCAAGGTAATGTTATCAAATATGAAATAGATTATTTTTGTTAATCGCTGTCTGCCAACATATTCTGCTGATTTTCCTTTCCCCACAGGAGACAGACACTTTTAATGAGCATCAGAGAAAGATTCTACAGCTTTTGGACACTTCTATTCTTATTCCAACTCAGCACAAGATTCCACATGCTGATCCACATAAAGGTTAACTCTTCCCCATTGTTGGCTCTCATTGCAAATTAGGAAATTAATTGGAAAATGGTTATATTTCTTTTTGAGTGCTTTCTTTTGTTATGTCTTTCCAGAAGTAGCTACTACAATAATGACCATAAAGAAAAAAGCAATGAAAATGATGAACATTGGTCTGTTAACAAGGCCTACCCCAGTTTTCTCTGTGTTGACTGTTATTGATTTGCAGCCAACATGAATGAGTGGCTTCTGCTTGCTAGTGTGTTTCTCTAATGAGGCACTTTGGTCTCTCACATACATTTCACATCTGTTAGGCTACATAATGCCAGGAGAAAAGAGTTCAAGCCTCTTATACTGTGATATTCTCTGCTTCTGAGAATAGTGCTACCCCTACTTCTACATCAAAGAATCTATTTTTTTAATAAACCCATCTCCTTTGTTCATCTCATCTCCTGAACTACATGTATGGCAGGAACTCAGTTACCTTCTTTGACAGTGTGCACTTGACACAAGGGAGGTGAAAAACTCCTTAGCATGCTCTACTCTTCTGTCTTCGCCTTTCCAATCTTCTTCTCCTATTCTCAGATAAGCTGGAACACAGCAAAAAGTGCACTAGTTTGCGTTCAAAATAAGTATATGCCTGTCTCTTCCTATAGTACTAAAGTGCCACGATTTGAAGGCATCCTCGCCGCTTGATTTCAAAAACTGTATAATGGTCACTCGGGTAGTGCTACAGCACCTCACGCTCCATCATCTCCTTTCCCTGAGGCCAGTGACTCTCATGTCATGACCTTTATTTCTTGGCCCCCAACTTTTTGGATGCATTAGAAAGAAAATAAAGTCAAAAGTTAAGTATTACAGCAAGGCCTGTGCTTAGCTGATTCTGAGAGGAGAAATATTGCACCAGTTTTTGGAACCTGGGGGTGAAATGTTATAATAGTATTGGCATTTTCTTTTGCTTTATACTGACTTGAACTATTGGATCTCAAGAAAAAGGGGGGAAGTCCTATTAAACTTTCTATCACACATTTTTAATATATTATTTGAACTACGGCTGAGTATATTCAATACAACTGCCATTGCAGTAAATACCAACATATAGAAAACAGAAAATATGTCTAGCTCATGTGTCTGAGTAAAATGACTCATGGCCTGTCTTTGGCCCCAATGCTCATAGCTGCTCACTGGGTTTACCCTAAGCCTTTTCTCAGTGTGATGATGTATTTATTAAATGTGATAAGGTCACCTAGAGGAGTGAGAATGGCTCTCAGTGGGAGACAGGAAGTCAGGGATGACTTCATAGATGAAGAATTGTACCCCCCTGCCTCTTACCAAGCAGGTAGGAATTACCCTGTTTAGAAGATAAGAATGGGCATTTAAGACTGAAGGAACAGCTTGAGAAAAAACAGGAAGGTATAAAAGAAAAGGGAAAATACATGTAATCAAGCTTGGTTTCAGCAGAGAGCTCATAATAAAAAGATAAGCAAATCAATTTTATATTTAATAACTTTCCTTTGAAATGAAAGTTTGAATGATTCTGAGTTTTATCATGTGAAATTTGTCAGTGTTCCTGCTCACATACAAATAAAAAAAAAACTTGTCTTACAATTAAACAGAGCCTTTTCTGGGGGAAAAACAGTTTATTTATGGTTGTAATGTAAGAGATAAAGATGTGCCTACTTACCATCAAAGACAGAAGTGGTGTCCAAAAGGAGGAAAGGACAGAGGCTTCTACAAGAAAGTGGTAATGGAAGCTTCCTGGTCAAGGGCTGGACATTCAGGGAAGCAGCCAACCATATGTAAAGTTGCATGATCTATCTCTTAAGGAGCTATCTCACCAATTTGGATGGTCTAGTCTGATTTCTTCACTCACAACAACTAATGGAATTTCTTTTGTCTGTCACTGAGCCCCAGTGAGAAGGTTGTCAGGAGGCATTCCATAGTTGTTTGTAAACTAGCTTCCATGAAAAATGGAGCTGCATCTCCAAAGGAGGAACATATCAAATCCTTTGGTCCAGTCTCAAAACCTGACAGTTAACTAATGAACTAAATCCTACGTGAATTCTCCCATAAGTTCTCAGAAAAACACAGATGGAAATATTTATGTTTGTAAGCTCTACAACAGCTTACTCTTACAACACAAAAAATGTGTTGGAATAATATTCTTGAGAAATTAGTATACGACCACTTTTTTCCAGTCTTATGTATTTCTCTTAATAATCAGGCAACTCCAATTTTTAAGACCTGAAGACGATTCATCCCTCTTTAACCACAAGGTCACAACTTGGGGTAACCAGAAACTCCTGAAGTCCCAATATTTTTTAATTTGTAAAAACCAAGTTATCAAAGTAAAAACATACAGAACATATGAAATTTCAAACATTAAATATCACATGGGAGAATGAACAGAGATTTACTTAATTTGGTGTGCTAGAGATCAGCCTAAACAGTTACATATGTTTAACATTAATAAGTAGAATATGCAAACGAATAACATATAAAAACAAACAAACAAACAAACGCTGAATAAAAAGGCAAAGATTATCAAATTAAAAGCTTTATTTCCAAAAGAGGGAAGCAACCTATAGCCCTGCCAGCTATGATGGCTATGAAACACAACAAAGACCAGCATGATACCATAAGCCTAAAGGTATTGTAGTGGCACACATCCCTCAGTAGTAATCAAAAGCTCTCTAAGTAGAATTAATACCTACTCAACAAGGGAGAAATTATGGTTAGTACTGAAAACCCAGCCAACTATATAATGCTAGTGAAACTATAGATCTTGGAGGAGAAGATACAAACACCACTTTAATTAACTATATTTTAAATATAAAGGTAATATTAACCACCCATAAAAGAAACTTTTCTTTCTTGTTTTATTGTCATTTTAAAAATTTATTTTTTTTATAAATTACAGTTTATTCACTTTGTATCCCAGCTGTAGCTCCCTCCCTCATCCCCTTCAAATCTTGTCCTCCCTCCTTCATCTACTCTCATGCCCCTCCCTAAGTCCACTGATAGGGGAGGTCCTCTTCCCCATCCCTCTGACACTAACCTATTAGATCTCAATAGGACTGGTTGTAGTATCTTCCCCTATGGCCTAGTGAGGCTGCTCTCCTATCAGGGGGAGATAATCAAAGAACCAGACACTGAGTTCATGTCAGAGACAGTCCCTATTCCCATTTCTAGGGAACCCACTTGGATACTGAGCTGCCATGGGCTACATCTGTGCAGAGGTTCTACATTATCCCTATGTCTGCTCCTTGGTTGGAGTATCAGTCTCAGAAAAGACCCCTGTGCCCATGTTTTTTGGTTCTCTTACTCTCCTTGTGGAACTCCTGTCCCCTCCAGGTCTTTTCTCTCTCCTTCTTCTTTCATATGATTCCCTGCACTCTGCCCAAAGTTTGGCTATGAATCTCAGCATGTGGTTTGATACCCTGCTGGGTAAAGTCTTTCAGAGACCCTCTGTGGTTGGGTCCTGTACTGTTGCCTGTTTTCTTCCTCTTTTGTTGTCCATCCCAATTGCCTTTCTGAGCGAGGATTGAGCATCTTACCCAGTGTCCTTCTTCCTTAGCTTCTTTACGTGTACAGATTTTAATATGTTTTTCCTATATTATATATCTAATATTCACCTAAGTGAGTATATATCATGTGTGTCTTTCTGTTTGCCAAATACTTCATCAAGATGATATTTTCTAGTACCCACCATTTGCCTGTAAATTTCATGATTTCCTTGTTTTTAATTGCTGAGTAGTATTCCATAGTGTAAATGTACTACAATATCTGTATCTATTCCTCAACTGAGGGGCATCTAGGTTCTTTCCAATTTCTGGCTATTACAAATAAAGCTGCTATGAACATGGTTGAGCAAATATCCTTTCTGAATACTTGAGCATATTTTGGATATATGCCTAGGCATGCTATAGCTGGATCTTGAGGAAGCACTATTCCTAATTGTCTGAGAAAGCACTAGATTGATTCCCAAAGTGGTCGTACAAGTTTACACTCCTACCAGCAATGGAGGAGGGATCCTCTTTCTCCACATCCTCTTCCACATGTGTTGTCACTTGAGTTTTTGATCTTAGTCATTCTGATGGGTGTAAGGTAAAATTTCAGGGTTGTTTTGATTTGCATTTCCCTGATGAATAAGGACATTGAGCATCTCTTTAAGTGTTTCTATGCCATTCAATATTCCTCTATTAAGAGTTCTCTGTTTAGCTCTGTACCCCATTTTTTTAATTGGATGTCTTGATTTTTTGCTGTTTAACTTCTTGAGTTCTTTATTAGCCCTCTGTCAGATATAGGTTGGTGATGATTATTTCCCAATCTGTAGGCTGTTGCTTTGTACTGATGAGAGTGTCCTTTGCTTTACAGAAGCTTTTCAGTAAGGAAACTTTTCTTGAAAACAAATGGAGACCATTACAAAACAAAACAAACAAACAAATGAAAAGCATAACCAATCAAAAAGCAGGGTGAGGAAGCCCAGTCCTAATGGATACAACTACAGCACAATTCACTCGCACAGGCTCAGGTATCATTAAAGAAG
>CM053743.1:30368650-30406258 GCA_028658305.1 Pachyuromys duprasi
TGAAATTTAATGGTGTTATATAAATACAGTATATCATTTTGTACCATGCTGCAAAAAAATTGTAATCATGCCACATCTGAGAAATAATCTGCCTTCTTTGATTGAACAATGAAAGCACACACAAGGGTTTAGGCATGCAATTCCCAGCTTCTACTCTGTCTGTGACCTTGGGTGTAACTTTGGGTAACTGGTCTATCCCTACACTTCAGTTCACTCAATCACAGAATCATAGTAACCAACGTAATACATCCTGACATCTTTTGAGAATGGTGAGGGATAAATAACCAAAGCTTTCAGAAAGCCCACTGTGGCTGAATCCTGATTTTGAGAATGGTGAGGGATAAATAACCAAAGCTTTCAGAAAGCCCACTGTGGCTGAATCCTGATGGCCTTCTCAAATGATTGTTGAAATAGTCAAGCTGACCTTTCAGCAACCAATGAATTATTCAGTCACTGTCACTATACAGCCGTCTAAACACCAGTGAGATTTCTTTGACACTGACACAAGCATAGCATGTATAATTTGCATGAAGGAAATAATTTAATATATTTCATGTTAAAATTATATAAAAAGAAAATGAAAATATTTTAATAACCAAAACTAAATGTATGCTCAACAATTTAGTTGAAGTAGAAATTGTGTAATACAATGATAGATAACGACCTTCACTCTAAAACCCATAAATTTCTAGTTTCTGCCTCCTTTTTTTGTTAGATACCTCACTTGTCTATGAATAATGAATTTTAAAATCTAGTTGATATATGGCTATTGTAATACAACATTCAACCTGGTTCCTAAATTTGAAAACTTTATTTCTGGCCAGAAAAATATTGCCATGACAAAATTTAGTTATGAAGTGTGGTTAACATTTTGATTCTTTAATACTTTTTTTCCTTTTTGCCTGTAACTCCAAAAACATTAGGCATGTGAAATACAAAGTGGAAAGCATAAATTCCATCCTTGCTTTCTTGAAATGAAAAATATTGTGGCTCTCTAAAACACACAGCAGGAGACTCTTGCAGAGCTTAATGATGATAATGACATGAGCCCTGAGCCTGGCTCTGCTGAAGGGAAGATCAAAGTTGGTGAGGAGAGTGAACATGGCCTTACATTTGTCAGTTTATGAAGAAAATCACATCAAAGACAAAATCTCCAGAGTGGCACCAGAGTGTCACATTGAAATGCTACTACTTGGAAATGATTGGATGTTTTCTTTTCCTGCAAAGGTAATAAAATGTCACAACACAAAATCACAGAAAAGGAGATTTTGCTATTACTGAAGTAAGGTATGCACGTGGATTTTCTTTTAAGAACAGTAAGCCACGTTTTTCTTTCATCAGAATAAAAAGCTAAGTATTCCTTTAATACACAGTTTCAGACAATATTTTACCTTGAACCCACATGAGGTCAATTCACCACAGCTCTGACACCTTTAGCTCAGCTGTCTTATTCTTTCAAGTGCTAACATGAACTTTCTCCTTGAATATTGCATAATCCAATCAGGCAGGCACAACATTTTATTTACTGTTTTAAGAGGGTAAGATGTTTCCTCACTCTGCTAGCTTATAAAACCAAAAATGTTCAACAAAGGCTTCCTGCAAAATGTGTCAACTGACTACAAAGTAATAAAGAATAAGAAGAGCTACCAGGTCACAAATGCAGTCAAGCAGGAGAATGAGAGAAATGACTAAGTCTGCTGCCATCTAGATGAGACTGACTCTGTGTATAAAATCTTAAATAAGTTCAAGTGATAGATCATGTATCACATGATGACTAGAGCATGGTGGTGTGCTGGGAACAAAACAAATATCACCTCTGTTCCCCGAGGGAGCTGCTCATCTTGAAATTAAAACTTAAAAACACAAAGATTGGGAAACTTGGGTTTTTTTATTTGTTTGTTTGGTTGTTTTTAGGGGGTTGTTTGTTTTTTTTGTTTGTTTGTTTTTTTCTGTTCATCACCAAGGATCAAAGCCAGAGATGTATGCAGGCCAAGAGAGGAAGCACTTTACCACGGATCCATATGCCAGTGTGTTTTTCCGTTGCTGTTCTGTTTTATTTCTACTCTGAATGATTGAATTGCTGATTGCCTCAGTTGACTTTGAATTTATTCTGTTGCACAAGCTAGCCTCAAACATGTGATTTGTCTGGGTTTATTGAGAGTTGGGATAAAGGGCATATGCCCACTATGTTCTGCCATTGTTACTTTAACACACACATACACGAGAGAGAGAGAGACAGAGAGAGAGAAAGAGAGAGAAGACAAAAAAATCTATCTCAGGCTGGAAAGATGGCTCAGGAGTTATGTTTATTTCCTGCTTTGCAGAGGATGGAGCCAGATTTAGTTTTCAGCATCCACATTGTGGCTCACAAAGTGTCAGCAATTCCAGTCTCAGAATATATAGTACCCTCTCATGACTTCTATATGTACCAGACATGCATGTAGTGAACATACATACATGCAGGAAAGCACTCAAAGAAACAGGGAAGGAAGGAAGGATGGAGGGAGGAGGGAACAAAAGAAAGATAGTGATAGAAAGAGAAACACTTCTTGAGAAAATGCCACAGAAACGAACTGACATCTCTTAATTACTCTGACACACCTACAGAAAAAAAACAAGAGTCATAACAAATATCCCTTTCATAACTGACCTAAGATTGCTAAACTTGAAGAAATTTGCTACAACTTCTCAAACTAGAAATGCATGCGGACATACAGCAACCACCCTCATTTCATTCCCAAATTCCCAGACACAGAACTAACCGTGTTCTCTGAGAAATTATAAAGAGAATATTAAATATGATAAAAATATATACCAAATTTCTCCCAAAGAAAAGACAGGCTCTTCTCAAGTGACAAAAATATGATAAAACACGAGTAAGTTGTACAGTGGAAAAAAACTGTCTGAATAATTGGATTAGGGTTGCAAGAACATTCCTCACCAAATCACATATTCTATTGTGTCAGTCAATTTTAATTTTTTAAGTATTTTTTCACTTGTTAAAAATTTATTTATGCTTTTATAAATTACAATTCATTCACTTTGAATCCTCTCTGAAGCACCCTCCCTCATTCTCTTCCAATCCTACCCTCCCTTCCTCATCTCCTCCCATGCCCCTCCCCAAGTCCACTGATAGAGGAGGTCCTCCTCCCCTTCCCTCTGACCTTAGTTCATCAGATCTCATCAGAACTGGCTGAACTGTCCTCCTCTGTGGACTGGTAAGGCTGCTCCCCCATCAGAGGGAACTGACAAAAGAGCCAGCTACTGAGTTCATGTCAGAGACAATCCCAGTTCCCCTTACTAAGGTACCCACTTGTATATGGAGCTGTCATAGGCTACATTGGTGCAGGGGTTCTAGGCATTCAAAGTTATCTCCATGCATGGTCCTTGGTTGGAATATCAGCCTCAGAAAAGTCCTTTGTGCTTAGATTTTTTTTTTGGATCTGTTGCTCTCCTTGTGGAGCTCCTGTCCCTTCCAAATCTTCCTATCTCCCCATCTTTTCATAAGATTGCCTGCACTCTGCCCGAAGTTTGACTATGAGTCTCAGCATTTACTTTGATACCTTGCTGGGTAAAGTCTTTCAAAGGCCTCTGTGGTAGGCTCCAGTTCTGTTGCCTATTTTATCCCTCTTCAGATGTCCATCACCTTTGTCTTCCTGAGTGAGGACTGAGCATCTTACCCAGGGTCCTCCTTCTTGCTCAGCTTCTTTAGATGTATAGATTTTAGTATGTTTATCCTATATTATATGTGTAATATTCACCTATAAGTGAGTATATACATATGTGTGTTTTTCTGCTTCTGGGATACCTCACTCAGGATGATCTTTTCTAGCTCCCACCATTTGCTTGAAAATTTCATTATTTCCTGGTTTTTAATTGCTGGGTAGTATTCCATTGTGAAATGCACCACAATTTCTGTATCCATTCTTCAGTTGAGGGACATCTGGGTTGTTTCCAGATTCTGGCTATAACAAATAAAGCTGCTATAAACATGATTGAACAAATGTTGCTGTTGTGTACTTGAGCATCTTTTGGATATATACCTAAGAGAGGTATAGCTGGATCTTGAGGAACCACTATTCCTAATTGCCTGAGAAAGCACCAGATTGATTTCCAAAGTGGTTGTACAAGTTTACATTCCCAGCAGCAACGGAGGAGGGTTCCCTTTTCTCCACATCCTTTTTAGCATATGTTGTCACTTGAGTTTTTGATCATAGCCATTCTGATGGGTGTAAGGTGAAATCTCAGGGTAGTTTTGATTTGCATTTCTCTAATTACTAAGCACATTGAGCATTTCTTTAAGTGTTTCTCTGCCATTCACAAGCCTATATCCAACATCAAACTAATCAATCCCGCTGAACTCAGGGACAAGGCAAGGCTGCCCACTCTCTCCGTAACTCTTCAACATAGTACTTGAAGTCCTAGCTAGAGCAATAAGACAACTAATGAAGATCAAAGGGATACAAATTTGAAAGGAAGACGCCAAAGTATCACTATTTGCAGATGATATGATCGTGAGCAATCCCAAAATTCAACCAGAGAACTCCTTCAGCTGATAAACACCTTCAGAAAAATGTCTGGATATTCACTCAAAAAAAAAAAAAAAAAACACCAATAGCCCTCTTGTATACGAAAGACAAAGTTGCTGAGAAAGAATTTAAGCAAACAACATCCTTCACAATAACCACCAACAACATAAAGTACCTTGGTGTAACTCTAACCAATCATGTGAAAGACTTGTTTGAAAAAACTTCCAAGTGTCTGAAGAAAGAAATTGAAGAAGATATCAGAGAAGATGGAAAGATCTCCCATGTTCATGGATCGGTAGGATTAACAATTTTAATTTCTGAGTCAAACTTTTCTTTAGTATTAACAAGCCTCTTTCACTCTGATTTTCACTGGTTCCCAAAAACAATTCTCAGCACCTGTATTCTGTATGATAACCTCATGTCAACTACACAATTTAGCTTTATCACAAATATTGAACAAATTGTAGATTTTTTTCCATCGACCTCATTGGTGAATGTTATATAAATATACCAAAAATATATGGTTCTAGTATACAATGGAATCAAAATGTAAATAATGATATTCATCCTAAAAGTTAAGAAGTAAGAAATAGTGGACTAGAAGGCAGGCTGACAGGTTAGGAAAACTGTCTAGTTTTCAGAGGACCTACCTGGGCTCAGTAGGGAGTGGCAGTTTGCAAGAATGATAGCTCCAATACCAGGAGATCTGGCACTCTCATCTGGTCTCTGCAGAGATAAGGCATGCACACAGTGCATTTAAATAAATAAATAAAACAAGCATTCACATACAGACACACACACAACACATACACATCACCACTCTCAACAACAAAAACAACTTAAAAGAAAAGAAACATGAGTTAGTACTGTGTAGTGAAATACTAGAAAATTAGCCATTGCAAATAATTTTGATACAGTCTTAACTTGTAGCTTTCTCAAAGATTTATCAGAGTACACCTGGAAAAACTAAGTTTGTAGATTTCATAGATTTTAAACAAACAGGTTACAGATTTCTTCATCTTATTATAAATGGTTAGGGTTTGTAAGTGAGCCAGATAGGGAAATTCATGATTTTATGGATTCTAAAATGAAAAGTAACTCACAGATTTAGTGTCACAATGAAGTTACGAACAAAAGCTGTGTATCTAAGAAACAAGTTTAATCTGGTAATGTTTCTGTTACAGATGGCTGGTTAAACACATATAAAATGATTGATACAAACTGAGAACTGGTCCTTGAAACAGCCACCATTCCTCAGGAAAAACTGAACCAGTTTCATTTACTGTTTATCCATGTAGTTTCCCAAGCATTTATTGCAGAAAGTTTGCCCTCGAATGTGAGTAGAGGAAAAAAAATTAAACAGTTCAATTATATCCTTATGTCTCTAAATCAAAAGAAACTCTGTATGATGCTTGAAGTGAACAAGAAACCAGAAATATAACCTTAGGGTATTTGATAACATGTTATAAGTTTACTAGCTTTATGCCATCATGTTGTCAAAGCATCTAGATATGATAGCACTTCAGCTTTCAACATCCCTTACTCAAATGTCACATAGAAAAACCAAAAACAAGATGAATGGGGGAAAATTGAAGAGGAGTCTCCAGAGCATGGATCGAAAATGAGAATTCTAAAATATAAAGAATATTTACAAGTTTTAAAATATTTTGTTCATTGTCTGAATTTTCTGTTAATAAATAAATGTTTACAGTAGGATTATGAAAATAATATAAAAGCTAGACAATATTTCACATTCCTGTAACTTTGATAGAAAGGATACCATATTTTTTCCCCTCTCACTAATATAAGTAGGTGATAATCCATGCTGTGAACACGGGGAATCTTAGAGTCATGGAAAATAAATAAAAGCAATGTTCCTTCACTAACGGTCTGTAACTACTACCACACTTTGTAGAGATTGTAGATGACAATACTTAGTTGGAAAACTGCCAAATCTTCAAAATGTATAACTCCATGATGCCACCTCAAGGTTGACACTAAAAATATTAGGTTAGGTTTGTATGTTTTTTTATGTTCATATTTTGAGGGTTAAGATCATGACAAACTGATTGTGATTCAAATAAATGAAAATACTGAAGAATATAAGACTTACCACCTAAAACCCTCTTCTTGTCATTGGCTGAGTAGTCCCTTTTTCCTTGTAATATAACATATTCATAGTTTATAGGGAGTTGACATGACAAGCTCAAACAGTCATTGTATTCTATCTACTAAGAATTATATATGGCTTAAGAAACACTAGATACACACTATACTATTGACTGCCATACCATCTCATATTAAAATGTTGACATCATAGGAAAGGAGTTAAATCTTATGTCAGAATATGCAAAACGATCATGCCCAAGAGCTACTCATATGGACTCACTATTATCTGAAGCGTTATTTCTAACCCAAAAGTTATAGTAATTAATTTCAAGCATTCATTTCATTTTAATTTATCAAGATTTGTTAAAAACAATTATAACTTTTGATTACAAGGAAGTAGCCAGTATTATTTAAAAATGTATTACAGAAACATACAATACTTTGTATGTATTTTTCTGTCTGAAAATGTTCTGACAATTTTGGAATACACATGGCAGTTTGGATTCATGCTAATATGTTCCCAAGTCACCCATTAGTTCATTACTTCATTTATTATGGCTTTGAATCACAAATCTCCTGATGATAAAGAAATGGCTCATTTAGCTTTCATGTGTCTTCTTTTTTTCACACAAGAGATTTATTGGGAAAGAGGGTGCCTACCAATCTCAGGGGTGAAGCAGTAAAGAACTGAGCAGGAGATTTTGTTTTGTTTTGTTTTTAAGAGAGTAAAACAATTCCTCTTGGCCCTCCATCTGCCTCCATGTCAGATATGGATTGCATATCAGTACCTCATTATATAAGGTCAGATCATCAACAAGGAAGAGGGGAGGGAAGTCTCATGGCTAGTCAATAAAGCATCTGATAGTTTAATAACAAAACCCTTTGCTGGTAGTCTGAGTTTCTTTGTTGTACAATTGTAAAGACTTTTATACTTCACCTCTCCCCCTCTTCTACCACATAAGACATTTATAAGAAGTACAACCCTTTGCTTTGATGCTGGAAGTTCTAGCTATAAATGGGACTCAGGACTCTCATCCAAATTGCCAACTTTACCATCATTTCTCAAAACATCTTTGAGCCTACAGGATACCAGCCCTATGTTTCTCTAAAAAGCTTCATTCTAGAGGACCTCCCCTATCAGTGGACTTGGAGAGGGGCATAGGAGGAGATAAAGAAGGGAAAATGGAATAGGGAGGGAATGAGGGAGGAGGCTATAGCTGGGATACAAAACGAATAAACTGTAATTAATAAAAATACTTTTATAAATAATTTTTTTAAAAAGAGCCCTCAAATAACTATTTTAGACAAAAAGTATTTTAGACAACAATGGGAAATTTTTGTTTGTTTTTCTTTTTTAAATTTTTTATAGTTTTTATTTTTTTATATTAATCACAAGTTATTTACTTTGCATCCCAGCTGTAGCTCCCTCCTTCATTCCCTCCCAATTCCACTCTCCCTCCCTCATCTCCTCCCTGCCCCATTCTAAGTTGGCTGATAGGGGAGGACCTCCTCCTCTTCCATCTGACCCTAGCTTATCATTATCTTCAGGCCTGGCTGCAAAGTCCTCTTCTGTGGCTTAGCAGGACTTAGTCATCAGAGATTCACACTATTTGAAGAGATTAAAAGAATTAGGAGGCATGGCTTTCTTGGAGGAAATGTGTCAATGTGGGGTGAACCTCGAGATTTCAGAAGTTTAAGCCAGGCCCAGTGTTTCTTTCTCTCTACCTGTGCATAATGATGTAGCTCTCATCTACTGCTCCAGTACCTGCCTGTGTGCTGCCATGAAACCTCATTATATATGGCCCTAACACTTTGCATGCCATTGTGGTTAATATGCAACATTGTCAGTGTTAACATCCAAATCAGCTTATAGTAGAAATCATTTTTAAAGCAGGGCAGTGGTTAAGGAAGTAGCTGCTTCCCTAATCCAGTTCTTAACTTTTATGAAATATTTTAAATAGCAACATCTTTTGCAACAATTATTGCATATATTATCACTTATCTAAATGGTCCAAAGCGACATCTTCCAAAGGCAGATGAAAAATGGCAAACCTAGAGCTTCAACACGGCAGCCTGGAGTGGTTATCTTTGAAAAAATTATATTCCTGGTGTTTATTTCTTTTTTACTTATTTTTTTAAGACAGGCTTTTACTGTACGGCCCAGGCCAGAATAGAACTCAGAGTTCCACCTGCCTCTGCTGTCCAGGTTTAGGGATTCAAGGTGTGTACCACCCTTCCTGGCTTGTGTTTATTTCTGAAAGAAAGAATGAATGAAAAAAAGAAAGGAAAAGAAAAGAAAGAGAAGAAAAAGTCTTTATTTCAACCAACTTAATAAAATATGTCTCTAGCTAAAGTTTATCTACAAATTGCAACCAGAAAAGTGTCAAAGATTTATACAATAAATAATATAAGGAAGCTTTGTCTGGTGGAATACTCCTATACTCCTAGATTGGGAGGCAGAAATGGAAGAATTAAGGAACTTTCATTTGAAGCCAGCTTGGAATGTATAGAAAGGCCCTGTTTCCGAAACACAAAAATAACAGGATAGGTTGTTTCTTAAGCAAAATAAATTACAATGACATATACTCAAGAGACATTCTGCATAGGTGCTATAAGGTGCTCTCTCTTGCTCTCTCTCTTTCTCAGCTTCTCCCATCCCATGTGTGTGTATGTGTGTGTGTGTGTGTGTGTGTGTGTAGTGTATATGAGTGTGTGTGTTCTTCAGTTTTTGAGAATTTCCTGTAAAGTCAGCATTCTACTTATACATCATACCTGCAATAGTATTCTTTTAACAATGCTGAGAGATAAATATTCTTGTATTTCACAGGAAATAAATTAAAGTACATAGAGAGTTTATGTAACTTGCTCACATTTATGGAATAGATATGTTCTACAACTGTGATTTGAATTCAAAAGACATGGATGCAAATAGTATCTGCAATTGACACTATACCCTCGATGGTTATACTTCTAGATATTATTATGATTTTAGAGGTAAACAATTACTATATTGAAATGTATTCAGCATATATTATTGTTACTGTTTTAACATTTGAATACTTTACTGAGACTTACCAACTATTTCAAGATAATGGCTACAAAATATTATTTTCAATGTCCTAGGACATAGCCTGAGTTTTTATATCTTATTACAGCTTTGGATAATATCATTAAAGAAAATGAAAATGCCTTCATGACCAAGTTCTCACATTCATTATTCATTTTAGAATTTCCCTTGATTTCCACGGTTATTTTTACAGTTCCAAAGTGCTTTCATATTCTCATTTGATCCTCATAAACAACCCATCAAGGTAAGAGGAAAGAAAACATTATTATTCCTACTTCATAGCCACAGCTGCTGCAGAGAAAGTTGATGCATAATATTTCAGAGTCTAGTGTAATGTTTTCAGTCTGAAAATAAACAAAAATGTTGACAACACCATAGCTTCTGAAAGAATGATTTTTGTTTTTTTTAAGACTTTTGAATAGCATAGTGTAATCATCTTCAATGAGTACTTTACAAACTATGCTTCTTGTTGAAATATCATAGGGTATTCTCTTATTTTTATAGTAACAAATATTCTCATGTAATGTGTTTAGAGGTGTGCCATGTCTGCAAAATCAATAGATATATTGAGGCTTTAATTATTGTTTCACATTTGCTTTAATCACTTTTCCAGTTAACTTATAAACTTAAGGTATTTTATTTGATTGGCATGCTAGTAGAAAACACAATGTTTGTTGTAGTCACCTTGGAGAGTTTTCCATTTACTAAGCATTAGTGTTTGATGTTAAATCAGGGGACAACTACATTATAGCTAGAATCTTTTCTCCACTCGTCCCAAAGCTAACAGTTAAGGAAACACTCTTAATTTTGTGAGCTTCATTTCTCTGACAAAAAAGAAAATGTAGTCAAGTTTTAGGGTAAATTGGTGTGCTTGGCTAATGATGAGGGTTCACTATAAGTTGATAAGTATTTCATTTCTGTTGAATTATATATTCAATAATAATTGTTGGTAGCTAGGATGTGGCAAGTATTGTTTCAGCAGGAGCACTAACACAACAATGGTGTACATCGTTCTGATTATCCAGTTTTCTTTGCATCGAAGGCAGTGGGTGATGAGAAGCCTTCTATTTTGGCACATATAATCATGAAAAATATAGGCATTGATTCTATTATATAACAATTGTGCCACAATTTTATCCATCAATACTATTCCCATAGAGTGACTCTGCCTACTAATAGAAGCATTCCGTTTTCACCCTAAGAGTTTTTAAATACAATACACCAGTCTAAATGTGGCATTTTTTTCCTAAATATTCATTTTTCTCCTTACTCTGGAAAATCAATTTTTCCAAATTCCTATCTCATTCCTCCTTTGTCTACTTGAAAGTAAGGTGTATGGAATTAGATAGGACATTCCCTCTTTTATGATAATGCACCTCAAAGGTCCAAATAGATTCACCAAACGCAACATGACAACCATCTGCATTGATCCCCAAGCCATCTGAAATCTGTATTTGAGGCAGTTTTTCTGTCTCTTAAAAAATAAACATAGGTCGGTTTATGCTTTATTTGTTAGTGTTTAATTTGTCAAGACTTATATTTAGTTTTCATTGTGCAATATTTTAGTTTCCCCTCTTGGTTTTGTATAATTTGAAACTTCAAACAAGTCTAATCTTTCTCAATGTAGTCATTGCTATAAAACATAAAACATTCGTTATAAAATGTTGAAAAGAGAAGAGCTCTTTGTTTCAGTGCTAAAATTCTCCTTCCAGTTTGAAATCAAGCCATCCATCATTGATGTTTGGACACTAGCAACTGGCTATAAATCTATCTGGTAATGTTGTTTTCTGTAGAACCAAATTACCACGGTGGAAATTGGAATTACAATCTCCTGTCCCCTTTCTGGCATTCATCTTAGTTCTTATAGTTCTTAAAAACTACCTTAAAATTCTATCTGCAACTTGTCCTGGAGAAAAGAATTTAATTACAGATCAAAATAAATACAAATTTCACTTTAGAATCCAATCATTCATTCCCTTCATCTTTGGGGACACTCTTTCCTCTCACTTTCAGTAATCATTTGTTTTTACAGTGAATAATCTCAAAAAGAAAGTTTCCATTTCTTCAGGTTATCCGCATTAATACATAAATATGAATATATTTCCTTATTTCCCTAATATTATCATTGGAGGGTGATAAAAGTGCTTTTAAAATGTAGACAGAAACATTTTTCTAAACATATGGCAAAATATAATAAAACTATTATTTTTTATAAAATTGACACATTTTAATTTTTAAGAATAGAAGTCTTATCATTAGCACATTCTTTGTAGTGTTGTATTAATAATTGTTTTTAATTTTTTGAATTCACATTATATCCTTGTTGTAGTCCCATCCTTCCTCTCCTCCCAGTTCTACTCTTCCTCTCACCACCTCCCCTCCCTTTTTCCACAGAACATGGGAGCTCCCTTTCGCATCCAGCACAGCGCATCAAGTTTCACCAGTACTGAGCTTGTTCTCTTCCTCTGTCCCACCAGGGGGAAGTGATCATAAAGCTAACTGAGTCCGTATCCAATGCAATCTCCACTTGTATTATTAGAGGACCCACATGAGACCTAAGTGGCCCATCTGCTGCATATTTGTAGGTGGTCTAGGCCCAGCTCATGCATGGTCTTTGGTCTATGCTTCAGTCTCAGCAAGCCCCTCTGGACCCTGGTTAGCTGGCTCTGTTGGTCTTCTTGTAGAGCTTCTGTCACCTCCAGGTCCTTTTCTCTTTCTCCCCCACTTTTCCACAAGACACTCTGCGCATCACCCCTGTTTGACTGTAAGTCTTGGAATCTCATTTGAGGTGTTGCTGGGTAGAGCCTCTCAGAGGACAACTCTATTAAGTTCCTGTCTGTAAGTTTAGCAGGGCATGGTCATAGTAGCAGGGATTGGCACTCTCTGATATAGTGGGTCTTCGATTGGGCCAGCATTGTTTAGGTATCACTGTCAATCTTTGTTCTGTGTGTTCTATCTTTGCTTTAAACATACAAATCTTGCTTTTAACAAAGCAAATTTTTAAAATAGAAAGATTGCATCTGGTTGAAAAGGTGACTTTGTAATTATATTTGAATGACATGTTGCTGAATGTGAAATTTATAGTCAAAATGTGTTTCAATAAATTGTGAATTATTCTCAATAACATAAACATCAATATTGTGTATTCAAAGATTTTTATAATTTCTAAGGTGATTTCACAGTCTCCTTTTTGGTTCAATTTTGTTTATAATGTGTTTTACCTAAGTGATCGAAAAGATGGAGCAAATATTAAAGGCATATATTTTAGGAAGCTGTCATTCACTAAAAATCTAGATTTCTATTAATACTCCCAAATTTCTCAGAGCATTAGAATAATATTATTTAATGATTAACATTTGACTTTTTATTCCCATTTTGAAAGTTGTTCTTATTTTATGCTACTAAATAGATTTTAGTATACTTTATGTAAAAGTTGTAAAACATATTTGATCAATAAATCTTTTGGCCATTGAGTTCAGAGAAATCTGTGTATTAAAATGCTTTAAACTATCCCAAAAGTTTGCCTTTATCTATTTTCAATCATATTGGCAGTGCTCTTCCATCTTTTATATCTCATATGCCTTATCCTTAAACTGAAGTTGATTTTATGTTTCTTTAAGCACTTTGATAACAAGGTGTTATCCTTCTATAATGTGTCATAATTCCTAGCAAAAACTGGGTGAAATAAGTTGGTTTGTTCCTTTTTATGAAGTAAGTGTGATATAAGCTTTCTGGATTATTCTTTTAATAGCAGCCATTTACTTGGCAGGAGATAAACTAAACATTCAATCCACTTAGTAATTCTTTGCAACATTCTCACTCTCAGTATTCAGAATGCCTCAGTAGTTCATCAGACTTTGGCACTGGATACTTAACATAGTCTTCAGTCACATCACATCACCAAAACTGTTTGATGAATGCTGCCAGTGTTTCGCCATTCTCACTCTTCAGATGACCATATTCTGCCCTGGCATATTTGCAATATAGAAAAATGATGCCTCTTTTGATTTATAGCAATTGGGAACTATTATACTTTCAATGATTTGGAAGAATATGTTAATGTTTGTAAACACTCTTTTATCATTAGACTTGTGTAACATTCTGCCTTTTAATATTTGAATTTCAGTATTGAATGTTTAGACCCCTTGAAAATGGGCTTGAATAATGAATTCTTATGCATATTGTCTTGAAATTTATCACTTATGCTTGACATGGAGGTAAATGTTCAATTCACATCCTTCTTCACTATATTGGTCTCATATTCCACTTAAGATATTTGCTTTGACCCTCCTTCTATAGTATGCTGTATATTTCCTCAAAACTATATTTGAATGATGGAAGGTATTAAATATGCTTCTATTGTGGTTTTCCATTTTAATTTCTAAAATTCATATTTCTATCATGATATACTGTGAAAATAATATACATTATCTTAGACTCTAATTAATAATTTGTCAGAATTTCAAAGAATGAGGCCTGGTAAATCCATTCAATTTAAGAATAAATAATTTATTTACTGACAAAGTATCCATAACATAATGCCTCAAATATAAACAAATAACTAACCAGAACAGTTATCTTTCATTAATTTTGACATAATAATTTGTATGATGCCTATCATGTGATCATTGGTAGTTAATAACTACTTTTTATTTTATAGGGATTCATTTAATAGTAAAATTTATGCCCACTAGAATGTGAATATTACGTTGTGAACCGTATGCTACATATAATTAATTACAGATAATGTAAGTGACATTACATTACATATTAGTGTGATTCACAAATCACAATAAAGAATTCTTATATTTAATTTCAAGATAATAAAAATAAAATTCTTCTGTAGAGGCACATGCTATTTAAATTTGGCTTGATCAATAAGCTTTGCTATCAAAATAAATTGTCCTGCATAATTCAAAGCAGAATGGCTTATTAATTCTGCAACAATAAGGAAAGCTATAGGCATTTTTTGGTGGCCGGAGCAAGAGAGTCAGTTTTCTTCAGGAACAACCTGATGAGTTCTTATCTCTTAAATTACAGAAAAACTCATCAGATCCATTTATAAAACTGAAGCACCAGCCAAGGACCATGCATGAACTGGACCTAGGCCCTTTCACATATGTAGCTGATAGGCAGCTTAGTCTTCATGTGGGTACCCTAGTAAGGGTGGTTTAGTTGAGGGGACTCCCCCTTTGTGGAGAGCTGGGGAGGGAAAAGAGAAGTAAGAAGGGATGGGTAGAACTAGGAAGAGATGAGGGAGGTGGCTACAATCAGGATGTAAAGTGAATAAATAAAATGAGAATAATAATAATAATGAAAAATCACTGGAGGCATGAGATTCACAAGAATTGCATTAATACTTTAGCAGTTTGACACTCAAGTTAGATCCTAATACTCAGCTAGACATCCACATACTACTCATAATCAAAACCCTCATGCCTTCTTGGGTTAAGTTTTGAAAAGGCTAAAGGCTGGTTCAGTCTATAAATTTTATTATATAGCAACAGATCTCAGTGGAATTCATGAGTGTATCTAATGAATGAGGTCATCTAGCAGCCTAATCATAGGGTCTTCAAGTAGTGTATTCAGTATTTTCTCACTTCTACAGTTATGAAGATTTAAAAATTTAGAACTCATAATAACAAATATCACCAACATTCTGCAAGAAGCCTACTTCTTATCAGACTCTTATGTATCTGAATAATGAGTTAATTTCCAATTCACTGATTCTCCCCAGAGCTCCCAAAATTTCCTTAGAATTTTATTGTTTCACTTCAATATTATTCCTAATAATATGCTACATTTGGGAAGGCAATGTCAGAAGTCTTCACACATTGTTAATGAGCCATCTAAGCCCTTCTCCCCAGAGATCAGTTTGAATATAGAAGATCTTCTAAAAAATGAAAATTCTTATGCAAAAACCATGTTAGAGTATAAGAATAGTTATGCCACAGTGAAAAAGAAAGCGTTCCACGTAGACAATAAATTAATACAGTCTTAGCACGCTGCATAAATTCTGCAGCCATTTCCTCTGTGCTGTTTTGTTTCCACATTATGTTCTGACTAAGAAACATCAGATTTCATTTTTTAAACTCCTCCGTCGTGATAAAAAGCCACAACACCGTCAAGCTTGTTAGCACATTTTCTAAGATAGCATTAGATGTGCAGCCACAAGTGGGAATTCTGAAATAATTCACATATCAAGACTATTGTACTTCAGAGGAAAATAAGTGTGTGGCATGTTTTGTTTCCCCTGATTAGAATGTAAGTTTTAGTCATGCATACTGGAGCCAGGACAAGGAGAAAGTTTTAATGTTCCCCGATTAATTAATGGCTGTTCTTAGGTGGACATTACTGTGAGATAGTTAGCTGAAACAATTTCCCCCTGCTCTGAGTAATGTGCTAGTCTCTTTCCCTAAACCTTGGAGATACTAAAACTCTGAGGAAAAACAAAACCACAACAACAAAAAATTCTCATCAGAAAGCTAATGCTTCCAACTGTGACAAGTGAACATTAAACTCAGAAGTTGTCTGTGTCCTCCATCGGTTGTGGTGATAGGCTCCTGTGTTTTGTGTACTGATTAAAGTACAGTTAGTTACTGAACATATCTCTAACTACGTTGATACAGGGCTCAACTCACCAAACGCCTCGTGATTCAAAAGCACTAGCCTCATACCCAAGACGTGCAGCCATTGTGAATGAGCTGGAGTAGTGAAGCCCTTTTTAAGCCGCAGTGCAGACATTTCAAGGATTCTAACAAACAAAAACCCAGAGTGATTCTTATGTGAATCATGATGTGAAAACTGATTTTGAATTTTTCCTCCTGTTTCATTCCTTTTATTGAGAAACAGAGACATTAGAATGTTTAATGTTTCAAGCTCATTGCTGTCCTGTTCACTCTACACAAATACGTTTGTTGATAGATTGTTATATTCTTTTCTTATTAAACTACTGTTACCTTAGTCTTTGGTCAATAATATAACTACTTTAGGACCAAACACTAACTGTTACATGAATGTGCTTAATTCTTTTTTATATTTTTATATTAATTAAAGTTTATTTACTTTGTATCCCATCTGTAGCCCCCTCTCTCATTCCCTCCCAATCCCAACCTCCCTCCCTCATTTTCTCCCTGCCCCTCTAAGTCCACTGATAGGGAAGGTCCTCCTTCCCTTCCATCTGACCCTAGTTTATCAGGTCTCTTGGGGACTGGCTGCAATGTCCTCTTCTGTGTCCTAGCAAGGCTGCTCCCTTGGGGGTCAGGAGGATGTCAAAGAGCCAGCCATTGAGTTCATGTCAGAGACAGTCCCTGTTCCCCTTATTAGGGAACCCACTTGGATATTGAGCTGTCATGGACTACGTCTGAGCAGGGGTTCTAGGTTATATCCATGTATGTATTAATTCTTCCAAACACAATTCAGTTTCGTTATCCTTATTTCTATTGCCCCTACTGTCATTACTTCTCCTTGTTGCAGTCTCACCCAAATAATATTCAGTCCACAATCCCACCTCTGCCAGAGTGCTTCTACATCACAGAGCAGCCTCTTGATATCTTTTCTAGGGCTTGGAGTGTTCTGATAAATCTACTTCCAGCCTGAAAACAGGAGAGAGAATGTGTTAAAGAGGTGCATATAGAAGGTTCTACTAAGTTCTAAGAACAGTTCCTGCCACTTCAGCTCACATTTGAGTGGCTCAAACTTACTCACATGGGCACTCCTAAGTGCAAAGGAAATTTAGGAGTGTAGTCTGTTTGCTAGGCTCAGGAAAAAGAGAAAAGATATATTTGCTAAGGCTTGACAGTCTCCAACACACTGTTCATACCTTTTCGCAGTCCTTTCTAATTCAATCTGGTCTATGCAGACTGTTGTCAGAAGTCCATATACGCAGGTTCCCATACTTTCTTTCTTTTTCTTTTGAAAGAGCAAATATAAAAATGTTTAATTAAATTAAAGAAAGAAAATACAAATGAATTTCCATATGGATTTAAAGAGAATATAAATAAACAGGTAAGTGAAATAAGGAATAAGCTAATATATACATATAAGAAAAATCTAAAGAGCACATAACATATTAATAATAAAAAGAAAGAAAACCAGATCATACTGAATTTTTAAAATGAGGAAGTATGATCAGCACAATTGGGATCTGTGGGACACAAAAATTAAAATTTTATAATCATGAGGGTAGCAGGAGAATCAATTTAGCCTACATACGCAAATCATGAGAATTTTTAACAAAAACTCTAAAAGTCAGGATGTGGAAAGATTTAGACCAAGCTTTGGAAGAAAAAAAAAAAGACTGTCAACCTAGATTACTAAAACTGATATAACCAACCACACTTTAAATAAAATGAATCTATATTGAACATGTAGATAATGACAAGAGAAATGTCTTGTCATTAAACCACCAAACAATGCAGTATACTATTTACATGGTAATTCCAGTGTACTTAAATATTTTAAGCAAACTGGAGATCATTTAAAGCAGTTTGCAATTTGTGAAAAGTTTATGCATATCCTATAAGGTATTTCATTATTCTCGGGCAATTGTATCCTGGGAATCCATCCTGGAATAATTTCTCTCAGATATCAAGGGATAGATATAATGTTTCATAACCAGATCTCTATAGTCCTCTGATTTTTATACATATACATTTCAATAGTGAGAGATAGGAAGATTCATGCCCTTAATACATATTGAGTGCTTGCTCTGCATCTGGACCTGTTCTAGATGCTGATGGAAAGTTGTACATATGGCAATCAGAAGAAACAACCCTTCACAAAGCTTGCATTGACTCAGCACCTTCTCACACTGTGAAGAGAGAATAATGGCCACTTCTCTGTGCCAGAGAATGAACAAGGCATTTAGGTAATTCTTTTGAATAGAAATAGTCCATGGATTAAGCTAGCACATGATTAAAAGGGATTCAGTGACTTGAATTAAATCCCCCTTCTCACTCTAAATAGTATTAATTGTTCTCGAAAGTATGACATATTAAGTTGCGAGAGATTCTATCTGGATCTACCTATTTTATTCCTCTTTTGAGATGGGAAATACGGTGATATAGAAAATGAAAGGATGCCAGAGGCATATAAAAAATAAACAAAGAGTGGACAAAAGGTGATTCTTGCAGCATAATTTTACTCCAAGATTCTGTGAATGTTATGTGAAGTACTTACTATTCTTATTTGCAGAGGTTGAAAAAAAATTTGCCCAAGATGCCATGTTTACACCCAGAATACTGTATGTTGAACTTTGCCACAACTCTCCTAGTCAAGTATTCAGTCTCTAAATTAATATAATGTAGACCATTTTTAATTATCCCCCAAAGTCACCGCTTTAGAGTCTGGAATTCACTTATGCCTCTACTACCGTGGTTCAGAGAGAAAACTCCTTCCCTCTCTCCTGCTGCTTTCACATTGCTGTAGTGGTGAAAACCAGCCACGCGTGAGGTCACATAAATGAGATTTTACATGAGGTATTCCAAGCACAGTGTGTGGTTTCCAGTGGTTTTATGTATGTTTCAAGGGGCCAAGTCCTCTCACGGACAAGCCCATCACTTCCGTATAAACCACGTCTACAACAATACTCAGATATTTTGAGAAACAAAAAGTTTTCACACAAAGGTTCAAAAATAACTTTTATGTGGGGCTCTTTCCATAATTATTAAATATGTTTCCTGTTAGTGGAAAAATATACTGTCTGTAGTTCATTTAGGTTTACTATTCATCCCATCTCTCTGTGAACACTGAAAAGAGTAGCTTTGGATACAGCTGAAAAATAGCCATTTCTGCCTAGTCTGATAAAAGAAACAATTGCTGAACTTTTGTAATAATAAGCTTCTAGAGGCCAGGAAATTTTAGAGCTACAAAACTGTTTTAACCTAATTTAGCTCAGGTACGTAATTTTGCACACGAGAACCATGAAAACTGTGGAAAGCCATTACGAAGACTAGAAAACCACCTACCTGGATACTTCCTTGATGACATATCAGCAATATCAGTTACATATAGGAAGCATGTATGATTTTGGGGGGGCTGGAGGATGTCTTGGGACAGGGTTTCTCTGTGTAGCCTTGGCTGTCCTGGACTCACTTTTGTAGACGAGGCTGGCCTTGAACTCATCCGCCTGCCTCTGCCTCCCTGAGTGCTGGGATTACAGGCTCTACCACACTTGGCTCTAGGTTGTTAGATAAGAGGGCTGGGTGGATTTTAATTTCAGATCTCAAGTGAAAGAATGAGGAGTGCAGTAATTCTAGGACAGACATCAAATAAAGGCAAACAAGAGCCAAAATATCTTTTGAACAAGTGGCAGGAGCCTCCACTGAGCATATTTAATCGCGTATATTCGTACGGGCAAGGTAAAGCGACCAATCCCTGTAATTACTCAGAGAAGCAAATATTTTACTCTGTTTTGAAAGTGGGTTTGCTCTTGTTAAATTAGTCATCCTAAGGGAGGATGAAATCTAATTCAGAGCTTGTTTATCTATTCAAAGTGGTGCATTCCCATTCTGCCTCCACTGCAAAATTCAAGGAAACTCAGGTCCAAGGCATTAACGCTGAAACTAAATCTGTTCATTGACTCTTTACAGGATTAACTTTCTAAGTATGCCTTAATTCTGAGGCATTTGTTTGCGATGGAAGTCAGAATCCTTAAACCTAATCAGGAGCGGTTGCTGCAGTTTATTTATAGTTCAGAAGGTCAAACTGATTCACTTAATTGGAAAATGCGGCTTCCTAGTCTACACAACTATTGATGTACTGTACATTTGACGCGATTAGTTACCAGGGTGAGATTCTAAAATGACCTTTGTTAATAAGGTGCATTCTCCATAATGGGCTGTTTGCAGTTTCTGAGAGCCATTTACATGATGTGCTTGGTAATCAGTTATATGGTGCAATTCCCAGAGAGAAAAAAAATCACCTTAATTGGAATAGCACTGAAGGCCCAAATCTGAGAGCTTTAGAGTAGTTTGTGTCTGATAACTTATAAAATTTTACATATGTTTTTTTTAATTCAAAGATTTCTTTGCAGAACTAATCTAATACTATTCAGCAATTTAAAAAGTTGAAACGATGAAATTTGCAGGCAAACGGTGGGACCTAGAAAAGATCATTCTGAGTGAGGTATCCCAGGAGAAAGACACACAGGGTATATACTCACTTATATAGACCTATAAGATAGGAAAAACATAATGAAATCTATACACCTAAAGAAGATAAACAAGAAAGAAGACCCGGGCTTAGATGATCAATCCTCACTTAGAAAGACAAATGGGATGGGCATTGGATGTAGGAGAAATCAAGTAACAGGACAGGAGCCTACCACAGAAGGTATCACACACTTCTCATTTGGAAAATTACGCAGTTCAAGACACAAGCATTACTTGGGAAAAGTTTTTGAGTGCCACAATGGAAAATTATTTAGATGAAAATCATTTATAACATAACCATTCCACATTCACTTCATTACATAGACTCTCTTTGTCTCGATATCTCCCTGTCTCTCTCCAACTCTCCCTCGCAAATACACAACACACACACACACACACACACACACACACAAATTCCATTTCACTTTTTAACTTTTCAAGTCTCTATGGAAAGGAATATTGTCATGAAAAATACTTGGCCCAACAGTTTTAAAGCATGTAGAGATGCTTAAATGCAAGGAAACAAGACAAGAAGTGCTTTTCGAACAGAACAAAGAAAACATACTTTGTGAATGATTAGCATGAGAGACTAAAAAGTTCTTTAGACACAGAGCCATATACTCAGCAGGGTGTGTTGACCTCACGATTTACTTGTTGTGTGATTTTTGTCAAATTAATTACCTTCTTGGAAACTATGTTCATTTGTCTATGAAATGAGAATATTAACTGTTTCTTTGGTATGTGGCTGTGAAAAAAAGGTGTCATACAATATTTCTGATAAACATGACATACATGAGAATCGATGTTTGGCTGTTTTCTTTTGGAGGTTTATGTTTTCTGAAGAGGAAGTGGAAGGGAGTAGATCCAGGGAAGAAGGTAGGTAGGGATGCTGGGAGGAGTAGATGGCAGGAAAACTGTGGTCAAGATGTATTGTATGATAGAAAAACCTATCTTCAATAAAAATTTTTAAAAAATGAAAGCCCAAAACACAAAATCAAATATCAATCTAACAGTTGTGTTACATTTGTTTTCTTTTTTCTTTTTATTATTAGTTACATTTTATTAACTCTGTATCCCAGCTGTGTTCTGCTCGATCATTCCCTCCCAATCCCACCCTCTCTCCTCTCCTCCCTACCCCTTTCCAAGTCCACTGATAGGGGAGGACCTCCTCCCCTTTCATCTGACCCTTATTTATCAGGTATCTTCAGGACTGGCTGCAAAATTCTCCTCTGTGGCTTAGCAGAGCTGCTCCTCCCGTAGGGGGTGGGGAAGTCAAAGAGCCTGCCATTGAGTTCATGTCAGAATTAGTCCGTTCTCCTTACTAGGGTACCCACTTGGATACTGAGCTACCATGGGCTACACAAGAGCAGAAGTTCTAGGTTATATCCATACATGGTTTTGTTTGGAGAAACAGTCCCATATAAGACCCCTGTGCCCAGATATGTTTGGTCCTTGTAGAGCTCCTAACCTCTTCATGTCATATTAACTCTCCCTTCTTTCATATGATTCCCTGTACTCTGCCGAAGGTTTGGTTATGAGTCTTAGTATCTGCTTTGATGCACTGCTAGGTAGAGTCTTTCAGAGGCCCTCTGTGGTAGGCTCCTGTCCTGTTACTTGATTTCTCCTACATCCAATGCCTATACCATTTGTCTTTCTAAGTGAAGATTAGATCATCTAAGCCCCGGTCGTCTTTCTTGTTTATCTTCTTCAGGTGTATAAATTTCATTATGTTTATCATATCTTATAGGTCTAAATAAGTGAGTATACACCATGTGTGCCTTTATCCTTCTGGGATACCTCACTCAGAATGATTTTTTCTAGGTCCCACCATTTGCCTGCAAATTTCATCATTTCAACTTTTTTAATTGCTGAACAGTATTCCATTATGTAAAAATACCACAATTTCTGTATCCATTTCTCTGTTGATGGACATCTGGGTTGTTTCCAGGTCCTGGCTATTACAAATAAAGCTGCTAAAAACATGATTAAGCAACTGTCCTTGTTGTGTATTTGAGAAAATTTTGGATATATGCCTAGGAGTGGTATAGCTGAATCTTGAGGAAATGTTACTCCTAATTGTCTGAGGCAGCATCAGCACTTTGATTTCCAAAGTGGTTGGTTCACTTCCCACTAGCAATGAAGGAGGGTTCCCCTTTCTCCACAAACTCTCCAGCATGTGTTGCCATTTGAGTTTTTAATTTTAGCCATTTTGATGGCTGCAAGATGAAATCTCAGGATAGTTTTGTTTCTCTCTGATGGCTAGGGATGTTGAGTATCTCTTTAAGTGTTTCTCTGCCATTCTATATTCCTCTACAGAGAATTCTCTGTTTAGCTCTGTATGAATTTTTTAATTGGATAGCTTGATTTATTGCTTTTTAACTTCTTTAGTTCTTTATATAGTCTGGATATCAGTCCTCTGCTCTTAGAGCCTGTACTGTTGGTGTTCTGTTTAGGAAGCTGTCTCCTTTGCCAATGAGTTCTAGGCTCCTCCCCCTTTTTTCTAACCCATTTAAAGTATCTGGTTTTATCTTGAGGTCTTTGATCTGCTTGGATTTTAGTTTTATTCAGGGTGATAAATATGGATCAATTTTAATTTTTCTGCATGTAGCCATCCAGTTAGACCAGCACCCTTTGTTGAAGATGCTGTCTTTCTTCTATTGAATGGTTTTGGCTTCTTTGTCAAAAAATCAAGTACAACAGATGATCTGTTGTACAGGATCATTTGGAGATTCTGTGTTTTTGTTTCTCCATATGAAGCTGAGAATCTTTCTTTCAACGTCTGTAAAGAATTGTGTTGGTATTTTGATGGGAATTTTATTGAATCTGTAGATTGCTTTTGGAAGGATGGCCATTTTCACTATGTTAATCCTACCAATCCATGAGCAGGGGAGATCTTTCCATCTTCTGATATCTTCTTCAATTTCTTTCTTCAGAGACTTGGATTTTTTTTCAAACACATCATTCATTTGCTTGGTTAGTGTCACCCCAAGTTACTTTATGTAATCAGAGGCTATTGTGAAGGGTGTTGTTCCCTGATTTCTTTCTCAGACCTTTTGTCTTTGGTATACAGAAGAGCTTCTGATTTTTTTTTTAGTTGATTTTGTATCCAGCCACTTTACTGAAGTTATCAACCGAAGGCATTCTCTGGTTGAGTTTTTGGGGTCACTCATGTATACTATGATATCATATGCGAGTAGTGAAACTTTGACCTCTTCTTTTCTGATTTGAATCCCCTTGATCTCCTTTAGTTGTCATATTGCATTAGCTAGGACTTCAAGTACTATGTTGAAGAGATATGGAGAGAGTGGGCAGCCTTGCCTTGTCCCTGATTTTAGTGGGATTGATTTAAGTTTCTCTCCATTGAGTTTGATGTTGGCTATAGGCTTGCTGTATATTGTCTTTACCATGTTTAGGTATGTGCCCTGTATCCCTGATCTCTCTAAGACTTTAAATGTGAATGGGTGTTGGACTTTACCAAATGCTTTTCGGCATCTAAGGAGGTAATCATTTGGTTTTTCTCCTTCAGTTTGTTTATGTGGTGGATTACATTGATGGATTTCCATATGTTGAACCACCCTTGAATGCCTGCGATGAAGCCTACATGGTTATGGTGGATGATATCTTTGATGTGTTCTTGGATTAGGTTTGCAAGTACTTTATTGAGTATTTTCGCATCAATGTTCATAAGAGAGATAGGTCTGAAATTCTCTTTTTTGTTTGGTCTTTGTGAGATTTAGGTATCAAGTTGACTGTGGCTTCATAGATTGCGTTTGGTAATGTTCCTTCTGTTTCTAGTTTGTGGAATATTTTGAGGAGTATTGGTATTAGCACGTCTTTGAAGGTCTGGTAGAATTCTGCACTGAATCCATCTGGCCCAGGGCTTTTATTGGGGGAGGGAGACTGTTGATGACTGCTTCTATTTCCTTGGGGGATATAGGTCTATTCCATCTTTCTACTTGTTCTTCACTTAATTTTGGTAGAAGGAATCTATCAAGAAAATTGTCCCCCCCCCTTTTTATTTAGATTTTCAAATTTTGTGGCATATTGGCTTTTGTAGTAGTACGTATGATTGTTTGGATTTCCTCAGTGTCTGTATTTATGTCCTTCTTACCATTTCTGGTTTTGCTGATTTGGATATTTTCTCTCTGCCTTTTAGTTAGTTTGGCTAAAGGTTTGTCTATCTTGTTGATTTTCTCAAATAACCAGCTCTTGGTTCCATTGCTTCTTTGAATTGTTTTATTTGTTTCTAATTGATTGATTTCAGCCCTGAGTTTGTTTATTTCCAGCCATCTGCTCCTCTTGGGTGAATTTGCTTTTTTTTTTCCTAGGGCTTACAGTTGGGCCATTAAGTTGCTTGTATGAGATGTCACAAATTTCTTCTTGAAGACACTTAGTGCTATGAATTTTCCTCTGAGCACTGTTTCCATTGTGTCCCATTAATTAGGGTATGTTGTACCTTCATTTTCATTGAATTCTAGGAAGTCTTTAATTTCTTTCTTTATTTCTTCCTTAACCAAGCTGTCATTGAGCAGCAAGTTGTTCAGTTTCCATATACGTGTAAGCTTTTTGCTAATTCCATTGTTGTTGAGGTCTAACTTTAGTCCATGGTAGTCACATAGAATACAAGGGATTATTTCAGTCTTCTTGTATCTGTTGAGGCTTGCTTTGTGGCCAACTATATGCTCTATTTTGGGAAAGTTCCATGACAAAACTAAATTTATGCAATATCTGCACAGCAAACCAGCCCTACAGAAGATACTAGAAGGAAAACTCCAATCCAATGAAAACAACTTCTCCCAAAAGACATAGTATACAGATAATATCCCAACAAAAAAGAAAACAAGCAATGAAACACAGTAAGACCACCAACTCCACAATAAAAGGAATTAATGTTCATTGGTCACTTTTATCTATCAACATCAATGGACTCAACTCTCCAATAAAAAACACAGACTAACAGAATGCTTGCAGAAACAGTATCCAAAATTCTGCTGCATATATTTGTTTTCTAATAAAACTAGTAGAAACAGAATTCAGGGATAAGAACCCTTAAGAAAAAAGTCTTTGTCCCTATACAGTACCATTAAGAGAAATGATTTCACATAGCTGTAAGTTATAGTTATAAAAATCTTTCTAGAAAATACCTGAAGCTAAACATCTCTAAGACCTTGATATTCAGTTGTTGATTTTGCTTGCTAAAGGGCAGTGCTTGTCCCCAATTCCACAGCATTTCTTACACATTCTTACTCTTGGTCATATTTCTAATACAACACATGGCCGTGAAAACAAACTGTTGTTAAACCATTACTATGTATGCGGTCACTACCAGTCGTATCAAGGCAGCCTGTACATTTACAGTAATGATTAGAGGGGCTGGAGAGATTTCTCAGTGGTCAGTGCCCAGTGCTGTTCTAGAGAACTGGTTCCATTCACAGAACCCACATCTCTTTGCTCATCATCACCTATCTCTTCAGCTGTAGTTATACCCTCTTCTGGCCTCTACAGGTACTGAATGCATGTCTTACAAATGACAAACCTACACAAAGACACACGTATACACATAAATAAAACTATAAATAAACCTTCAAACAAAATGAATTGTTAGGTAAAATCTGTAAAATGCCTTATTTCAGACTCATCTAATATGTCTGTAATGGTGTCAGACCCTACATTGTAATGAGTGCCTGAAGTGGCTCAGATGTAAGAAGTCTACAAATCTGCTTTGAGACCTAGAGAAGCATGCAAATTATTTCATGACTAATTTCTATTTTTAATAATGGCATCTTTAATGTGCCTTAGGAATATTCAAGCATTAAAAGAAATGACATATTTGAAAACATGAACCACAAGATACTACATGATTTATATGATCAGAAATATTGTTTATTCTGCTAGCCCAGATGATAAGTCACATTCTTAGAAAGTGAGATAAGGTGCCAGAACCATTACAGATGTAGCTGTGGAGGAGTGATCCGCAGCTGACTTGCTAACAGTGGGTACCTGAGAATTCTCCTGGGATTAAGACAGTTCTTCACCTGTGTGAGATATTGATTGTAGATACATAGAGTGGAGCAGGCTTTAAGAATTTAAGTTAGTGGATGCAGACAATCATCAGACAAAACAATATTACTGTGCTGGCCAAACTGCATATTTTTCCTTCACTGGCCTAGCCTGGTAATCGTGGATGTGAGACAATGCAGCACAAACTCTAACAAAAATCTCTTATGGGTAGTTAAAGTTAATTATGATATATATATATATATATATATATATATATACACATATATATATTATATATTATATATATTTAATATATTATATATATTTAATATATATAATATATAAATATAATTATGATATATATATACCTATATATATATAGGAGTATTATTCTGGTTTTACTAGGGGATTTAATTTCTAAGACTAAGGCATTATGAATGAATTACGAAATAAAGTCATTAGAGAAATTGCATGGACTCTTGTGTCCAAGGAAATTCATTCCTTAGCTTCATTCCTTAGCCCACATTACAAAGTTCCAGATTTCTAAGCAGACAAATATCTTAAAATGCAGATTCATAGATGCCTACCTTTCGAAAGAGAGCAATTAGAAAGCCTTACCTTCCAGTGAGAACATATTAAAATAGACAATTTTCCATTCTTAACTTACATTTGTTAAGAAACTTCTAAGCATAGCTGATAATAACCAAACTACCTAATTTTTATATCTGATCTCTCTTTTTCAATCTAAAACATACAATCTATTGTAAATACAATATAAGAAGCAAATTAAATACTACTTCATTAGATACTGCTTCTCCATTTTATTAAGCCATCTTTGTTTGTTTGTTTATTTGCCCTGGGAATTAATGACAGTATAAAAACTGGATAAAATTGATAGCTTTCTATTTTAAATATAGTGTTTTATACAGAAATGTCAATTACTTTTACACAGCGAATACTTCAAGCTTAATAACTGTATAAGAAAAATATTTTGGAATGGGTAAAAATCTCTGGAGTATTGTGTGTAATGAGCTGCAGTCACCGAGCTTGGTGCATTTCTATTTATTTTCAAAGCTTCCTTCCTTATCTTGCAATACTGTAATCTTTTAGATAATGTATCCTTTATTTGATTTGACAGAGTAACAGCTGCTTTATGTCTCATATTTCTTCACCATCTTTGTTAAGGGAACATTACATTTTCTTCATTTTTAATCACGTTTAATATGAAAATATTTATCTGGAAACTGATTCAAGAGCCAACTCTAGTACAATGTGTTTGCAGCTTAGGCTTCACCACTTTTAAGAGCAAGGTGCCTCTGGGTCTTTCTTAGATCAAGCACGTATATGTTTCCCGAATGCAGCACTTCACAGATTTGAAAGCGGAGCTACCCTGGCACAGAGTTGGTCTAGGACCAGCTAGCTTCCTCATGTGCATGCTGAGTGCACATGCGCTAGAATTGGCTCAGTCCCCATCACAGCAAAATAGCAAAGAACCCTTGTGTCTGTGCTGATTGAAACTGTGCCTGGTATTTCTATAACTTATTTGAATGCGATATCTGTGTAAATGAGTTACAAAACTACAGTTATTTACCCTAGTGAACATAACAGAATAATGTTTGGATAGAAAAAAGATTTTATAGTTAATGTGACTATAACTCTTGTTACATGTCTCTAACTTGCAAAGCAATGACCTTATGCAGTTTCCTGCTTTCTCTGTACTGTTATCTCTCTGTGTTATCTTTAAACAAGAAATATTTCTAAAGCTAGTTGCACTCGGAAGGATGATTACCCAAGATAAAATATGTAAGAAGGAATCAATAAGTAGCTCTGTTTTCATTGTGATCTCCCTCCACATCTGCTCATTGTAAGAGTAAAAGGCAACTTAAAATAAAAGAGGAGAAGCTTCACTCTTGCTTACTTGTGTTGAAGTAAAAAGAGAACTAGATCATTAAGTCAAAATATGAAAAAGAAAACACAGAGGGAAGCTACCAATTTTAAAAACAGGTTCTGCAACCAACAAGAAAACCGCTACAAAGTCAGGTCTATCTGATTTCCTGGCTTTTAATATGTTTCCCAATAATGTCTTTCTTTATGATTCCTGAAAACTAATAAAGTCTAAGGCATTACTTTTACCACATTTTTCTAACTTTTAAAGTCTTTTAATTGTCTTTTGTATCGATTTCCATCTAAGCTTCTTTCCATCTCTAGAAATGGTGATTAATTAAGTGCTTGGATTGAATGATAGTCCTGCATAACTTGGTCCACTGAAAGGCTCCCCCGTTGCCATTTTGGCACAAGTGGCAAAATATTGTTTCTTTAACTGATAACTTTTATGTGTTACTGTATCCAATGTGAAAACTGATAGTTACTACATGATTCAGGAGACGTAGTTGCATTATAGAAGATTCAGACTGGAACGCAAGTGATTGATTGGGGCAGCATCACTGGGCCTTTAGGTGACATGGCTGTGGGTACTACTACGGGCTGCATCTTGGGAAGCTATATCGTCTGAACCCCATCATTTCGTAGGTATTACTTGAAAGCCAGAGGATAAAGATAGCACTTAAATGTCTTTTTCTTAAGCAAGTTGCGGAAATTGCAGAAGCACAAATAACTGAACAAAAGTAAGCAATGCCTCCTTGCACCCTTTGTTAACACTTGTGTTTCCTGAGGTTGTTTACAATAAACTGCAATCTGTATAACACAGTCTTATTCATACCACTGCACAATGGGTGGTTTCACCAAATGTATGACCAAGGACCAAGACTTATGTAGCAGATTTAGTTGTAACATAATACTAACATTTATTTGACTATAATGATCTGGCTCTCCCTCTGTCTTATATCACTGGAGCCTCGTCACCGTAATCTCATTTTTATTCCAGGAACCAAAAAAGTACACACATAGATGATTTAAATTCTCTCCATGCTGCTTTCACTTCTGGCTCTACAATCTACTGTTTACTTTTTTCCCCCAGTCCCAAGTTACCTATAGTTTTCCTTATCTACAATTGCCTCTCACTTTAAGTGACCTTTCCCATAACTAACCTCAATCTTGTGTCTCTGTGGAGATATGTAAGTTGCTTGGTCCTTATTTTTTTCTGATAATCCTTCGTTGCTACACCAGTTTTTTTTTCATTTTCTTTTTCTTTCTTTCTTTCTTTTTTTCTTTCTTTTTCCTTCTTTCTTTTGTTTTCTTTACTTTTTTTGGTGAGTTTTCTTTTATTTTAAATATTTTCCCTAACTTATTCTTAAATTTCATATTTGATCATAAGGTACGTGAGGAATATGTTAACACAGGAGCATATGAGCACATAGCCCTAAAGCACATAACAATGCACTGAAATTTACATTCATCTGATTGAGAGTGTAGTTCAAAAGTATACTATAATGTAAAGGCCAGCTTTGATCGCTAACAACACATGTGTGTGCTAAACACACACACACACACACACACACACAGAGAGAGAGAGAGAGAGAGAGAGAGAGAGAGAGAGAGAGAGAGAACACACTAATTGATTCGAGATGATGTGAAAAAGAAGGGAAAGCTTTGCTTTGGGGATCACAATTTCACTTGCTTAGTAAGCAATATTAATATCACTAAGAAAAGACTAAAATATTATCAAGGGTAAAAATGGAATATAGAAAGGCGAATCCAAAAACATGTTTTTATAATCCATATTCGTCAACAATCAGGAATGCCCTGTAAATGCACTCTGTGGTAGAAATCAATAGTCCAGCTGCCAGAGTAATCATAGCATTTTGGTACAAAAGTCTTTCAGACTCTCCTTTAACCTGGGGAGATTACTCTAGATTATTTTTTTCCTTCACTCACTTGTCATCAAACAATACTATAATTGCCAAACTTAATATCTATAAACAGTTTTCGCGAATTAGTTTATTTAATCAGTTTGAGGTCTGATCACAATCCCCTCTCTCCTCTCCTCCCAGTCCCACTGTCAAACCTCCTACCCACATCTTCCCTGCCCATTATCCTCTGAGAAGGAGAGATCCTGTAGGCTTAAATTTTTCACCAAACCTACTTTATTTAGGGTTCTTAAACATGTTTACCTCCTTTCCCAAACCCCTCCCCCTCCACACCTTAGAAGAAGATTAGTAAGGAAAAGGACTATAGACCTCCTTCATCTACTTCCTGTTGATTAGGGTTGATGGATCTTTAGGGAATCACCAAACTCAGTCATCAGGATGCCAGCAGTCCAGTCCATAGGCCAACACCAAGCATCAACATGGTTCAGAAGATCTGGACAAGTCAGTGAAAGCCACAAGACTCAGTTGGATTTCCCTGAGTAGTTCTCCAGAATGTTTTTCTCTGTGAAATCAAGTGTCAAAGCATGAAGATCAGCGTGATGATGTCAATCCATAAAGTCATGCCTCAGTGTGAGTAGACATCTATATATCTCCTCTCCTCAAAGTTCATCCACAGATGTTCTCAGCTGGCCAAAGTCATGCCAAACATCATATGTCCTCTCTCAAGCAACCTACAGCAAAACATCACATGCCCAGTTTTCACATGGCAAATCACATGGCAAAACTGAGTCTTCAAAGAAAACAGAAAGTTCCACTTCAAATCACTACATAGATCATGTGCCAACTCACCCTAGAATATCAAGTCTCAACAGGTCTAGGCACATACTCTCCCACTGAGGCTAGACAAAGCAGCCCGGCTATGGGAAAGGGATCCAAACACAGGCAATAGAGTAAGAGATAGCCCCAACAGTTGCTAGAAGACTCACATGTTGACCAAGATGCAAATCTGCTACATATACGTAGGAGGCCTAAATGAAGCCCATGCATGTTCTTCGGTTAGTAGTTCACTTTCTATGAGCCCCCACGGTCCCAGGTTAGTTTAGCGTTTTGGTGTTCTTGTAGTATTCTTGACCTTGTGAGCTCCCTCAATTCTTCCTCCCACTCTTCCATAAGACTCCCCGAGCTCGATCTATTGTTTGGCTGTGGGTTTCTGCTTCAGTTTCCACCAGTTGCTGGATGAAGCCTCCCAGGAGACAGTTATGCTAGGATCCTGTATGCAGTCATAGCAGAGCATCATTAATAGTGTCAGTGGTTGGCTCTCTCCAATGAGGTGGGTCACAAGTTGGCCAGTCATTGGTTGGTCATTTCATCAATCTCTGCTTTATCTTTATCCCTATATTTCTTGTAGGCAGCACAAATTTTGGGTGGAATGTTTTATGGGTAGGTTGGTGCTCCTCTTCCTCCACTGGAAGACCCACCTGGGTACAGGAGGTAGCCACTTCAGGCTCAATGTATACCCTGCCGCAAGGAGTCTCAGCTATGGTCAACCCCGTCTATACTCAGAAGCCTCCTCAGTCCCAGAGATGTCCTTGACTATGATTTCTGCTTGCTTCCGCAGTCCTCCCCCATTCCAACCACAGGATTACCCATCCCATTTCCCTCCCCTCCCACTCTCCCATTGAATTCCCTCCCTCCATCTACTTCAGATGTCTATTTTATTTCCCATTCTGGGAGATTCAAGTATCCTTCCTTGGGCCTTCCTTGGTAATTAGCTTTGTTGGGTCTGTGGATTATAGCATGTTTATCCTATACTTTATGGCTAACATCCACTTATAAGTGAGCATTTACCATGTGTGTCTTTCTGGGTTACCTCAGGATGATAGTTCCTTCCTTTATCCATTTGCCTGCAAATTGCATGATGTCTTTGTTTTTAATAGCTAAGTAGTATTTCATTGTATAAATGCTTCTCATATTTTCTTATCCATTCTTCTGCTAAGGGTTTCTGGCTATTAGAAATAAAGCTTCTACGAACATGGTTGAGCAAGTGTCCTTTTGTTATGGTGGAGCATCTTTTCACAAATGCCCAGTAGTGGTATAGCTGGGTCTTGAGGAAATGATATTCCCACTTTTCTAAGGAACCACCAGATTGATTTCAAAGTAGTTGTACAAGTTTCCACTATAAAGATTTATATAAAAGATTAGTGTGTGAGGTTATAGGCTCAATTTCCCATCAGATGTAGATAAAAGATAGACATCAACAATCAGACAATTGTCTTGACTAATGAGAAATGTTTTATAATAAAGGTACCATTTTGCATTCTGGAGCATACAACTGTTTCCAGTGAATTTAAAGAGCATTTGATTATATCCATGTTGCCTGAAGAAACAAACTCAACTAATAAACCTATCAACTAAGACCCCAAATCTTCATCCCCAAAGTAATGTCCCTTTATCAAGGACTTGCTGTTAATCCAGGTGAATACAAATCCCAAAGAATCTCTCTCTTACCAATTTCCACACTAATAAAATTAAGAGAGAAATCCCTTATGCTCTGAAATTTGAAACATATTTACTTACAAACTTCTGAGCATCTTTATATATAAAGGCCCTTTGCACTGAACTGAGCTGTAGATTCTTTCAGAGATCCAGAGATAAGAAAAGGTATTTTGTTGTCGGCGTAGTTCTAGTTTTCAGGAAAGTCACAGAAACAAAAATACAAGTTGATAACTAAAGCAGGAATCATTTAAGAGTGGCACAATTGAATTAAGGCATGAAAAACATGAGCAGAAGTTGAAAAGACAAGGTTATAAAGCAAATGCACTAAAAATTGTAGACCATCATGAATTAACCCAATTAATATTAATGAGCAATGGAGTTGCATTTATTTATTCTACATTTTAACTATTTTATTCCTTATTATTGGAATAAGAAAAATAAAAGATAATTTTGCCCATCTTCTTCCTCTGGGTATCAGCATGTTTGTCAGTATATAGTAGCTCTTTGCATTACGAATCAACTTGTACCTAACGATCACTACTTGAGAATTGGCTCATTAGAATACATACTAGGAACTCTAAGTTGCTTTCAAATCACCACGATTTCTTCAAGTTGATATCTTATACTTTAATGGCTAGTAAATGAAAATAACGTTTGGAAGGTGAGTAATTGTTCATGCACAAAAATATAGGATTAGACAACCCACCAAGGTCAGGAGGAAAACTCAAGACAAAGATGCAGATGCAACCTTCCTGCCAGAGAAAGACTAATCCATGTTTTTATTTTCAAATAATTGTTAGCATTGCCAAGTTCTATCAATAAAATAGAAAGTGGTCTTACTATTTAACATCTTCCCTCCATGAATTAGATGTAACTGATGAAAGTCATTGAGTGCATCTATTAACACAACCAAAATAGCAGTGGTGTTTCATTTCTTCTCTTGGAATCCTTAGTTTTGGCATTAACGTTCAGTTCTGAGGTTAGAACTTCTCATTCTTGACCAAAAGAATCTCCCCCCCTTTAGACAAGAGTGATCAGTGCTATTCGGTAAGTACACGTGTTTCACCTATAGTTATGGGATAGTGTAATCCTGTAAGTTTGATTCTTGTACTGGATATGAAGAATTTCAGATGCACAACCAAGTATTGTCATTTTTAAAAAAAAACTGATATTCTGTGCTTTTTTACGTCTTTACATACTCATATTACGCTCAGACTATCAGAGAATATGCCACTCAGGTTATCAAAATTTCACATAAATTAATTCAAGTTGAGATACGTCATATGGAAACTTAAGTTGCACATGTGCCTATGAAGATGCACTCAGGACAATATAGATAACACAGTTCTTCTAATAGGACAATACAAACACTGAGGAAAATAAGAAATTGTATTTCAATTAGTTGTGGTTTTCTGTAGTTGTCTCTGCCTGTTACAAAAAGAAGTTTCTTTGAAGAGACATAAAAATCACACTCATCTGTAGGTATGAGAACAAATGTCTTGGGATTGTAATTAGGGATTATGCTGATTTCATAAATCAGTGATTTTTAATTCTCCTTCAATTCACTAACGTGGATAAAAGTAACATAATATTGACTGAACAGATTCTATTCAAGACTATATATGTATATACATATTCATATATGTATCCAATAATAATTAGTGAAAAAGAGCTTATGAATTTGAAAGAGAGTGAGAGAAGTATTTGGGAGACTTTGGAGACAGGAAAGGGAAGGTAAAATGTAGTTACATTATAATCTAAAAAAAAAGATGTACCTCTCAATTCTGTCCTAGAACAGGATGGCAAAGTACCTTATGTTTAATAAACAGCATTTTTGATCAGCTAAACTGAGGCACCCATAATGACTTGGTACCAGAAACCTGACTAGGTGCAATAAGGGAATTAGGAAAAGACAGATACTAAGAAAACAACAGTCAGGAAAAGCTAGAAACAGGTAGGCTGTGCCTAATTTTATGGAGCTGCACCTACTTACCACTTACACAACAACCAGGAACCTCGGCCTATTTAATATGTAGAGCACAGAGGAAGGAGTTAGAAATGGTCTCTATAGTCATGTATTCTTGGACTATAAACATCCAGGAGGAGGTTTGCACACCTTATTCAATCATTTGTGTGTAACCTATGCTTGTACACATTGCCAACATTTTCATGTGATCAGAGAAAGGATTTGCCATAGCTGAGCCTGACCCATAGGGAAAGGCCCTGCCATTCCCATGAGTCTGAAGTCTTGGATCTGGACATGACCATGGCTATATTAAACAATATACCTTCACTCGAGACTTCTCCCAGTCTGTGCAGATTCGCCCAAGGCTTACTTTACTCCCTACACTGAACTCAGGTTTAAAAGTAGACTAATAAACCAAACCAGAACAAAACTGGCAACTATCTTCTGAGTAAAGTAAGAATAACAGGGGGTTGGAAAGCTAAAATTGAGCAGAATTTCATAATTATCCTGACAATAAGACCTTGATTAAATGTTGTTCAAGAATATTGAGAAAGTGCTCTTTTTTTCAATTTTTTAAATATTACAGTTTTTTTAACTCTGTATCCAGCTGTATCCTGCTCCTTCCCTCCCAATCCCACCCTCATTCCCTTGTCTACTCCCTGCCCCTTTCCATGTCCACTGATGGGAAGAACCTCCTCCCCTTTCATCTGACCCTCTTTTATCAGGTATCTTCAGGACTGGCTGCAAAGTCCTTCTCTGTGGCCTAGCAGGGTGCTCCTCTCTCATCGGGGAGGGGGGAGGAGCCATTTTGTTCATGTCAGAAATAGTCCCTATTCCCCTTACTAGTGCTCTTAAATACATATTTAAAGAAACAGAAAACAGTTCATATATGGAAATATTAAAAAAGAAATACAATATATAAAATTTGTTTGGAAATGAAATAGGAGAAAAGTAAACAGAACAAGATATAACATAATTCTTTGGTTTTCAAATTGGTTCCAAAATGAGAAAATCAAAGTGCTAGTATTTAGCCTATCTGTCTAATAGCTATCTACCATTCTCCCCTTACTATAGTGTATTGTTCAAATTTTAGTTCATGTTTCTTTGAAAAGGATAAGACCAAGTAAAAATAACATTGATACTGGAAGTTAAAGGTTTAAGAAGCAATGGAGCAAGAGACTGGGGAGAAAAAGTTGTATAAGGAATATTCTGTTGTTTTCTTACTAATTAAAATACAGAAAACATAGTTTGAATAACAGTACCGAGCATAGGTAGACAATGTTCTTTCTAGGAAGCATATGCTATTTAATAAAAATTGATGTGAGTAATTAATGGGGAGGCATTAGGACACCCAAAAGAGTACTCACTACTGCTGTTGCCCACAGATGTATCATAAGAGCACAAACTTTGATTATGGGACACAGAGAAATTACTCTTAAACTTATCAGAAAACTCTCTCCATGATAGCTAGCTTTCCTTGAGCTGAAAATACTATGCAGGCTGCTAGGAAAGAAATGACAATCAATGATCTTATTCACTCCAATACTCTGTGTGCCACAGGAACCTGACAAGCAAGATGTGCTCACAGGAGCAATCATGACATTGGGGTTGTAGGGGTAACCACTTCTTTCTGATTCAGTTTGATTCCTGTTCCACAGAAAGAAATTTGTGTCTCACTTTCATCATGAAATAAACTTCATAAAAATATGTTAATGTGTTGTTAGCTAGGTAGTATTAAATTCTGTTTTATGTTATGTGTAAGAGACTTAGATTTGGTTTTAACTCCCTATCTGCTCAAACTTGTCTCCCTGCCATTAGTCACACTTTCATTCTTTGATGTTTGTTTTAAATATTTGTGTGATTTTTATGTGTATGTTTTGCCTTCATACACATGCAATGCCCACAGTGGCCAAAAGATAGCAACAGAACACTCAGAACTGGAGTTACAGAAAGTATGAACAGACATATACGTGCTAGGGACCTAACGTGGGGGTTATAGCTGGGGACATAAATTGGGGTTTATACAAGAGCAGAAAGCATTCAACCACTGAGCCATCTCGCAATCCCTAGCTTTTCATACATTTAAAAAAATTATTTCATGGATATAGGGGGGCGATCCAAGATGCCTGCCACGAGAGAACACTGTGTCTGAGGAGTAGGAGAGCAGAAACAAGGCAGCAACCAGGAGACTGAACTCTGGGACCTAAAACGCCAGCATTGTGAGTGCCAGGTGAGCGGAACTCCTACAGTGAGAAAATCAAGTGGGAAAACCCTAGAGACACCCAGGTATTACCTGGAGAAATTTCCAGGTGACCAGCGGCGCACAGCTCTGATCTGGACAAGCGGCTGCGCTGGGTGCCCGCACCCACCATTGCAGACTGGATCTCACAGTCTCGCGGGCAGTCTCGGGAGGAGCCGGCTGCCATTTTCACCGAACTGCACCCTACGAGCTCACACTGCTCCCGAGTTCTGCCTGAACCCACGGGTGTGCAGCGGGCACGAACCGATCACCAGAACCACC
>CM053743.1:30406758-30438585 GCA_028658305.1 Pachyuromys duprasi
CCCTGAGGAGACAGGATAAGCTGGGGTTGGATGGAAGGGAAGGAGGTCCTCCCCTGTTGGTGGACTTGGAGGGGGCGGGGAAGAAGGAGATGAGGGAGGGAGTGGGAGGGTAGGAGGGAATGGGGGAGGGGGCTACGCCTGGGATTCAAAGTACCTAACCTGTGATTGAGATAAAAATAAATAAATTAAAAAAAAAATTAGAAAAAATAAAACTAGAAAAAAAAAAACAAATTACAAAAGGGCTTAGAAAGAAATTAGGGAAACAACACCACTCACAAGGACATTACACCTGTTAGAAGAAACAGTGAGAAAGAGGATTGGACTCATTGGCACAGGCGACAACTTCCTAAACAGAACACCAACAGTACAGGCTGTAAGAGCAACAATCAATATGACCTAATGAAACCAAAAAGCTCCTGTAAAGCAAAGGAAACTGTCATCAGAACAAAATGACTGCCTACAAATTGGAAAAGGACCTTCAGCAAACCTATATCAGACAGAAGGTTAATATCCAGAATACATAAAGAACTCAAGAAGTTAAACAACAACAAATCAAATAATCCAATTAAAAATGGAATACACAGCTAAACAGAGAATTTTCAATAGAGGAATATCAAATGGCAGAGAAACATTTAAAGAAATGCTCAAAGTCCTTACTCATAAGGGAAATGCAAAACAAAGTGACCTTGAGATTTCACCTTACACTCATCAGAATGGCTAAGATCAAAAACTCAAATGACAACATATGCTGGAGAGGTTGTGGAGAAAGGGGAACCCTCCTCCATTGCTGGTGGGAATATAAACTTTTACAACCACTTTGGAAATTAATTTGGTCCTTTCTCAGACAATTAGGAATAGTGCTTCCTCAAGATCCAGATATACCACTCCTAGGCATATATCCAATAGATTCTCAAGTATATAACAAGGACATTTGCTCAATTCTTTTTTTTAGCAACTTTATTTGCAATAGGCAGAAGCTGGAACCTACCCAGATGACCCTCAGTTAAAGAATTCACACAGAAATTGTTGTGAAATTCCAGAAATTTACATAATGGAATATTACTCAGCGATTAAAAACAAGTAAATCATGAACTTTGCAGGCAAATGGTAGGAACTGGAAAAGATCATCCTGAGTGAGGTATCCTAGAAGCAGAAAGACACACAGGGTTACACTCACTCATAAGTGGATATTAGACATGTAATACAGGATAAGCATACTAAAATCTGTACACCTAAAGAAACTAATCAATAATGAGGACTCTGGGTAAGATGTTCACCCCTCATTCAAAAAGGCAAAGAAGATGGATATCAGAATTGGGAGAAAATAGGAAACAGGACAGAAGCCTACCACAGAGGGCCTCTGAAAGACTCTGCCCTGCAGAATGTCAAAGCAGATGCTGAGACTTATAGCCAAAATTTGGGCAGAGTGCAGGGAATCTTATGAAAGAAGTGGGAAATAATAAGACCTGTAAAGGACAGGAGCTTTACAAGGAGAGAAACAGAACCACAAAATCTTGGCAAAGTGGTCTTTTCTGGGACTGATAATCCAACCAAACACCATTAGGAGATAACCTAGAATCCCTGCACAGATGTAGCCCATGGTAGTTCAGTGTCCAAGTGGTTTCCATAGTAATGGGAACAGGACTGTCTCTGACATGAACTGATTGGCCTGCTCTTTGAACACCTCTCCCTCAGGGGGATGCAGGCTTACCAGGCCACAGAAAAAGACAATGCAGCCACTCCTGATGAGACCTGATAGACTAGAATCAGAAGGAAGTTGGAGGAAGACCTCCCCTATCAGTGAAGTATGAGAGGGGCATGGGTAGAGAAGAGGAAACAGGAGGGGTTGGGAGCAGAGGAGAGAGGAAGCTATAGGTGGGATACAAAGTGAATAAACTGAAATTTAAAAAAATTTAAAAAATGAAAATGTCCATCCTACCAAAAGCAATCTGCAGATTCAATGCAATTCCCATCAAAATAACAACACAATTCCTTACAAAACTTGAAAGAAAAATTCTCAACTTTATATGGAAAAAAAAAAACAGAATTGCCAAACTGATCCTGTACAACAACAGATCATCTGGATTTATCTCCATGCCTGATCTCAAGCTGTACTACAGAGCAGTAGTAATAAAAATTGCATGTTACTGGCATAGAAACAGAATGACTCATCAATGGAATTGGATAGAAGACCCAGATATAATCCCACACACCAACAGATACCTAATTTTTGACAAAGAAGCTGAAACCATTCAATGAAAAAAAGAGAGCATCTTCAACAAATGGTGCTGGTCTAACTGCATGTCTACAAGTAGAAAATGCAAATAGATCGATATTTATCACCCTGCACAAAAGTAAAGTCCAAGTGGATCAAAGATCTCAACATAACACCAGACACACTAAATCGGTTAGAAGGACACATCTGTTTCTATCCCTGTGATTGTTAGTATTCATTGTCAATTTTCCTGGATTTGGAATCATCTGGACACAGCTTTGTGTATGTCCTCAAGGGCATTTTCTGAGATGTCAGAAAAGAATGGAATCCTCACCCTGAGTGTCTGCAGCACTGTCTCAGGAATAAGCGTCCCAGGCGAGATGATAAAATATTAAATAAAGTATACTACAATATTAATAATAATAATTATTATGGTGAGTTAAACTAAAAAAATTAATTAATAACAATAATGACCATACATGTTTGAACCTCTTACCAATTACCAGGAAGTACCTGGGAAGTATTTGTAACATGCAATTATATACCGATAACCTTATGGCATCTTAGACATCTTAATCAAATTTTGTAGGATTATTGCATCTCACTGAGACCACTAAAATAGCAAGAAAAGATGCCTTCAAACTTCGACAACATTGCCAATTTTAGTTACTGAATCTTTTAAAACTGTTCTCTGATATGCTGTTCTGTAAGACTTTACAAACACATAGTTAGCACCATGCAGCTATGGATCTCGGATAATAATGTCAAATAAATATTTTAGCAGTTTATAATAGCTTTTTTCTTTGGGGGTTAGGAAGTAATGATTCTTAGATGAATGACTTACTTTCAAGCTCGCATTTATTACTCAGTGTTGAACTTTTCCTTTTCTAATAAAAGAGATGGATTCAGTGGCTTACAATTATGATATCATAGCATATGATTTAGAAATGACATACTAGTCTACTCTTGTACAAAACAGCAGTTCATATCAACATTTTTGGAAACCTGGAAAGTGGTAAGCAATTCAGTTTCATAAAATCAAGTTGAAAGTTGCAAATATGTAAAAGTAAAAAGAAAAAAGAAAAGAAAGACATTTTCTATTCATTACCAGTGAGGCATACTGATGTGCTATAATTTTCCCCAAATGATAAAGAGCTAATGTTGAGGGATTAGAAAAAAGATTTCAGGTAGCAGTATTTGATATAGTTATTATGTACAAAAAAGTCAAAATCAAAATATATTTTAGGAAATATTTGTAGAGAGTTTTACATATTGAAAACTATATTCCATGTATTATAATATAGGAAGGGTGATGGGTTGGAGCTGTTCCTGATTTCTATGTGGAGGTGAATGCACTTCATACATGCCATTTTCAGTTAGAAACCAGCCCTGGGGACAAGTTAAGAAGACGGATCAGAGCAAAGCTTATCACTCTGGGCCCTTTCACGGCTGGCAGGGTCAGCCCTTTATATGACTGCTTCCAGTTAAGTGGCTTCCATACTGCAGTTAAATGGTTCAAGTAACTCAAGTAACAAACAAAGCTACTCAAAATGTGCTCTCTAAGGAGATACACTATCTTCAATGATTTTAAAGATAACTGCCTCAACATGAACTAAACAAGGGCAATGCCAGTAGTTGTGCCTAGGGATATGCAGGAAGCACACAAGGCTGCCATCCTACACAAAGAAAACTAAGGAGAGCTGAGCTGGCATTTTGTGGAGGAGAAATAGTCTTCCCCAGGGAACAACACACTAACTGCTTGCCTAATGCCATTCAGCCCCAAAAACATACATAAAAGTAACATTATATAAACGGAGCAGATTATATGTAGAAATATATGCACATATTCACATATTAACAATTAATTAAAATGAGGCCATAAGACTGCTCCCAGGCCACAAAGGAAGACAGTGCAACCAGTGCTGATAAGACCTGATAGGCTAGGGTCAGAGGGAGGAGAAGGAGGCCCTCCCCTATCAGTCCACTGAGGGAGGGGCATAGAGGGAGATGAAGGAAGGAGGGTGGAATTGGGAGGGGATGAGAGAGGGCCTACCGCTGGGATACAAAGTGAATAAACTGTAATTAATATAAAAATAAATAAACAAAATTTAAAATTCAAAAAAAGAGGTCATAAATTTGAAAGAGAGAAAGGAAGGGTATACAGAGGCTTGAAAAAAGGAAAAAGAAGATGCAATAATTACATTATAATGCCAAAAAATAGAAAAAATATGTGTAGTGTGTATGGCAAAAGGCTCAATGTACTAAACAACTATACTTAATCAGCTCTTATAAATTTTTCTCAAGTTAACACAGAATCTCCCCATTTTGCCACCTAGCAACCATCCTCCTATTTTCTAGACCCTAGCAACCATCCTACCATTTTCTGTTTTTATGATGTTAGTTTTTCATGAGTTTAGTTATTCATTTGTCAAATTTGGCTGTTTTTTAGTTTAATTTGCTCATTTGTTTCTTCAGTTGTTATGTATTTTTGTTTTTTATTCACATATGAATGAAACCATGCTACATCTGTCCTCATGTATTTCATCATATTTCACACCCTACAATGTTCTTCACCCATAAATATAGTCACAAATGGTGATGTTTCATTCTTTGAAATGGCTACATTAAGTTAAATAAATTAATTAAAAGCATACCTTTAAAACTTTTTTCTTGCTGAGAAAATAGAAAGCACAACATGCCAACACTTTGAAAAATATAACTTAACTAGCACCTTTAAAACTGAAGAATAGTAGTATTATGAAGGAATGATTGCAAAATTTAAAAACCTGAGTTATTTCAATCTAGCAATAATTTAAACATAAACATACAGAAGAGAAAAATAATAAGCATGAAGTAGAAATGACAATAAAAAACAACACATAAGTTGATAAAACCAAAACTATACTGTAATCGAATAAAATATATAAATTGCCAACCAGACAGACTCTGATGATTAGTTGAGGTTGTCAACTTGATCAGACAAGAAAGACCTAGGGCATTACTGAGGTGCATTCCTTGCTGTGTCTGTGAGAGTGGGGCTTTAATTAAAGAACAACTCAAACTGAATGAAAGCAGTGGTGTCATCCCATGTTCAGTGATCCCTGACTAAATTATAAGAGGACAAAGAACAAGACAGTTGAGAGAGAATGTTTTCCCTCTGCTTCTTGATCCACATGTATGTAGTCCTCCTGATGACCCTTGCCTTCTCTGTTAAGATGGGCTTTATCAGCTAAGCCATGAGCCCAAGACAGTTTTCCTACCCCAAGATTATTTTCACAATAGCAAGAATGCTAATGAGTACACTAATGTCCCGGTTAGGATGCTTGTTTTTGCTTGTTTGTTTTGTCAATTTGGTATAGTCCCAGGTCATTTGAAAAGACAATTTCTCAACTGAGGAAAAAAAAAAACAGTAGAATGCTCAAGACATGGATGTGAAAATGAAATTTAAAAAAGAACAAAACAGGTAAACTGTTGATGAAAACGTTATGAACTTGAACAGGAAAATTGAAGGCACGTCTCACCAACAGAATAAAAGAATGAAAGGGGAGATCACAGGCACTGAATACAAGACAGAATACATGAATACTTCAACAAAAATATTAAACCTTAAACGTAAAAATAATACAGGTACAAAGCCTCCAGGAAATCTGTAACCTATAAGAAAACAAATCTGTGAATCAAAATAATAGAGAAAGGAAAACAAAGCATAGTCAAAGGCACAGAAAATATTTCCAATAAAATCGTAAAAGAAAAATTCCCCAACTTAAAGAAGGAGATGCCAATAAAAGTGCCAGATAGAGTAGAAATTCCCCACAGCACATAATAATCAAAACAGGAAAAATACAGAACAAAGAAATAATATTTTAAAAAACCTGCAAGGTAAAAAGACAAAGCAACACATAAAGGCAGGCCTATTAGAATAACACCTAAATTCTCAGTGGACCCTCTAAAATCCAGAGTTTGTTCTACAGATGTTAGGCCAGACTACTACATCCAGCAAAATTTTCAATCAAAATACATGGAGAAAAAACAAGACATTCTAAGATAAAAATCAAGTTTATGTGGTATCTATAAATGCAGCTTTACAGAAAGCAATAGAAGGAAAAACCTCAATCTGAAGAGGTTAACTACATCCAGGAAAATACAAGAAATAAATAATCTCTGACCAAAGTGGGAGTTAGAATCCCATATCATAACAACAAAATAACGGGAATCAACAAACACTGTTCATTGGTAACTTTCAACACCAGTGGTCTCAATATTCTCCCCTTTTAAAATGATACAGACTAAGATATCGGATTCAAAAGCAGGATTCATCCCTCTACTGCATCCTAGAAATAGAACTTAAGATGAGATATGTCACCTCAAGGTAAAAAGTTAGAAAACTATATTCAAAGCAAATTAACTCAAGAAACAAGCCAGTATATCTACTTTAATATCTGAATGTTCCTGTTTTATGACTATCACTGAAATATTCATAATGATTTATGTTTTTACAATATTCTGCTTTAAAATATTTCATCAAGCTTTGAAGCAGAAGTTCACGAGATTTCTATATTTATTCAAAATCTGTTTCAAATATAATTAAAGGTCTCTGGAAAATATAAAGATTAAGTTTCATGAATGCGTTTAAAATGTACTAAAATGTGAATTCAAGCCAAACAAAAAAATGTTGGAACTATAATCATAAAAATGTATCTTTTCTCATGATTGTGAGTAAATGAAATGTGGAGCACGTAAAAAAAAAAAAAGATTTCAAACACCAACTAACCAGAAGTGATAAAGAAGCACACTATATCTCTATCACAATCCACCAACAGGATACTACAATTATAAATATCCATGCACCAATAAAGATTAACCAATTTCATAAAAGAACACTACTCTAGCCAAAATCATGTATTGATCCTAATACCCTTACAATAGGTCAGTTCAATGGTCTATTATAGTCAATAGTCATGTCATCCAGAAAAAAAATGGAGAAATGCCTGAGCTAACTGTTATAATAAACAAAATAAAATAAAATAAAAACAAATAAAGAAATAGACTCCATGAAATATGACAATCTAAAACAAAGTATAATTTTCTTGATATATTCCAGCTACCAAAATTGAATCAAGATTAGATAAGCAATTTAAACAGACATATAACCCCTTGTAAAATCGAAGTGGTAATTAGAAGTCACCCAGCCAAATCAAGCCCGGGCCAGATGTTTTTAACACAGAAGTCTACCAGCTGTTCAAAGAAGTAATTCCAATACTCCTGAAATCATTATACAAAATAGAAAAAGAGAGAACATTCTTTTTATGAAGCTTCTATTACCCTGATACCTAAACCATCTAAAGACCCAACAAAGAAAATTACAGATGAATTTCCTTACGAACATGGATGCAAACATTCCCAATAAAATGCTTACAAACTGGTCAAAGAATAGATCATAAAGATCATCTACCATAGTATAGTCAAGTAGGTTTTATCCCAGAGAGAGAGAGATGGTTGAACATATATAAATTGATAAATGTAATCCACAATATAAAAAAGATGGAAAGACAAAAAAAAAAAAAACGTGATCATCTCACTTGATGCACAAAAGGCCTTTGCACTTCATGATAAAAGCCCTGGAGAAACTAGGGATTCAAGTACATACCTCAAAATTATAACAATAATATCAATCTAAACAGAGGTGAGCTCAAAACATTTCAACTAAAAGCAGGAATGAGACAAGTTTCTCCACTCTCTCCATTCCTTGGCGAGAGCAATGAGACAACTAAAGGGGATCAGTGGGATACAAAAAGAAGGGAATAGCTCAAAGTATCTTTATTCGCAGATTATATGATTGCATTGATAAGTGACTCTAATATTCTACAAAAAAACTGGTATCTAATAAACATTTTCAACAAAGCAGCCAGAGAGAAAATAAATTCACAAAAATAAATAACTTTCCTATATACAAATGAAAAATGATCTGAGGAAATATCATGGAAATAATAAGCTTAAACAAAAAAGGATAAAATCTCATGGGGTAACTCTAACCAAACAAGTGAAAGACTAGTCTGATAAAAACATTGAGACATGGAAGAAAGAAACTGAAGATATCAAGATTTGAAATGATTTCCTGTTCTCAATTGATTGCTAGGATTAATATAGTAAAAAATGTCCATCCTACCAAAATAAATCTAAAGATTCAATGTAATCTCCATGAAATTCCAACACATTTCTTCACAGAGCTTGAAAGAACAATTTTCAACTTCATATAGAAACAAGAAAAAAAACAGGAAATCCAAATAATAAAAGAAATATACTAATAAAAACAGCATGTTAAAAGCAAACACATCTATGAGTGGAATCAAATTGAAAACCCAGATATAACTCCACACACCTATGGATACCAGATTTTTGATAAAGAAGCCAGAAACACATAGCAGCTTCAACAAATGGTGTAGGTAAAATTAGATGGCTAAATGTAACATGAAAATAAATCTATACTGACAAAACTCAACTCCAAATGGATTAAAGGCCTCAATATAAGGCCAGATAGAATGAATATTATAGAAGGGAAAGTGGACAATAGTATTGAACTCATTGAAACAGGACTTTCTGAAGAGAACACTGATAATGCAGACGCTAAGATGAACCATTAATAAATAGGGTATCATATGAATCAAATGACAGCATAATAATTTAGGCAATGTGGCAGGCTCCAGAATGGAAAAATAATATTGTCAACTCCATTTCCAATAGAGATATAATATCTAAATTATATAATGAACTAAACAAGCTGCACATTAATAAAACAATTCAATTAAAACTGCGGTACAGATGAAAACAGTGTCTTCCCAAAAGAAGAAATGCAAATGCCTGAGGACCTTTAAAAAATGTTCAGCATGCTGACTCATCAGGGATGTGTGAATCAAAGCTACTTTAATATTTCACCTAACGCCCTTCTGAATGGCCAAGGTCTCTAAAACAAATGACATAGCTCTTGCTAGCAAGTATCCTTTCCTAGTGGGTGTACAGACATTGTGGAAATTAATCTGGAAATTTTTATCATAATTTATTATCATTTATTACAATTTATTCAGTTTCTACCCTGCTGAAGCCCCCTCCCTCATCTCCTCCCAGTCCAATCTTCCCTCCCTCTTCTCCTCCTATTCCCCTCCCCAAGTCCACTGATAGGTGAGGTCTTCCTCCCCTTCTATTTGGCCCTAGCCTATAGTTCTCATCAGGACTGGTCACATTACCTTCCTCTGTGGCCCAGCAAGGCTGCACCCCTCAAGGGGAGGTGATCAGAGAGCCTGCCACTGAGTTCATGCCAGAAAAAAAAGCTCTGTTCCCCTTACTAGGGACCCCACTTGGAGACTGAGTCTATGGGTTACATCTGAGCCTGGGTTTTAGGTCCTCTCCATGCATTGTCTGTGGTTGGGGTATCAGTCTCTGCAGGGACCCCAGGGCTCAGATTTTTGGGCTCTGTTGGTCTTACTTTTGGAGTTCCTGTCCCCTTCAGGTTTTTTTCTCTCCCCCTTCTTACATAAAATTCCATGTATTCTGCCCAAAGTTTGGCTATGACTCTCAGTCTCTGCTTCGATACCTCTATCAGTAGAGTCTTTCAGAGGCTGTCTGTGGTAGGCTCCTGTCCTGTTCCCTTTCTTCTCCTGCTTCCAAAGTCTATTGTATTTACCTTTCTGAATGTGAATTGAACATTCCCTAGGATCTTTCTTGTTGGTTATCTTCTTTAAAACCATAAATTTTAGTATGTTTATCCAATATTATATGCCTAATAATCACTTATTAGTAGGTATATACCATGTATGTCTTTCTACTTCTGTGTTACCTCACTCAGGATGATCTTTTCTAGTTCTCACAATTTGCCTCAGATTTCATGATTTCCTTGTTTTTAATTGCTGAGTAGTATTCCATTGTGTAAATGGACCACAATTTCTGTATCCATTCCTCCGCTGAGGGACATCTAGGTTGTTTCCAGATTCTGGCTATTACAAATAGAGCTTCTGTGAACTCGGTTGAGCAAATATCCTTGTATACTTCAACATATTTTGGATATATGCCTAGGAGTGGTATAGCTGGATCTTGAGATAGTACTATTACTAATTTTCCAAGAAAGCGCCAGAATGATTTCCAAAGTGGTTTTGCAAGTTTAAATTCCCACCAACAATTGAGGAAGGTTCCCCTTTCTCCTTATCCTCTCCAGCATGTGTTGTCACTTGAGTTTTTGATCTTAGCCATTCTGATAGCTAAGGTAAGGTAAAATCTCAGGTCATTTTGGTTTGCATTTCTCTGATGACTAAGGATGTTGAGCATTTCTTTAAGTGTTTCTCTGCCATTTGGTATTCCTTATTAAGAATTTTCTGTTCAGGTTTGTACCCCACTTTTTAATTGGATTACTTGATTTGTTGTTTAACTTCTTGAGTTCTTTATATATTCCAGATATTAGAACTCTGTCACAGATAGGCTTGGTGAAGATCCTTTCCCAATCTGTTGGCTGTTGCTTTGTTCTGATGGCAGTGTCCTTTGCTTTACAGAAGCTTTTTGTTTCATGACGTCCCATTTATTGATTGTTTACCTTAGAGCCTGTGCTGTTGGTGTTCTATTCAGGAAGTGTCTCCTGTGCCAATGAGTTCCAGGCTCTTCCTCACTTTTTCTTCTAACCGGTTTAGTGTGTCTGGTATTATACTGACGTCTTTGATCCACTTGGGATTCAGTTTTGTGCAGGGTGATAAATATGGATCTATTTGCAATTTTCTGCATGTAGACATCCAGTTAGACCAGCACCATTTGCTGAAGATGCTGTCTTTTTCACATTGTATTGTTTTGATATTTTGTCAAAAATCAAGTATCTGTAGGTGTATGGGTTTATTTCTGGGTCTTCTATTCGATTGTATTGATCCACCATTCTGTTTCTATGCCAAGAGTATGCAGTTTTCATTACTGTTGTTGTATAGTACAGCTTGAGATCAGGGATGGAAATACCTCCAGAAGATCTGTTATTTTACAGATTGTTTTAGCAGTTGCCGTTTTTTTCTCCCCACATGAAATTGAGCATTGTTCTTTCAAGTTCTGTAAAGAATTGTGTCGGTATTTTGATGGGGATTTCATTGAACCTATAAATTGCTTTTGGCAAGATGTCCGTTTTTACTATGTTAATCTGATCGATCCATGAGCATGGGAGATCTTTCCATCTTCTGATATCTTCTTCACTAAATATGCCAGGGACCTGGGGAAAAACAAATGCTGCCACTGTTCTGCTAAAAGAAGGCAGCAATAAAAGACTCCTAATGACATCCTGTTACAGTTCACTGTCTTGCTCATCCATCATCAGAGAGGCTTCCTCCTGGAATGGATGGGAACAAATAGAGAGACCCACATACATATAATATGCAGAGAGTGAAAGACCGTGAAGTATTCAGTTATAATTGAGATATCTGGACCGAATCCCTAACTTCAGGGTTCAGCAAACTCTATGGAAAAGAGGCAGAAATAGTGGAAGAGCCAGAGAAGATGAAAGAAACAAAGCCTGTAAACACTGAAAGACTGTGACCTCACAGAGACAGACAAAACATAAACAAGACTTCACAGGTCTGAGTCAGATGGAGTGAGAGGAGAAAAGGACACAAGCCCACATCCCTAACCCAGAAGCTATCTCCAATTGCCAACTGCTTACCAAAGAAAATTTAGTTTTTTCCAAAAGAGTGTCATTGGAAAAAACAAACTACTCTCAAAGTGTGGTTCCATTCTAAGCAGTAGATGGACAACACAAAACATTATCTTTATGACATTCTGGAAAGTTTTTGTCTCAAAATGACTTGCCAGGACTTTTTGTTTTTCTCTGGTCTTTTGGGTACATGCTATGGTTTCCTGTTTTGTTTTCATGAGATTGCTCTGTGTTTGAATATGTGCCTCACTTTGTCTGTATGTGTTTCTTGAACTTCTCATTTCCATCCTTTTCTTATGTTTTATTTTGTCCTAGTAGAATTTGTTTTTATTTTAGCTTATTTTACTTTATTATTTTTTGATGCCTGTTTGCATTCTAATAAGAGAGAGAAAGGTAAGGATGTGGGCGAGTCGGGAAGAAGGATGATCTGGGAGGAGTAGGAGGACCAGAGAACATAATCAAAATATAATATGTGTAAAAAAACTATTTTTAATGAAAAAGAATGAACAGACTGTTTTGTTTATGTTTTTCTCTGCACTAGTGACCCTGCAAAGATATATTCTTTGGAAAGTTTGTTCTTTGTATAATTAACAAGTTAAAATCGTTCATGGAATTACAATATTATATGCTATAATCAAGTTGTTTTTGAGAAAAGCCACAAATTATTATATTAATTCTTATAGGTAATTGATCTTCATATTTTCTTTCTTACAATGTCTAAGAAAAATGAATAATTTTTCAATAATGTTCTTTTCAAGTCATAATTCTGTTTTCTGTTATGCTGTGCATGTACAAATGCCCCAATGAGAAAATATGGCTTCAAAGTATTTATAGAAAAGACAAAGATAAATTAAATAAATATACAATGAATACATAAGGAGGAGATTTTATGTTTTGCAAAGAAAACATGTTAGCAACCACAATCCTGATTAGACATTGTAATGATAGCCTTTTCCACCCTATAGTAATTTAGAACAAACTGATATTACCCAGGATCAGAGCATTGGCAAAAAGCCAAAAAACTACTATATGCTAACATGTACTTGAGACTGGGAGCACATATGTCATGAACTTAAATCGCTTTTCCATTCGATGGAAAATGGTGCATGTGAAGATACCTTTCAAATATTGTTACAACTGAATTATCATGCATTTCCTAAAGTATTTGTTTTAGAGGAATGAAAGGAAGATTCTTTTAATATTTGTATCTGTAAAAATTCTGGTTATGAAAGATCCATTCAAATGATTATATGCAGATAAATAAGAAAAAGGAGAGTGGAAAAGTCAATAGAAAGGTTTCCTGAATAAAGAGGCAGTAATCATTAGTATTACAACAGCTGTTTACTGACACTCTCAAAATAGTTTAATTGTTTGGTTATAAATGAACAGTATGGGTGAGTAACTATAAACTGTCAACTGAACTCCTATATCCTGAAGCATACTAGTAAGAAAAGAAAGCTAAAGGTCAGGGCAAAGTTAACATCTTCAGAAGACACATTGCCTTCTGGGTCATCATGATGATGTACACCACGCAATCCCCTGTAGTATTCATCACACAGAACAGGTCTATACTTTGGATAATCTGGTTCACCCTCTTCTAAGTGGAAGGCTTTCTATCCATTTGTACTGCAGTAATAACATGTATGTCTGTTTCTCACACTTCTCCCTCCTCCCATAATGACCTTCTCGGCTCTTGTAAAAAAAAATCTTTTTTTCCTTTCAGTACTGAGGCCATGCATTTACCTTCCCAGCAGTCAGATTACAAGAAAACTGACAGGTCCTATTTTTGTGACTTATGTGTATATACAGGACAGTAACACTGCATAGCATTTAAACACATTTGTGTCTTTCCTCTCCTGCTCCACTGAGAGCTTCTGAACTTTACTCAATTGAATTGCACTATTAAGTGAACTGAAATGAAACCAAGTCTTATTTATATCTCTTGTATCAGTGTGATTCTTGGTAGATGGTAGGTAAAAACATAAGGTGAACAAACGAGTGAATTAGTGATTGAAGAAATAAGTTATTTTGTATTATTTTCCCCATCAAACCCTTTTTATTTGTGTTATATAGTCTTAAAAAACTAGGAAGTCTAGAAACCACATCTTTGTCTCAGTTGGCTCAGCATAATCATACTGGATTCATGAAAAATAGAAGCAGAATCACAGAATCAGAGCTGGAGATCTAGATAGGACTTCATGCGCAGCTCATGTCAACCATAGGAAAAGGAACAAAGGAGTTACACAGATCCAATAGAGACACTTCAACAACTGAAAGCAGAAGTGATGGGAGTGTGATCATGCATGCACAAGCGTGTGTGTCTCTGCGTGTGTGAGTAAAGCTTTCTTAAAGCAACAGCCCAGATGTATTAAGTTAGAAACAAGACAGCTATCTGCTATGCTTCAATAGCCTTTATGAGACACTGTTGGGTCAAGTTCAACTTTTACATGCATAGTTTTTATTTTGCACCTCTTGAAAACTGAAGTGAAAACGTCATCCATTAATATTCCTCTAGCAAACTCATTAAAATTTCCTAATGTTGTTTTAACTGCCACATCTGTGTGTTTCTCAATGCCACAAACAGCTTCTTCAAAGTTCATATAGAAATACAAAAAAAAGGTCATTTCCTTATGGTAGAACCTATTAAAAAGCTGTCTAGTGAAAATTTTCATTTCTGTGTTTTGATAAGTGATTGCAAAAAAAAAATTTCTAAGTGACCTATTTAGGAGACTGTTTGTTTTAGAGAATAATTTAATGAAACATTGTTTACTTCAGCTACAAAGCTAGATAATTGCCTAGAACTCTCTTTCTCTATTATTAAAATGAAACATCTTTCCAATACAACTCATTCCTATTCAGATAATACAAACTAAGAGCATTTCTTGTATATGTGCAAATAGGCATGATAATCCAGAAAATTCTAATTATAACCCTTTGTAAATGATGTAAATTATCTTTCCTGTTGCAATGGAATATGAAAAGATGATTTATTACCCTAATAGAAATAGTTTATCTGTTGTTGGCTATAAAATGTCTCCAGACCATTAAGTAACTTATGGAGTGTTTTATGATTTTCATTGATCTCTTGTTTGGGTCTATATTTTTAATAGGATATACTTAAAGCAGATTTTTAATACCTTAGTAAAATTAAACAAACACATAAATAATGATTCAAGACAACTTCACTGCACAAATTATCCAGAGAAGCACATTTGAACTACAGTTTATGATATTTGTAAGTTTGTTATTCTTGTTTCTTCCATGGTCTTTCCACTGAAAGTGCTATGCCATTAGACAGAACAGAATCCCAAATGACTCTTTGTCACTCCTTTCTACTTATATGATTCCCATTAAAAAGACAAAGTGCATGAGCATATGTAATGTTTAAACTTTCAATTATTTTAAATATTTAATTAAAGTCTGATGAATTTCACATAATGAAGATACTAAGTCAGATACCTATGTAGATATCCATTGAAGGGAGAAGTAAAAGAATATACTATACCAATAATATATGATACACAATGATATACTAGATGCAATAATGATATACTATACATAGTGATATACTATGCATAATGATATTCTATACACAATGGCATAATATAAACAGTGTGCTACTTCAAACCAAGGACAATGAATAAATGTGGAGAAAAAAAATTAAGTACTGAGAGATAGCATCAATGTTTTTCCAAAGGGTTGTATAATGTAGAAGAAATATTGTATTCGTCTCTGTGCATGCTTCTAATGCAGGGGACAGATGAGACAGCCAAAAGATTGATGGTCTTCAAATAAAAAAAAATTTTTAAGAGCTAACAACTGAAGTAAAATCCTCTGATTCTTAGAATATGCATCACGATAATCCCATGAGCATTTTCTCTGAGCCTGACCTATGAAGTTTTAGGCTCTTTGCAATTTTAGAAGTATAAAGTAGGAGTTCCAACTCATGCAGAGGGCTTAAATTCAATAATAATAAAAGAAAACTAGTTATAACATTTGTGCTGCTACTACAAAAGTTTATAAACTGGCCAAGTTTAGAGAATGAACAATGAGAAAAGCATGAATTTGACCTGTGTAATACAAGTTTCTATTTTTAATGATACTATTTAATTTTTGACAGTTTTAAGTAAAACTTAGCGGTAAAGAAGAGAAACTTCACTTCAAAGATACCAATGGACTCCAGAGAATAAAGTAACTTTTCATAGCATTCAATTTCCATTTCTACCCATGAATCACTAAATTTAAGAGGATTCATACAGACTTTACATTTCTCAAACTTTTCTCCATGTCCCATCTTATCTGGTTATTTTCTGATGTTAACTGTGAAAACCTTGAGAACTCTGCGGAAAGCTAAAATACTTACAAGCCTATTTTCCCCTCTCATCTCTTAGTTTCTACTTGTCATTACCAAAAGAATTTCTCCTTGTTAATGTCAAAGTGATTCTAACATAACAATCAGTAAAGTTTGAAAATAGCTGGTTAATATTAAGTCAACACTTGATGACTTTACACCTACACCTATGTGAACAAAGCAATGAGGTACCTGACCTGGCCATTTCTCACTGTCTTCTTAGGATACATGCTAAAAGAGTATCAACTCACATGATACTGTGTTCAACTCTTATGTCCATGTTCACACTGTGTGCCTTTCTTAATCCTTACCCATATTTTCTCTGTTCCTTATCTCTTGTTTGCTTTGACCCTTCTCAATTTTACTTTATTTTCACTTGAGTGCGGGAACATATTTTTCCAGAAAAAGAAATAGGAAAGTAAGTTAGTAAGGTGTAGGATGGAGAAAGAAAGAGACACAATTTTGAGGAATTCTACAAAATAAAGCATAAAGTGTCATAAGGGGAGGCAGGTGCAGGAATCACCAGCCAAGAAAAAAGAATGGAGCCTGGCAATATCTGTTAATGACAGGTCCTAATACTAAAGTAGAAGAGACTTCTGGAATAAGTCTGTTTGGAGATTCAACATGGAATTCCTACCATCATCCTAAAATTCCAGGAAAGCACATTACATGTGTGAATGGCTCTTTGCATGACATTTTTGAAAATATAGAAAAAAATGGGGTCATATACTGATCTAGCTCAATGTCATAAGGACAAAGCTGACTAGAGCTGAAAATTAAAGCTCTTCTCTGAGTGGGGTAACCCAGAAGCGGAAAGACACACATAGTATCCTTACTCTCTTCTAAGTGGATATTAGACATATAATATAGAATAAACATACTAAAATCTATAGTCCTAAAGAAGCTAAACAACAAAGGGGACCATAGGGAAGATGCTCAATCCTCATTCAGAAGGACAAATAGGATAGACATTAGAATCGGGAGAAAACGGTGAATAGGACCTGATGCCTACCACAGAGGGAATCTAAAAACTCTATCCAACAGGGTATTGATGCATATGCTGATACTTGTAGCCAAACTCTGGACAGAGTGCAGGGAATCTTATGGAAGAAAAGGGAGACAGAAAGACCTGGAGGGGACAAGAACTCCACAAAGAGACCAACAGAAGCAAAAATTCTGGGCTGAGGGTGTCCTGCAGAGACCAATACTCCAACCAAGGAGCATGCATAGAGATAACCTAGAACCCATGCTCAGATGTAGCCCATGACAGCTGGGTCTCCAAGTGGATTTCCTAGTAAGAGGAGCAGGGGCTGTTTTTAACAGGAACTCAGTGGCTGGCTCTTTGATCACCTCTCCCTGAGGGGAGAGCAGCCATACCATACTACAGAGGAAGACAATGCAGAGATTTCTGATGATACCTGATAGGCTAGAGACAAATCAGGGGAGGAAGGAAGGGTGGGACTGGGAGGAGAAGAGGGAAGGAGCTACAACTTAGATACAAAGTGAATAAATTGTAATAAATAATAAATAACTTTTAAAAAATTAAAAAAGAAACAAACAAGCAAGAAACATTCCTGAGAAACCTGAGTAAACTTAGGACAATTTGTAAGTTACAAACAGAGAGTTTTTGATCACATAATTTCACTGACCCAGCCACGCCTTTGAAGGTGAAAGCAGAATGTTAGTTAATAGACACGAGGGAAAAGATGAGACAGGGCTATTTTGAAAAGTTGATCAATGAACACTAAGTTAAAGGTCACGAGAAGCAGGACATTTCAGAGCATATAATGTAGTACAACACAGCAAAAAGGCAGAAGAAGAAGAAAGTCATTTTTAAACTTTTCACCCAGAAAATGATCAGTGTTTGAGAAAATAGACGTGTTTAACCTGATTTGAACATTGCTTTGCACATACTTGTAATAAAATATCATATTACACCACCAGTATGCTTCATTTATACATCATTTGACTCCAAACCAACTCAATGAATTCAGTTTGTATCTACAGAGGGAAAAAAAAAAGCTTTACAGGAATTGCTTTTTAAGCATAGGTGATGTAAATTTAAAGAGGCTTAGTCAGATAATTCAAAGCTTTTGTATTTCCTGTAAAGTTGCTGTTGCCTGAGGGAAAGAGTTGACTAAAAAAGCAACCATTTGCTTTCATTTTCCATCGACAAATTTTAAGAAAAAAAATCATCTTGAATCAGAACGGTTTTATGAAAATTATCATTTGAAACATGATTTTCACAGGCTTCATAAATATTTGAACTTTTATTAAATCAGAGAACATCAGCTCTGAATGTCGCTATGTAGGTACCTGATTCCCATAGCTAGGCAATGCCTGATTTCAGAGGCAGTTACTTGTTGAGAATTTGATGCTGATACATCACAGGTAATAAAACACATGTTACACGTTGCCATAGGAAACCATTATGGCTCTCCACAAAATGTGAAGCTTTCTTAAGTTCCTCATTTTGCTCTGGCTGCCATTACTACTTTACTTTATTGAGATTCTTAAGAACCAGGTCAATATTAGAAAATTGGACATCAGCCCAGTCATTAGATTGTGTGGACAGCTTCCCCATGCCAGAACGTGAATCTCAGGTCCTCACACTTAGCAGACAGAGGAGACTTCTGTTTCCAATAAGGTCGTGACAAGAAAGGATCTATGAAGACTGCCTGTTCATAAAAGTATGCGCACTCTGTGGAAAAGAATGAAACTGTGTGATAACGTGCAGACCTTCCCCATTCGCTTTGCACGTGAGATATCCTGGCAAATGTGCTGGTATGAAAAGCCACATAGCTTTAGCAAACCTGATGAGCAGTTAAGGTTACTTTTTGAGATAGTGTTTCTGTTTCCAAGTTAAAGTCTTTCTTTAAGACCTGTAAGCTGCTAGCTGAAGCATGTGATATCACTGTGCTTATTAATCCTAGGGCAGAAAGCCACATTTTAATCTCCATGTTGTGTGTAAACCAAGCACCTCACAGCAGATACCATAATGAACCCAAGTCAGAGGCATCATACAGCTGCTGTATTTTGCAAGTGTCAGTCTCTTTACAGATAAGAATAAGTTCAATGCTAACAAAGTTCTGACAAAATGTTCATTGGCTATTTTAGTGTGAAAGTAATATTTTAAACTATCTATTCTTTAGTTTATATTTTTTAAGTTTTTTTATCATTATAGTTTATTCACATCATATTGCAGCTGTAGCCCTTCCTTCATCCCCTCCCAATCCCTCCCTTCCTTCCTTATTTTCTCCCATGGCCCTCCCCAAGTCCACTGATAAGGGAGGTCTTCCTCCCCTTCCATCTAACCCTAGCCTATCAGGTCTCATAAGGAGTGGCTGAATTGTCTTCTTCTGTTGCCAGGTACAGCTGTGCCCCCAACAGGGGGAGGTGATCAAAGAGCCAGCCACTGTGTTCATGTCAGAGACAGCACCTGCTCCCCTTAACAGAGAACCTGCTTGGAGACTGAGCCTCCACGGACTACATCTGAGCAAGGGGGCTAGGTTATCTCCATGAACGGTCGGTCTTGGTTGGAGTATCGGTCTTTGCAAAGAGCTCTGGGCAGATTTTTTGATTCTGTTGGTCTCTTTGTAGAGCTCCTGTCCCCTCCAGTTATTTCTATCTCTCCATTCTTTCATAAGAGTGCCTGCATTCTGCCCAAAGTTTTGTTATGAGTCTCAACATCTGCTTTGGTACCTTGCTGGATAGAGTCTTTCAGAGGCCTTCTGTGGTAGGCTCCTGTCCTGTTCCCTGTTTTCTCTAGCTTCCAATGTCTATCCATTTCCTTTCTGAGTGAGGACTGAGCAACTTCCCTTGTTTAGAATCTTTAAGATTATATATTTTAGTAGGTTTATCCTATATTATATGGCTAATATCCACATATAAGTGAGTATATACCATGTGTATCTTTCGGATCTTTTCTAGTTCCCTCCATTTGCCTGCAAAGTTGATTATTTCCTTGTTTTTCATTGCTGAGTAGTATTTCATTGTGTAAATGTACCACAATTTCTGTATCCATTCCTCAGCTGAGGGATATCTAGGTTGTTTCTAGATTCTGGCTATTACGAGTAAAGCATCTATGAACATGGTTGAGCAAATTTCTTTGTTGTGTACTTGAGCATATTTTGGATATATGCCTAGGAGTGGTATAGCTGGATCTTGGGGTAAAACTATTCCTTATTGTATGAGAAAGCGTCAGATTGATTTCCAAAGTGGTTTGTACACGTTTACATTCCCACCAGCAATGGAGGAAGGTTTTCCATCCTCGACATCCTCTTCAGTATGTGTAGTCACTTGAGGTTTTGATCTTAGTCATTCTGATGGGTGTAAAGTGAAATCTCAGGGTCATTTTGATTGCATTTTCCTGATGATTAAGGACATTGAGCATTTCTTTAAATGTTTCTCTGCCATTTGATATTCTTGTATTGAGAATTCTCTGTTTAGCTCTGTATCCCACTTTTTAATTGGATTACTTGATTTGTTGGTGTTTAACTTTTTGAGTTCTTTATATATTCCAGATATTAGCTCTTTTTCAAAGACAGGATTGGTAAAGATCCTTTCCCAATATGTTGGCTGTCATTTTGTTCTAATGACAGTGTCATTTGTTTCTCAGTTTCATGAGTCCCATTTATTGATTGTTGATCTTAGAGCCTGTGCTGTTAGTGTTCTGTCTCCTGTGTCACTGAGTTCTAGGTTCTTCCCCCACTTTCTCTTCTAACAGGTTTAATGTGTCTGGTTGTATGTTGAGGTTGTTTATCTACTTGGACTTTAATTTTGTGCAGGGTGATGAGTATTTGCTTTTTTCTACATGTAGACATCCAGTTAGACCAGCACTAATTGCTGAAGATGCTGTCTCTTTTCCATTGTATTGTTTTAGCTTCTTTGTCAAAAATCAAATATCCTTGGGTGTGTGGGTTTATCTCTGTATCTTCCAGAGGTTGCAGGCGCATGTGAACAAGTGCAGGAGTGTGCATGGAAGTGTGCCTTGGAAGACCAGGTACTACTGTGTGTAGATACCTGCAAGGGTGGAACATAAGGGTCGGTGGGGGTTCTGTCGCATTTCACAGGCACAGTGTGCATGTGCATGTGCCCTGCATGGCTCAGTGGTCCACAGGCCTGTGGTAGTGTTGTGTAGGCTCCAAGCATTCTGTCTGGGTTGCACTATTTTGGCTCCCGGAATTGTTTCCCTGGACTCCACTGGGAGACACACAGAACAAGGCCTTCAATGTTGCATACACTGTCCCAAAGATCCCTGTGTTACCCACAGTGGGGTGTGGTCTGGCTGCTACTGTAAAGGGACCCTGGATCCGGGCCTCTGCATGCACTCACTTGAAGGCACACTCGTTCACTCACAGGCCTATATCTAAAGCACAGGGATCCTCCAGGTTTTCTAAGTTCTGTTTTCTCAGATTTGTGCCAGCAGAGGCAAGTGAAGGCATAGTTAATTGGTCAGTGGTGTCTGCTGTTTGGGAATTCAGGAGAGCCCTTTGTTGGTGCTGCCTCTGCTATCTGAGTCAGGGGGCATGGAGGCTCCTGCTTGGGGCAGAGGATGCCCACTGCATTAGCTGAGCAGGGACTCCTGTACTTGAGGCCCCCTCTGCTGTCTCAGTCACCGAACTGGGAGGCCTGTACAGCCTTGCCTCTGCCATCTCAGTCACTGAGCAGGGAGGCTAGTGGCTGGGGCAGCAGTAGCTGCCTTAGCAGCAGAGCAGAGTGGCAAGTGCATGGATCCTAACTGTCCCAACTCATGGGTTGTCTCCTCTAGCTCAGAAAGCATCAATATGGATGTTCTGGCTTCATCTGCCCCTTCATGCACCAATTTTGAAGTTTGGGATCTTCTGCCCCTCAGACACAGTGCCTGCAGTATGCTACCATCTTGGAGCATCTCCTGTTTAGTTTGAAATTTTATCTACTAATCCTGGCACAAGTCTTTAATCCTAACACTCAGGGAGGTAGAGGCAGGAGGATCACTGTGAGTTTAAGGTGAGCCTGATCTACAAATGGAGTCTAAGATAGCCACGCTACACAGAGAAATACTGTCTCTCTAAAGATAGAGAGACAGAGAGAGAATAGAGAAGAAGAAAAGAAACTTTTAGACTTTTACATTTTCAAAAATATCTAATCTCTCAAAATGGTTACAAATGGTTGATATATTAAATATTATTTACTACTACAAGACTCATTTACCTAGTAAGTCCTAATTAGGATGCAGAAGAAACTATGGGTTAAATTTTGAATGACAGTAATCAAAATCTTTCAGTTCTGTTTGTCCTTACTAGAAACATGAAGCATTATGTTACCCCTTTATGACATAATTTTAAAAAGTTGGAATTATATCTACCATATGACCTAGTTATACCATTGTTGGTCATATACGCACAAGACTTTGTATCCAAATAGAGAGAAATCTGTGAAAAATAGAAGCAACCAACCAATGAATGCTCAGCATGACATGGTATATTTATACAATGTATATTATTCAGATTATAATAAAATAAAATTATGAGATCCACAGGTAAATGGATGGAACAAGAAACAACCAATCTGAGTGAGACACACAAGACCCGGAAAGATAAGTACCACATCTTGAATAATTACCTGCTGCTAGAGTTAGAAGAAAGGATGGATTGCCAATGAGTCTAAGAAAACATTGCTCACCATGAAAATGCTCACATTGGGCAAGTGGATTTCTTGAAGAAAAATAGATGATATAAACTTACATGCCAAAAGAATGCATTTAACTTTCTTTATTCACCATAGTTACCATCTATAAAGATTTTGCAAACATCACATTAGAGAATGTGATGGTAAATAAATAGCTTTCCACTAACTTTGTCACAAGTTCTCCAATTAAAATGTCTTTTGTGTAACTTGGCGATGACCTTACAAATAAGCTAGACCTCATTAGTATAAAACCTGCTCTTCCACCTCACCTTTTCCCATGCAACACTTTTCAGGTGTTTTGAAAATTCTTCTGCAACATCGTGATCTGGAAATTCCCAATAGATTTAACCACCACATTAATCACACGATTCTACTCCTTGAAACAGTCAACTCAGATATCACTGGCCCAGAGAGGCTGGACGTCTTCTTTACCTTGACTAACACATCTGAATTTCCTCCTTTGCAGTTTCAAAACAAGGCTACTCTTGTTTTTTCATCCAAATGAGATGCCCTGAGATGAATCCGCAAACATAACTACTGTTCCCTATTTTCTTTAGTTTCTCTTGTAAATGTTACTGTAGCTCATTCTAAAACAGTGTAGTATATAAATCAACAGGTTTCCTCTTCCTTTTTTTTAAGTGTGCATATTATTGATTCATTAGAACTAAACCCTCAGTTCTACATATTAAATAGAATTCATGCCTGAGTTCAACTTCCCTAAATCACATTTTTTCTACAGAGCATTATGCAGCCACATTATGCTTAGGAACTCCAGACATTGCAGCATCAGGCTTCGAAGATCAGGTTCCAATACTGAACAATCAACAAAAATCACAAAGATGTGAGGAGCTCGGCCTGAACAGGGGTGCTAGTATCCAATGTCACAACTAAGACAGAAGAACAGAGCAACTTTTTTTTTGTCTGTTCTGCACATTTTCTCAAATGGGTACGAAAGCACTAACAAACAATTACAGCCACAAACACGGGCAGCACATGAAATGACTGTGAGCACATACTGCAATGTAGTTGTAAAGAATATCACTCTCCCTCTCTCCAGATGAATAAATGAGTGCACTTCAGCATCTGTCTGAGGAAGACTCACTTCTGGAGCTGTTCTGGAGTTCTCTGAGGCTGGGAGACTACATGGTCTCCTCTGAACGTTGTACTTCCGCCAGGTGGAGAACAAGCGCCCCGTGAAACGATTAGTAGCATCACCGGCTGCCAGTGCAGCCACATCAAGTCTACTCTAAAGATCCCCTGTCAGAAACAGAGCCTGCGGGGAAACTGTAGAAGTCTCTCCCACGCATGGAGCCTCTCTCCCAACACTCTCTGTAAGTGGAACAGAGGAGATTTATTCCTGCTGATTCTTTGTCATAGGCTTTTTACAGGCCTGTGGCCTCCTGTTTCTACAAACGCTATGACCTGAAAGAAGCCCTGTGTCTCTCTCGGATCGTGTTAGTGCACTGTGAGGCTATCAACAGAATGACTTCAGGCAATTTAGAGACTGCAGCTCACACAGTCCCGAGGTGCAGTTGTTCCCATTTTTGTTAGCATACTAGCACCTACAGAATTCAAAAATGTATGTATTTTTTTCAGCACTCTAGATTCCAGGGTCTTCTGCAAACTACATATGCTGCCAATTATTTCCTAAATGTGCCCCTGACCTCCTCTTTTGCAAAGCCACTCATCTTAACAGGTTTCTCCTGTACTCTCAATTATCCCCTGCCATTCTTAGCCACAGATCATCTTTGCCTTCATCTCTCTTGGAAACATTTCAAACTTAGCTCCTAATGACTTATAAAAGGAGCGCACACACACACACGCACACACACACACACACACACACACACACACACACACACAAGAAAGAAAAGAAATTCATGTTGCACGGTAGTGATATATTGGACACTGTTTTCCTAAAGTTTGACTCCTATAATCCTGTCCTTTCTGAGCACTTCTCTGCTTCTATGTATCTCCGTCATTCTACACTCCTTTATTCCTTTTACTGTTTTCCAATAGTTCTCTGCCATCGTTGAGCTTTGCAGGTTGAATCTTAATCTGTCCCTTTATTAATTCAGTTTCACCTTTTTTTAAAGTACATTCTCCAACTAATTCTGTCTTGGAGAGAGGCATTAGTGTACATATGAACGGTTTGGTCTCCGGAGGCAGACTTTTCGGATCAAATCATTGGCTTTGCCGTTGATCTTATGATTTGAAGAAATTAACTACATTGTCTGGGTTTTCATCTTCTCATCTGTAAAATGGAGAAGCATCTGTCATACCCTTATCTTTATGTGACTTGTCCTTTCAAAATCACTTAGAAATATGCTTGTATTCAGTGGCCACTATTGAAACTTCTTGAATAAATTAAATGCCAAGTGTCTTCCATCATACAGAACTATCACGCTGTCACAATGACTAAACAACATTTGATTAAATGTAAACAAATCCAGAAATGAGTTTAACAGAGGAGGAATAAAAACAGATTTGGGGCAGAGCAATGAAGGGACCTGACAGTTAAAAATAAATTAAATGCTTTTAATTTTTATTGAAAGTTGTTTTTTTCTTATATTCTGATCATGGTTTCTCTCCCCTAAGTCATCCCAGAGCCTTCCCACCCCAACACCAAACCAAATTGCATCTTTTCATTCTTTCTTTCATTTAAAAGCAAATAAGCAACTAAAACAAACATCTGAAAGACATTAGGACAAAACAAACAAATAAACAGAAACGAATGGAACTATAAAAAGAAGTAAAAGAAACACATTGACGTATAGAAAACTACTCATTCACATACTCACACACACAGAAATCCTATGAAAACACAAAATCTGAAACCATGATACATGAGCAAAAGAAATGTAAGGTTGAAATAAGTACAGTGTCATGAGACAAAAACCATCCAAACATGTATAATATATGTTTTACATATATATATCTGCCATATATTTATTGTTATATATGTCTTTGTTATATATATTATATATTATGTACATATGTGTGAGCATATATATATGTATATGTATGTATGTGTGTGTATATATTTATGCATGTATCTTCAAAGCCTTCCTGACTTTACCATTACTTTCTGTTAGGATGATGAAGAGTGAGAAGCAGGCTAATCAGTATATGCAGTGAGAAGGAAGACACTTCAGCACACTCTGCAGAGTAAAGTCATTGTAGACAACAATAATGTACTGTACACATGGTAGGTGACAAAACATTCAAAAATGGATCTGGAAAGTTTTTACTATAAATGACAAATGTTTGTGAAAACAGGCATGCTTAACCTGATTTAAACATTGTGCAATATATATACATATCACAACCTCACTTGACACCCCATTAATATTTATGTATCCATCAAAAGGAAATTTAAAATTACAATAAGAGTAAGGCAGAGTTGATTCTCTTACAAGATTTCCAGTAGATCCAGGAAGCATTTAAAGAGAGTGATGCTGAAGAGAACAGGAAGGAGACATGGGAAGGAAGAAAGTCACACAGATTAGACAAGGTTTCAGATTAGGGCTGGAGACAGATGAAGGGAATCTGGGCTGCATGAGCCTGTTACACAGCATGTTTAGTAATGAGAGGCAACAGCAGTCTAGGGCAGAAAAATACAGTGGTTATATTAGCATGTATACATGCTACAGTATTTTTACAGCATCCTCAAAGAGAGAATATGTTTGAACCACATTCATGCGTTGTAGTAGTTTCTACTACTATTATATGTGATAAAAGAACACATTTTGAAAGAAGTTTGTCTTGACAATAAAGCCCTGACTTTGCTTATCTTCCTTAAAATGTTCCCTGATAGCCCACAACGTTGAAACTTCTTACTGTCAGACTCAGTGTGTCAGTAAAAGCTGTTGTTGCTGCTATTGTTAGATTTAATTTTGTTTATGTGAAAAGAACTGTCTCATAGAAAGGTTTTTAAATACATGTGTGTACATGTTGCTTTCCTTTGTTATTGTCTTGCATTCACATCTACCATTCAAAAGAAATCACTGTCTCATTCAACCGTTCTTTTAGCAAGTCTGTAATGAGACTGTTATATCAGCCAGACACAATGTTATATAATAGCAATCACAAGATGTTTATACAGTTTCTGACCTCCTACTTGGGAATTCCTATGTAGGAAAAATAAATGACTAAAATAGACTGCAGCAGTCTTCCAAAAATTGCATGGAGAAGTACAGATACACCCTACTATGGAGGGCAGAGATGCTCACCTAATCAATAACCTCATCCATATAACACCCTGTCACTCTCACTATAACTGCTTCTATTCTCATAGATTGGTGTGTCTTAACTGTGCTGGATTTATTCTCATGCCTCAAGCACTTCAGAATCACAGTGCTTCACTTTTCTTCTAATTTCATTCATAGGTTGACTTCGCGCTGCATCAACATAGCCAAGCTAAAACTGCTTTCCATAAATCTTCTCACTGTATGTCTGGATCCATTAGGGTTTGCCATAAGACAAGCTTAATCAAGGCTTGCCGGGAGAAAAGGAAGGAATATCTATTATCATATGAAGTTTTTTTGTAGAGCAGCAGTGATCCCCACAGCTCATCCACCTGGCCACTTACCTGCTGACTTTCCCTGCAGGTAGATCAGCAAGCCAGACCTGTAGATCCTGTCAGTCTTGTGTCCTGTGTTCTCAATAAAGACATGGTTGAGTAATCCCTCCCTGATGTATACATGGCCTCTGCTTTTCTAGAAAGAAGTTTTCCAAATCTGGTCAAGGACTTAGTTAGGATTCATAGACCTTCCCCTTGTCTACCCATGAAAAGGCCAGAGGCAAATCCTTCATATTCATATTCCTCATTTTATAAAGGATTACATGAATTTCTTACACTCATTGGTAAATAGGAACAAAGTTTGTTAACCAGATTCTCTCTGCTCTACCTTTATTCCCACACAACTTGCAGGCAGGGTAAAATTCAGGTTAAAGTTTTTGTGGCTGGCTTGGGTTCCCCTCCCTCTACTAGGAGTCATGTCTGGTGAGAGGGTGGCCTTGGCAATATGATGAGTCCCACTACTGGAAGTCTTAACTAGATTCACCCCATATCTTCCCAAGAGCCTACCCTGTTTAGGTCTCCAGCTGGTCTCAGAGATGCCCCCACTCATAGTTTCTCTTCTTTCTCCAAGCACTCTAACCTTTCTCCCCTGCTCTCCCTCACATCAAATCCCTACCTTCATGTCCCTCTGCACTCTCTCCTGTTCCCTCTCTTCAGCCACTTCCGCTGTCTATTCTATTTCTACTTCTGAGAGAGATTCAAAAATCCACTTTTGGACCCTCATTTTTAGAGCAGAGATTAAGAGAATGTCCAACCAATGCCTGGCCCACTGCATTTGGTGAAAGCCAACCCCTCACACTATTAATGGCACTCTGCAATGCTTGCAGACAAGAGACTACCATAGCTGTCCTCTGAAAACTCAACAAAGGATAGAAACAAACACTGAGACTCACAGCCAGACATTAGACTGAGCATGAAGAGCCTTTTGAAAGTGTGCAGAGGAAGAGTGGAAAGATGCAGAAGGGACAGGAGTTCCTCAAGAAAACCAACAGACATGGGCTCGAGGGTGCTTGTAGAGATTGAAGCACCAACCAAGGACAAGGTATTGGCTGGACCTAGGATCCCAACACATATGTACCTGATGGGTAGCTTGGTCTTCATGTGGGTTCCCTAGAAAGGGGAAAGGGGCCTGTTTGTGATATGGACTCTGTTTCCTGCTTTTCGATCGCTTCCCTTTGGTGGGGCTGCCTTGCCAGGCCATTGTGGAAAAGGATGTGCTCAGTCCTGATACAACTTGATGTGCTGGGGTAGGATGGTAGATGGGCTCCCTTTTTCTGAAGGGGAGGGGAGGAGGAAGAGGGGGAAGAGGGAGGGAGGGACTATGAGAAGAAGAGAGAGAGTTATGTTTGGGATGTAAAGTGAATAAATTTTTTTTAAGATTCTCTCTTTTTATTGTTATGTCTGGGCACAGGGGTCTTTTCTGAGATTGATACTCCAACCAAGGACCATTCATGGAGATAACCTAGAACCCTTGCACAGATGTAGCCCATGGCATCTCAGTCTCCAAGTAGGTTCTCTAGTAAGGGGAACAGGGACTGTCTCTGACAGGAACTTAATGGTTGGCTCTCTGATCACCTCTGTCTGAAGGGAAAGCAGCCTTGCCAGGCCACAGAGGAAGACAAAGCAGCCAGTTCTGATGAGACCTGATAGGCTAGGGTCAGATGGAAGGGGAGGAGGACCTCTCCTATCAGTGGTCTTGAAGAGGGGCATGGGAGGAGATGAGGGAGGGTGGGATTTGGAGGGAATGAAAGAGAGGCTACAGCTGGGGTACAGAGTGAATAAACCCTAATTACTATAAAAAATAAAAATTTAATAAAAAAAGATTCTCTCTTTTCCAAGACCTTTGACTGACACAACAAGCATACAACTCCATTCTAAAGGCTCCCTCAGGTGAAACACTCTTAGAGCCATCCACACCCTACTTCATTGCACTCCTCCACTTCCCTTTTCTGTTCTAGTCTGTGTTCTCTCTATAAATGAAACTCTTGGAATATGTGAAGATCTCAAGGGCACAGCCTCCTTCTGATGAAAACCTCCCTCCCTACTAACCATTTTGTCAGAGTAAATGTTGCAATAAACAAAACTCTGCAGGCAAGGGAGACATTATTCTGTTCTACTACTGTGGGATACAAGCTTCATTCAACCCAATCGAAAATTGAAGGGTGAGCTTGGGAAGGTACAGGAGAAAAGGTGTCCAACACTGGGTTATTCCTGAGTGTGCATGTACTTCTTTTTGGTAGCTGATTCCTGGAAACTGGGTTTTCATCCTCTCACACACAAGAGAAAGGGGGCTTTCTCTTTCCATGTTTATATTTCAAAGGGATGATTCTAAGGTCCTTGATAAAGGTATTTCCTAGAAAATAAAACAGGTTATAAGCTACGAAGTTGCCATATGTTTTAAAGAAGCAGGTAAAGAATGTATACATTGAAATTACCTAATGGAAATTTTCTAAGAAGGAGAGGTCAGGTCACAATTAAAAGAAGCCTGTCTGCAGTTTAGTCAAGCGGAAGGAAGCAAGGTGAAAGTTGAGGAGACTTGGTCACTCTAAAATGAACTCCTAAAGTCGTCTTCACTAAATTCAGGTGATTTTTTTCTTCACCCTCTCCTCTCCTGCTAGATCTTCTTCTCCACTTTGCTGAATCATGAGCGGTCCATGCCAGCAGCTCTGGGAAGAGAACTAGTTTTCCAGAAGGACACTCTATATTGGAAGCCATGTCAGAAGGGTGTGACTGCAGCTTTCACTCATGGGTCTTTCTTCCTTTGCTCCAATTCTTCAGTCAGTTCTGCTGACCAGAATCTTTTCCTGCACAGCATCTCAGGCCACCGTGAAGAATAAAGTACAGAAAGTGTGTCCACCAGCTCCTGTAACTGTGAAGAAGTAATGATAACACACTAGTCAACATTATGCAGAGTTGTCTTGGGTCTCTGGCTGGCACCTAACACGTGGCCTTAACTGACAAACTTCACATCTAGCTTCTTAAATGGTAGTTTTTGAACGTCCTCAGTCAACCTGACTGAACAAAAGCACAATGGCTTTTTATAACATGAATCTTAAAATACAGCTAATAAACAGGCTATATACACAGTATAAAAGATTTTCGATTGTTTCTACAACTCTTTTCTATAAATTATTTTGCCAACTTACCAACTGTCACAAGGGAAGAGTGGAGGGGGAGGGGGCTTTTTAAAAGATTTTTTTTCCTCATTAGAGAATGGTTTCTCCTCTCATCCTAAAAATAAGTTATCCAGTTAAATTGTTGTCCCTAAGGCATACTAATAATCATTGGATGCCCAATGATATTTGTTCATTGCCTCTGTTTCCCACTATTATACTCAAAGTGACACTGTGTTTCTGTGTCAGGACTGATGCCCTTCCACTATACACCTTCTGAAATTTGTTACAAAACAGCTTTCTCTGTCCTACTCATAGACCTCAAATTCAGTCAAACCTCAAGTGCCAGAACTGGTTCTATTTCTTGGCGTGCTGATTTGTATCCTCATCACCTACTGCAGAATATTGTTGTAGCCCCAACTCATCTTCTTGCTTTAGAGTTTTCCCTTTAAGCCAGTATTATAAACCAGGAATGTAAAAGTCAAGTTAAGCTAGCAAATGTGTCAGATCCCTCACTCTGAAAACATCAAAGACTCTTTGATACTGAAATATAAAGTTTGAATCCCTAAGCATGAACTTCAAAGCCTTTCCTTCTTCATGCTAATCTCTCACAAGATTTTACTCTTCATTATATTGTGGTCCAAAATATCACAGAAGAAGTACATGTATATGTACATGGCTAGTAATATTTAGATAGTTCATAATTAATAATTTCCATACATTACCAAGTAATGACATGCAAACAACTAAAAGGAAAGAGAGAACAGAATAAGAGACTAGTAATTAAAAGACATAGTTGTCAGTAGAACCTTTCTGCTACATCACAAAAGTGGGATCTCAGTAGATGGTCATATTTTTCTTTGCTTTGCTATGAGTACATTATATTATTTACTTTTCCTTTCTCTTATTTATTGCTGATTATTCCCCATGTAATCATAAAACTTAAACATATAATAAAATAATAATATATAAGTTACTTTGAAAGACTTGGTAGAATATGAATGAAGGAATCAAAAAAGAAATGGAAGTTTGTACAGCAACATAGAATATAATGGGCAGAAATTGTGCATATTCCCACTGCAACTTTCTACTAGGCATAGTTTTCCATTACACTGAAGCATACTGTAATTGGCATTGTTGCTTAAAAAATGAAAGTGTTTATCAGTTGAAGGAGTTCTCTGGTTGAATTTTTGGGGTCACTCATGTATATTATCATATCGTCGGCAAACA
>CM053743.1:30445015-30455524 GCA_028658305.1 Pachyuromys duprasi
CTCCATGCCTAAAACATAAAGAAAAACAAACAATGGTGGATGTAATCAGTTAACTTATATTAATTGTTATTTTTCTCATTTCTGTTAAAGCTTAGTATTTGATGCTTTATGTAAAGGACACTCATGGATTTCTGTCCCATGATGACTTTTCCTTTGGCATCTGGATGGATCCCACCACTAGGAAATTCAACTATATTAGGCTAAGGGTTTAAAACACTGTATTTTACCATAGCCTATCCCAAACCACCGTTCTAATGGTATCTATATACTCTCTGTGTTGTCCATAACAATAAAAATTGCTAAAAAGCTCATCAAATATGCTCATAGCTATCACTAGGCTTTAAGGTGACCAATCTCTACCATTCTCAAAAGACAGTGAAGTAGTAATTGCTTTTCAACACCATGGCACCTGTTAAATCTGCGTCATCATTGCTTCTTGGCCTTGTTAAGTGATTGAATCTCTCCAATCAATGCCTTCTTTTAACTCTTAACAGTTCACCCTGAAGTGTCAACATCTTCTTAGAACATGTTAATTGGCAAATAACATGCGAGTGGTAAATATCTTTTACGATTCCCTAGTGTTACAACTTGTGAACCAATAAAAATTATTTTAATTATCTATTTTTTTAAAGTCAAGTTTTCATCAGATACTGTTGTGAAATGTACTTATTTACCAGTAGTGTTCATTACAGAGCAAAGGGTTTTGAAGGACAGGTAATATTTCTCACGAACAGGTGGATTAAAAGTAATAGTATACTGAATATGATGTTCTATAACCAAGTTAGTAAACTTGTACAAAATTTCCATATTTGTACCAAAAAATTCATCAAAAGTCTATCAATATATGTACGCAGAATGAATTGGTAAAAATAACATAAATAAAAGTCTCCAAATGAAGTATGTTGGTATGATAATAAAGAATCCTATAACTTATGCATTTAAAAACCTACATTTTATTGTTTATTACAATTTATTCACTTAGTATCCTGGCTGTAGCCCCCTCCCTCTTATCCTGCTGATTCAACCCTCCCTCCTTCTCCCCCACTATGTCCCTCCCCCAGTCACTGAAAGGGTAGGTTCTCCTCCCCTACTATCTGACCCTAGTCTCTCAGGTCTCATCAGGACTATCAGGATCCTCTTTCTCTGTGGCCTACTAAGGTCACACCACCAGGGGGAGGTGATCAAAAATCAGGCAATTGAGAGTTCATGCCAGTCACTGCCCCTGTTTCCTTTACTAGGGAACCCACATGGAGACTGAGCTGTCCATGGCCTACATCTGAGTAGAGGGTCTAGGTTCTCTCATACATGGTCCTTGGTTGATTCATCAGTCTCTTCAGGCCTCCCTGGGCCCAGAATTTTTGGCTCTGTTGGTTTCCCTTTGGAGCTCCTGTCCTTTCCAGGTCTTTCTATCATCCCCTTCTTCCATAAGAGGGAATCTTATGGAAATAACCAGTTTTATAAAACTCAAAAAAAAAAAAAAAAAACAACAACTCTGATGGTTTGAATGAGATTGTTTCTTATGGGCTTATGTATCTAAACACTTAGCCCCCAGTTGGTGGCACTGTTTGGGGAGATTTAGAGCATGTGGACTTGGAAGAAGTGTGTCACAGGAAATGGGCTCTCTCTTTTGTGTTTATGGTTCAGTTCAAGTAGTCACTCTAGACACCATACCTGCCTGCTGTCTGTTGCTTTAAAACAGCAACAGAAAAGTAACTAATACAATGATCATTGTTACTTAGCTAATGGATGCATTTTTAGTTTTCTTTATTCTCATGCTGCTGCAGGTTGATAATGATCCATTTTCTCAACTCAGAAGTATTACTGGAGTCAAGTATAACTCCTTAGGAAGCTGTCCAAATAATACAGCTAGAGCAAAAAGCTTGATGAAATCCTGCTTTTTCTTTCTATGAATTTTATTTTCCTTTCAGAGAAGGAAAATATTAAAAAACGAAAAAATACTTTCATCACATTAAACTGAGTTAACGACTTTCACTTATCATTCCATGGCCATGGCCTTTGGCCGCATACCCAAGACAGCCACTGAGCAACAAGCTTAGCACCCTTTCTTCTCTTTGAGGGTGCAACATAACCCCATTGAAACACAGTCTGTGAATATAATAAAATAATGATCTTGTTTGAGGCAAAAGATACAGCTCATGGTCTCTCAGAAGAAAGCTGTGCAATGGTGTTGGTCACTGTTCCTTGCAGGTGAGACACCATCTTGCTTCATTACATATTGTAGGAAAGTTGCCATAACAGACTTGTCAACTTTAGCCAACCTGTGTTTGTATGTCTCAGTGAAGAGGTGATTCAAAGAAATCTCTGAAAGTTGAGATAAAATAGTACTAAAAAATGAAATCTATCCAAATAACTTTCATGTTCTTCTGGAAAATGAGAAAGGAAATGAACTATTATTTGCAGTATATTTTTAATAGTATTTTGAGTAGCTTTGCTATTTCTCCTGTGGGAATATGAGAATCAGGCATGCTCTAAGACAACAATCTTTGCTTTACATAATAGGTGTCTGCAAATTGAATTTGAATGGGACAAGATAATAGCAAAGTCAGTCAGTGTTTATCAAGGAGTCTTTTTTAGAAAGAAACAAAACAAACAAACAAAAACCATTAAAAACAAAAGAATTAGTCATAATGGAAGTGATAAATTATGTTACACGGCATGGATCTTACCCACGGCCCCTTCTTTTACTTATGTGGTTATTGTGGCTATAACAATAGTTCAGGATTTTACTACTGTTGAAATTTCTCAGGAGCCAGCCATCTCTCCCCATCCCATCTTCTCTCTCTCGCTCGCTCTCGCTCTTTCTCTGTGTGTACATGTCTTTGTCTAGCTGTCACTCCCTCTTCTCTCTCTTTCTCTCTCTCTCTCTCTCTCTGTCTCTCTCTCTCTCTCTCTCTCTCTCTCTCCCTCTCTCTCTCACACACACACACACATACAAACACACACAGCTTTGCCAAACATTGTATTCTTATCAGTTTATTTTAAACAGGGAACAGGACAGCCATTCTGTTAGTCTGTTTCTTTTATTGCAGAGTTCAGTCCATTGATGTTGATAGGTAATAGTGACCAATGACTGTTACTTCCTTTTATTGTGGAGTTGGTGGTCTTACAATGATTCGTTGCTTGTTTTCTTTTAATATTTGTTGAGAAACTATCCATATACTATATTTCCTCGGGTGTAGTTGTTTTTGTTGGTTGAAGTTTTCCTTCTAGTGTCTTCTGTAGGGCTGGTTTGCTGTATAGAAATTGCTTTAATTTAGTTTTGTTATGGAATATTTTGTTTTCTCCATCTATGTTGATTGAAAGCTTTGCTGGGTATAGTAGTCTGGGTTGGCATCTGTGTTCCCTTAAAGTCTGCATGACATCTGCCCAAGCCCTTCTGGCTTTCATAGTGTCTCTTGAGAAGTCCAGTGTGATTCTGATAGGTCTACTTTTATGTGTTACTTGGTCTTTGTCCTTTGCTGCTTTTAGTATCTTTTCTTTGTTCTGCAGATTTAGTGTGTTGAGGATTATGTGACATGAGGAGTTTCTTTTGTGGTCTAGTCTATTTGGTGTTCTATAGGCCTCTTGTGTGTTTATGGACATCTCTTTCTTTAAGTTGGGAAAATTTTCTTCTATTATTTTCCTGAAAATATTTTCTGGATCTTGGAGACTGGAATACCCTTTTTCATCAATTCCTATTATTGTTAGATTTTGCCTTTTCATGGCGTCCTTGATTTATTGGATGTTTTATGTTTGGGACTTTTCTGATTTTACTTTTTCTTTGAGAGAAATATCAATTTCTGAAAGTGTATCTTCAGCGCTTGAGATTTTCTGTTACATCTCTTGTATTCTATTGGTGATGCTTCCCTTTGTGGTTCCTGATCTTTTCGTCAAGTTCTCCAGCTCAAGGATTTTCTCTGTGTTTTCTTTATTGCTTCTAATTTTGTTTTTCTTACCTTGCACTATTCCCTTCATCTGTTTGAATGTGTATTTCTGTCTTTCTATGATGGTCTTTATTTTTGTTTGTTTCTTCTGTATGTGCCATTAATTGTGCCTCTATTTGTCCCTCTATTTGTTTAACTATATTTCCCTGTTTGTCTTTGAGAGCTTTGTTCATTTTCTTTTTATTTGCCTCCACTTGTGTGGCTAATTCTTTGAGAGACTTGTTCGTTTCCTCTTTATGTCACTCTAATAACTGGATAAGCATCACTTTAAAATAATTTTCCTGTGTTTTTGATGAATTGGAGTATCCATTGATTTGGGGGGTTGCTAGTGAAGCCATGATGTCCTGATTTTTGTTGGATATGTTTTTACGCTGACCTCTGGCCATTTACTTTTCTGTAACCTTCACTCTTTGTTCCTGGATTCTGCAGTTCAGATTGGTACAGTCTTTCTCTGGTGTCTGGAGAATTCTTCAGGAAGATAAGAGAGGTCCAGTGGTTTCAGCGTGTGTGTTGGTGTTTCAGCTGTACCTGAGGGAAGAAGGCCACAGGTGCAGAAGGATGAATGCAGGCGAGTCTGTCTGTGTGTGTGTGTGTGTGTGTGTGCGCGCGCGTGGAAGTGTGCCTTGAAGGACAGGGTACTAGAGAATGTAGAAGCCTGGAAGGTGAGGGAGGGATGCCGTGAAGGTACCAAAGTGGTTGCAGGCACTGATGGTGTTACTTCACAGGTTCTGGTGGGAATCACGGGTGCAATTCGCTTGTGCAAACTCCCTGAATACCTCATTGGCCCTCCAGGTACTGGTATTCAGCTCTGACTGGGCTCCATGAATTATTCGCCTGAACTCCACTGGTAGACCCTCAGAGCAGGGGCTTCAGTATCGAGAACACTGTCCCAAGAGTCCTTCTGTTTCCCACAGTGGGTATGTGGGTGGGAGGGGTCTGATGTCTGGCTGCTATCTTAGATAGACCCTGGATCTGGGGCTCTGCAGGCTCTTTTATTTTTTGATTAAATTTTTATTCTTTTAAATATTAGTTACAGTTTATTAACTTTGTATCCCGCCTGTATCCCACTCCCTTATTCCCTCCCAATCCCACTTTCTCTCCCTCATCTTCTCCCTACCACTTTACAAGTCTACTGATAGGGGAGGACCTCCTTCCTTTTCATCTGATTTTAGCTTATCAGGTATCTTCAGGCCTGGCTGCAAAGTCCTCCTCTGTGGCTTAGCAGGACTGCTCCTCCCTCGGGTGGGAAGGGGAAAGTCAAAGAGCCAGCCATTGAGTTCATGTCAGAAATAGTCCCTGTTCCCCTTACTAGGGAACCCACTTGGATACTGAGCTACCATGGGCTATATCCTAACAGGGGTTCTAGGTTATATGCATACATGGTCCTTTGCTACAGGCTCTTGAAGGTGCACTCACTCTCTAGCAGGTCAAATGAAAAGGCGCAGGGGTTTCTCCTTTTCTCTACTCTCATGTTTGGTCCTGCTGGGGCAAATGCAAGTATAAGAGCTATGTCAGCTCAGTGGTGCTGCAGCCCTACAACTTGGGAGTCCAGCTGCAGCTGTGAGACTGTGAGGCTGGTCCAGGTGCTTGCCAGGAAGTCCTGGGGAGTCCCAGCAAAGATCCAGGTACCTAGGTCACCCAGCAGACCTCTTGTACCTGGGTTGTTTGGCAGGTCTGGAGAATTTGGTGGCTGTAGAGCCAGCTGTCCGCCACTGAGGGATTGGGCAGCCCTTACAGTCACTGGCTGGGAGGGCGCGAGGGCCAGTACAGCTCCTCGCAGACCCAGGACCCAGAAGGATTGTACCATGGATCTGGGACTTAGAAGCTGGCAGCCATGGCTGAGAAGCTAGGAGCCCTTCCTCTGATATCTCAGTCCCCAGGCAGTGAGTTCTGTGCTAAGAATCTCTGGCACTGTGAACTGGCTGGGCCATGAAGGAGGGAAGCCTGAAAAGGGGAAGTGCAAAGGGTTCGAATGTTCCCCACCTTCTGTCCCCAGAGAAGTCCAAGGGTGACCTGAATCTAAATGGCCTCAGCTCATGTGATTTCCCCTCTCATTCAGGAAGCCTCAATGCCGATTTTCTGGCTTCAGCTGTCTCTCCACTCACCAATTTCGGAGTTTCAGATCCTCTGCCTCTCAGACATGGGGTTTGCTGGTCGCTGCCATCTTGGATCCCTGATTCTAATTCAATTTTTAATACATATTCATGTCAATTATTTTCTTTCTCTTAGCACTAATCTAAAACCTAAGGAATTGCAATTTGTCAGTGTAGAACTACTGTAAATTATATATAATTTTAACTTAATTTATGAAAGATTACATATAAGATCAGAGAAAACAGCCAAATGGATTGTCTTTTTAGTAGGCACACCAAACAATTCAACAATAATCAACAGCATACTGGGTCATTTATTTCTTCAATAAGCCCCAAATATTATACATCATTCCATTTCCCAATCACTTTTGCAAATTCAAAGATACTGCTCTCCCATACATCAACCTTTCCTTCAGATCAACTCTCTGTACACAGATATCCTCTGGATTCTATCACTCTATCTCACTTTTTTTTCATTTTCGTTTTTTACATGTAAGAGCTCCTAGAACTGCTATACTCAACCCTTATTGCCTCCACTTAAGTTGAAGTTACATACTGCAAAGTTATTTCTCAGTATTGCAAGTCAATCTTTTGCTGAGCATGGTGGCCAAGTAACTGTAGTCCCAAGTCCCCACCAATGTGCAATGAAAGGAGTTGAAATCCATCTAGGCAAGGCAGCAAGACCCAATCTGGGGAGATGGAAAATGACTTCATTTTATTTTTTACCTCTTGCAAGCTGACAGGGAACTGACAAAGAAGAATATACAACTTGGGAAACTGTGATTAGAATGTAAGGCTGCATCCTTTCAGAGACCAATCGAGTTTTGGGAATTGTAATAATCCTATTGGCCATTATTCTAAATCTAAACAAAACTTCATAAAAGGTAACACAAATTCTACTGTTTTAACACCCCCAAAAGAATGTCACTTACTTTTTACCTTTTTTTACGAATAAAACCACTACTATTATGACTATCAGCAGGGGAGGAGAACTCCCTTTTCAGTGGACTAGGGGAAGGAGCTAGGGGGTTAAAGGGAGGGAGAGTGGGACTGAGAGGAGTTGGGGAAGAGGGCTACAATTGAGATAGACAATGAATAAATTGTAAAAAAATTAATTTTTTGGACTATTTTAGTATATACACAAACTTTAATGTTAAAAAAAAAAAGTATTCGCCCCCATTGGAGAGAACTAGTTGTTCATTTGTGAGCGGTTATCAACTAAAGACAGTTCACAGATGGTGGGGGGATGTCTCCAGATCTCCTTTCAGTGTTGAGATCCCATCTGGAACAAACACATCCAGGTCTTGTGCATGTTGCCACCACCTCTGTGATCAGTGGTCCTGCTGGCTTAGAGGGCTTTGTTTCCTGGAGAGGCAAACCACTCTTGAGGACATGTACCGTGTCAGCAGTAAATTCCCAACACAAGACAAACTCAAAGTCATCTTTGGGGGTTCTTTGTTTCATAATGTCTGGTCAAGACATTTTTAAAAATTATTTGTCTTACAGTCTTTTGCATGTGTATTATGACTTCTTGTTTTCAGTTCTCATGAGATTCCTGCGGGCATGAACCTCTATTTCCCTATGTCTACATGTGCTTCTTGTGCCATTGGTTCTCTTTCTTCTGTTTGTTTTGTCCTACTCTTGTCTGTTTATTTTTCTTTTATCTTATTTTTTAATATTATTATTCCTTAGATGTCTAAGTGTTTTCCAAGGAGAGACAGGGAGGGTGTGGATCAGTGCAGAAAGAGAGGTGAAGAGAATCTGAGAATACTTGGGGATGGGAAACTATAATAAAAATTTTTCAATAAAAGAAAAAATGTACAAAATCAGAAAAATATATTGTCATTTACAATGAAATCTGAAATACTTAGGTATGTATGACCTTGTGCAACCTCTGCTGGGTTTGAAGCTGCTTAGACATGGTGAAGGCAGCCACAGTCCTTTTTGTCATCTTGATTCTGAAATTTGGTTTCTTATGCTATTTGACTGAAGTGAAGTGCTTCGGGAGAATAAGTCATAATTAAGATTCAAAAACAAACAAAAAAAACAATTTCGAAATCTTACCCTGACTGTATCTACAGTTATTTTTAACAGAGGAACTTGTATCGTATATATTAAGGTGTATATAATTATATAAATGTTTGTGGCACCCGGAAAAGATAGACTGTGTTCATAGGTTTGAATATTCAAGTATTAATCATATGAAATGTGATTGCCACGACTATACACATCTTATGTTCTACTCCTGCACTTAAATATTAACATAAATGGGGTCTGTGCTTCAAGCTTATTGTTTGGTTGTCATAACTATTAAAAGGCCACCTTATTTGTTTTGTTTTTTTGTTGTTGTTGTTTGTTTTTCTTTTGGTTTTGGTTTTCAAGACAGGGTTACGCTGTGTAGCCTTAGCTGTCCCGACATACTTTGTAGAGCAGATTAGCCTCCATTTCACAAAGATTATTCCTGTGTCTGCTTCCCAGAGTGCTGGGATTATGAGTGTGAGTCTGTAATTATAGGCACAAGACTGGTTGCCACCTTATTGTTGTATTATCACATCCCCCTGAGGGGGATGCAGCCTTACCAGGCCACAGAGAAGGACACTGCAGCCAGTCCTGATGAGACCTGATAGGCTAGGGTCACATAGAAGGGAAGGAGATCCTCTCCTATCAGTGGACTGGGGAAGGGGCATGAGAAGAGAAGAGGGAGGGAGGGAAGAATTGAGAAGAGACAAGGGAGGGGACTACTGCTGGGATACAAAGTGAATAAATTGCAATAAATTAAAAAATAAGAAAGAACAGTATACATTTTTCTTGATCACAGTTCTTTAGTATTTGTAATACATGGTCTCTTTCTCTGGACCTTCAGGTTTATGAAAGGAAAGATGGACCTTAAAGAACATCATCATGTTATATATAGGTGTGATTCAGGATTGCCAGGAACCTCTAATCTATAGGACGGTGGTCCTTGAGTACCTGAAAATATCCACTACAGAGAGACTAACCTGAGTGACCCAACCTTAGCTCAAAGCCTACTACTGGGGTGGACTATAAATACTCATCCTTCTGGAACATTTGATGACTTTCCTGGGATATGAGCCTCTGACTGGCTAACCATACAAAAGAGATCTATACACCCTCTGGAGACTGACCTCAATCAGAATAAATGGTTTTCTTTTCCTTCTATATAACCAAGAGTTATTTCTTCCTTTACGGGAGCAAGCTTGATAGCTTGGCTACACTAAGGAAAACCGGCATCTTCCAAGGGAAGGACAAGCTCCAAGGATGAAAGTTCCCGTAAGTGGATAAATGTAAGATGACAAATAAATGTTAAATTTGTTTTATTTTTCAAACAACACTGACTTTTCTTCAAGTCATTTATTTTATGAACACTGAGAGTTAAATTTTACTGTAATTCTGTTCTTTTGAAGCCATGATAGCAAGTTTCACTGCCAATCCAGGGATGTGACTGCCCCAGGACAGCCAGGATAATGATCTTGTGTTCAAAAAGACAAAAGAAAAAAAATGTCCATTCCGAATTTCCCAGATATCACCTCTTATCTTGTCTCCCACAATTTATTATTAAAGCCCTGCTAGTCAAAAATGTTTTTTTTTCCCTGCCTCTGTATTTTTATATTCCGAACCCCTTTCAAAATCCTTCTCAAATATTAGCTTCTTTGTGATTCCTGGGAGTAGAAGTTATCTCTATTATCTCCAATACCACATCATATTTTTTTCTGTTTGCTCTTATGACATTTATTACTCCCACTCCTAAACTTCAATAACAGTTTCATGTACTTTTTTTCCTGCTCAGGCCTGTGTTTTCTGCTGGCAGGTGTTACATGCTGCTAAAGAGTGACCTAATGGGAATACATGTCCAGCTCTTCTGCAATTTTGGACAAGCCACTCAAATTCTCTTAATGTCAGTTTATCAGAAAAATGGACATAATGTCAAAGAAAGGTTGGAAAATTTGAAACAAACTTTAAATATTGATAATCCAGTATAAATGACTGTAATGAAATATTAAGTTAATACTTGTATGAGTGCCACAATATAAAGAATGCAAAGAACAACAATAAAAGATTTCAGGTTGTTTATATAGGCCCTCATAGGATATGCTTTTTTTTTTTGGTTATTAGTCTTTGCCATTTTATTTAAATAATATAAAATTCCAAACATTTACATAATTATTAGGAATGATAGACATTTTTTGAGATAACATTTTTTGAGATATTTCCCAGCCAAAGTTTTTCTTCAGATCGCAGGGTCTAATTGTTTTTTTTTTCGTGTTTTTTTTTCACCGTGATGACTATTAATATTTTTTTTGTTTGTTTATTTATTTATTTTTATCTCAATCACAGGTTGGGTACTTTGAATCCCAGGCGTAGCCCTTCCCCAATTCCCTCCTACCCTCCTACACCCTCCCTCATCTCCTTCTTCCCCACCCCCTCCAAGTCCACCAACAGGGGAGGACCTC
>CM053743.1:30456024-30473061 GCA_028658305.1 Pachyuromys duprasi
GTGGGTTGAGACAGAACTCGGGTCCCTCCCAGATCTGCAGGCAGACTCACACACTGACTGAGTTTTTGCTGGCAGAAGCGTTTGGCCCGCGCCCCCGCAGTGTGCGGACTGGTCAGAATGGTCCCCCACTCCACTCAGTCTGTGGTGGTTCCCGCGATTGGTTCTCGCCCGAAGCACACCCGTGGGTTGGTGCAGGACTCGGGATCCTCCCAGATCCGCGGGCGGACTCACACACTGACTGAGCTTTTGCTGGTGGGGCGTTCAGCTTGCGCCCCGGCAATGTGCGGACTGGTCAAAATGGTCCCCCAATCCACTCAGTCTGGTGTGGTTCTGATGATTGGACCGAACCTGCAGCACACCCGTGGGTCGAATCAGAACCCGGGTGCATTGTGTGCTGGTAGGGCGCAGTTCAGTGAAAACGGCACCTGGTTCCTCCTGAGACTGCCCGGTAGACAGTCTATAATGGCGGATGCGGGTGCCCAGCGCAGCTGCTCGTCCAGATCAGAGCTGTGAGCTGCTGGTCACCAGGAAATTTCTCCAGGTAATAACTGGGTGTCCCTAGGGTTTTCCCACTTGATTTTCTCACCGTAGGAGTTCCGCTCACCTGGCACTCACAATGCTGGCGTTTTAGGTCCCAGAGTTCAGTCTCCTGGTCGCTGTGTTGTTTCTGCTCTCCTACTCCTCAGACACAGTGTTCTCTCGTGGCAGCCATCTTGGATCCCCCCCTAGGATATGCTTTTTATGTACCTTGATTCAAAAGTTTAAATTACTATTTCAGATTAACAGCAAAACCAAAATTTTTCTGCAAATATTTTCTGTCGGACTTTAAAATTTCAAATATTATTTTGTTTATTGCTTTGTTTTTTAAATGTATTTTAGAGAAATAGGTTAGATTGTAGGAACTAATATTCAGAAAGGTTGGGACATTTATCCAAGAACAAATGCTGACTCTGTTGTCATGGGAACTGGTTGGAAACTGGATCCCAACAATTCTTATCTCTGTTCTTTCTTTACCAACCAAAAGCATCAGATACAAAGCCCATACTAGACTATGAATGTGTTTTTCTGCTTGAGATGGATTTTTTTGAAAGCATGGTTTTTCTTTTCGTCATTTCATTAGTAATAATGATGATAGCAATAGTATTATCTCTTTATTATGCAGGACATGCCAGAAATAAATACCATGTAAGGATCAGGATTCCCACCTGCAATATTAGGAACTGCAAGCGCACTGTTCTATTACTGATCCTGACAGAATGGATCATTTTAGAATAGAGCTGGACATTAGGAATTCCTGGAATTTAGTCACTAAAATTTATTAATTGTTTTATTGCCTGGGTGTAATAATCTACTTTCCTTCTCCTACCCAAGACTTACCTCTCATAATACCATCTTAATAGTTGTGTCCTACTGTTCCTAAAATGTTGTACATGCTTGTAATTAAATGTCTGGGAAGAAAGAAAGAACATTTTTTCTCTGTTCTTGAGCATTTTTCCATTTCTAGTCTCCAATTCTTCACCCTATCCTCTATTTCCTTCTCTACCTATTCTTTCAATGGAAAACTGACAAAATTTCTTCATTTTAAGCAAGCACCCAACAGTATGTGATAGAAGCAGAATAATCAAAACGCTTCAAAATGAACTTTTACAATCACTTTGGATTTTGATTTTTGTCTATTTTTAATAAAGTATAAAATATTTGAAGAACGATGCTATAAGTATACAATGAGAAAAACATGACAAAGTATGCCCACTTAGGCTTGAAAATTACCTTTGATACAAATTATACATGGAACGCATACCTAGAATTCAATCCATCAATAACAAATGCTATCAACTCAGGTACCACTTGGTAACAGTATTTTAAAAGGTAGATGTTTGATATATTATTTTTATATTGTCAAATCCAAGCTTCCTTGGCAATGCTTCAAAATGAAAAACATCTTATTCTAAAATGTACCAACAGAAACTCATGAACATGATTGAACTGAGCATATTATCTTTTGATCCATATTCTTCTGATCATTTAAAATCAAGCTTCACCAAAATTGAGTTGGTCAGTTGATGACACATGCCACAGCACCATTTTAAAAGGCAATGCTTAATTCTGTCCAGTTGCCTTCAAATTGCATGATTGCTTTGTTTTTAATGGCTGAGGAAGATAAACTCAATCCTCATGTGAATAGATGGGCTGGGGTGTCTGGATGGGGGGACTCCCCTATTCTGAGGAAATTGGAGAGGGATGATGCAGGAGGATAGGAGGGACTTGGAGAAGAGGGGTGAGAGACCTATGACCAAGATGTAAATTGAATTAATTAATATAAAAATGCAGTGCTTTTCTGGTTTCTCCAGAAACTCGCTTATTATGTTATAATAACAAAGTCACTTGGTTATCAAATTATCCCAAACACATGTTTGATCTGTGAAACTAAGCTATTTTATAATTTAACACATCTGTAACTATCCAAAGTTAAGATTTACATGGCGTCTCATTTCTATGGATTTCTCAAAAGTCTTTGAAGACCTCTGATAACTCTCATTAACATCTATCTTACTCCATTGTGCACAAATTTCTACTGCTGTGTCTGCTACTAAACCTTTTTCATATATTTCTTTGGTACCCACTCACACAAATACACATTTTCACTTAGACCTTAAGCAGACAAAACTCATCTGAGAATGTAGCTTATTATACTCAACAGAAGTTATCAAAGTAACCTAAACCTTAATGATGAGCTTTTATTAATGCTCATGGGTATTTGGGTGAACTGGATTACTGATTCTGGGATCTTGACTAGGTACATTCATATCCTCTCAATTCCGTATTAGCCTGTTCATTTGGCTGGGCTCACTTAAATCTGGAGGTCAGCAAATATATGCCTAATCTAGTAAAAGAATTATGTGATATGCAGCTGTGATCTATATATTTCATTGTTAAGCAGAAAATTTGGAAAAAAATACTAGAAAGCAAGTCAAAGTAACAGGAATGCCATAATGAAAATACAAATGCCTTTCTTCATCCTTACAAGCAATTGTTTATATAGAAGTCCACAAATAGTATTTTGATTGTTTTGCCAATGCCTCTTTGCAATATATGTATAGAAATATCCTGGATCTGGGCAGCATTGTGGCATGATTTGATTGACATATTATACCAAGAGGCTTTATTGCTCCTGCTTATCCTCTTGGAAATTTATATTACCATATAAGAAAACTTTCTGTACAGCCTTCTGTAGGATAAAACATCAAGGTATTGGCTGAGAACACTTAGACATCTCAGCTCCAGAATTGAGCTACCAAATGAGTTCATTTGTATAAACTGCTTTGAGCAAGACCAGCACAGAACCACTGAATAAGACATCTGAATGAAATCCACCTTCCTGTCTTAAAGAACTACAAATCAATTTCAACTCACTAATTTTTGAGTGGTCTCTTATTCAGCAACAGATAATTGAAATACTTATTAGCTATGATGTTTGAAATACCTCATTAATAGAATCATAATACTTGGCTGTTTCTAAGATAAGTGAGTCAAGCTAAATACACCAAAAATGGTAAAGAGTGATTATTAAAACTATCCATGTAATCAGTCTTCTGGGATGCAATTAATAACCAAGAAACTAATAATGAGACGGTGGAGTCACTCAGAGTATTGTGTATTTAGGAGCGGAAAGTGTTGGTCCTATCTGATTTAACTAGAAAATCTGTGTGCTTGAATTCTACTGTTGAAGAAGGCCTGTGTTGAAAAGATGCAGAACCTGAACTTCTTACAGCTCAAGATCGCAACTACTCTAAGACCTACACTTTAAATTGATTCAGCATTATTCATTCATCCAGCTCCAGATTGAGCAGAATGCTCAGAACCAAGAATCAAATCTCAACCCAAATGTGTGATATTTAAGATCAATTGAAGTATATCTTATTTTGACTGAACATCAGTTTACCCTTGATTATTTTAATTTGACCTCAGTAGTGTTACACTTTGGATAGCTAGATTCCAGCCTCATTCCAAATTCCTGTTTTCAAAAAATATGTGGTCTAGTTCTCTTGAATCTCTTCTCTGTGACTCCCCTAGAAATTAACTCATTTATTCACTGTTCTTGCCCTTTTTGCCAGTAAAAACTTATGTGTATTTTCCCAGAATCCTTACAGCCATTTTCAGATCATTAGAGTTCTTCAGGCACCTTTAAGAATATCCAAGTCATTTTTCAAATCATTCTCCATATTGAATAAAAGACCTGGGTATTTAAACTTAAATTCTCTCTCCAGTTGTTTTCATGTCTTTCTATCCTACTAAATTCAAGAACAAACTATTGTACTTAACCTTTATGTTTCCTTACTTTGTAGTACATTGACTTAAGATAACAATTCAGTAGCACATACACACACACTCTGTATGTATACATACACAAAGGAATGTTGAGAAAATATACTTATTATTTGAAGAGGAAGTTTTATGTTGGTACCAAATAGAGTTGTATTTCTTCTTGATGTTCTTTTTATACTGACTGAAGGGTGAACAGATTAACCACTGGTTACTCTAATTATATAGAAGTAGTTATACTTATCTTCTGATGTATCTTAATATATCCCAGTGATCTCTGAGTTAATACCTCAAGAAAATACAGTTGTTGATGTTTGTTATGTTGATTGGTGAGAACATGTAGATATGCTATATTCTGTTAAAATATAAAAATCATATTTATGCACCATGTTGATGAAACTTTTGGGGTATAGCTTCTGATGTATAGAAGACACAATTTCATAGCAAATTCTCTATCTGGCCTCCTTCCTCAATAATCACTAGTATGTCTGCCTTTATATGTGACTTGGCTTTTTTGTCTTGCAGCTTTTATGTACAGGAGTTATGTTGTAGATGTATCTGTTGGATGCACACACACACAAATGTATGCATACTCCATGCACACCACACACATGCACACAGGCAGGTGAACACCCACATGTGCACACACATATGTGTGTACACACATATCACATGTAACAAAAATGGCCATGAATTTGAAAAGTAACAAAAGGAAAGGTACATAGAAAAGTTTGGAAGGAGGCATGTAAACAGAGAAATAATATAATTATTATAATCTCAAAAAAATAAAAATATTTAAAGAAAAAAAGAGAATTATATTAAAATATGTAGGGTGGGGCATTCAGTTTAGAGCTCTCTCCACTGCTGGCTCTTGATCCCACCTGGGACCCAGCCAGCAAAGCCAGCAGAGGGACCAACAGGACCAGAGACAACAAAATGGCTAAAAGTAAGAGTAAGAATACAAGGAACAAACCCCAGGGCCATATGAAACTACTGGAAGCCAGCTATCCTTCCACAGCAAGCCCCGGAGATACTATCACAGCTTAAGTGCAAAAATATGATCTTAAATCTAAAGTTATGAAAATTACAGAAGCCATAAGGGGGGAAAATAAATCCCTCAAAGAAATACATGAAAATACAACCAAACAGGTGAAGGAATTGAATACATTCCTTTAAAAAATTTAGGAAAACACAATCAAATAGGAGAAGGAAACAAATAAAACTATTTAAGACTTAAAAAATGGCAATAGAAGTAATAAATAAAAGACAATCTGAGGCAATCTTGAAAAATGGAAAACCTAGAGAAGAGAACAGGAACTACAGACACAAGCATCACCAACAGATTACAAGTATGGAAGAGACAATCTCAGGTGTAGAAGATACAATTGAAGAAATCAATACATCAGTCAAAGAAAATGTTAAATCTAAAACATACAAAACATATAAAAAATCTGGGACACTGTAAAAAGATAAAACCTAAAGATAATAGGAATAGAAAAAAGAGAAGACTCCCAGCTTTAAGGACCAGAAAACATTTTCAACAAAATCATAGAACAAAACTTTCCCCAAACTAAAGAAAGTTATGCCTATACACATACAAGAGGTTTACAAAACAGAATAGATTGGACAAGAAAATAAAATCCTCCAGTCACATAATAATCAAAACACTGAATGTTCAGAACAAAGAACGAATATTAAAAGCTGCAAGAAAAAAAGGCCAAGTCACATATAAAGGCAGACTTATCAGAATTACACCTGATGTTTAGTCAGAAACTCTAAAAACCAGAAGGATATGGGCAGATATCCTCTCTATGCATAGAGAGGACTTGGAACCCCTGTTCAAAGGAAGCCCATTGGCTGCTTTGTTTCCAAGTGTGTTCCCTAGTAAGGGGAACAGGGGCTGACTCTGATATGAACTCAGTGGCCTGCTCTTTGATCACCTCGCCCTGGTGTGTGTGTGTGTGTGTGTGTGTGTGTGTGTGTGTGTGTGTGTGTGTGTGAAGCCTTGCTGTGCCACAGAGGAAGAGGATGCAGTCAGCCTTGATGAGACCTGATAAGGTAGCGTCAGATAGAAGGGGTGAAGGCCCTCCCCTATCGAGGGACTAGGGAAAGGGCATATGGGGAGAAGAGGGAAGGTGAATGGGACTGGGAAGAGAGAAGGGAGGAGGCTGCAGAGGGGATAAAAAGTGAATAAACTGTAATAAATACATACATAAATAAAAATTAAATTAAGAAAAAACTCAAGTGACAGCACATACTGGCAAGGATGTGGGGAAAGCAGAACACTCCACCACTGTTGATGGGAATGAAAACTTGTACAACCACTCTGGAAATCAGTCTGGCACTTTCTCAGATAAATGGGAATAGCTCTACCTCAAGACCCAGCTATACCACTCCTGGGTATATTCTCTAACATACAAGGATACTTGCTCAACTATCTTCATTTCAGCTTTATTCGTAATAGCCAGAATCTGGAAACAACGTAGATGTCCCTCAAACAATGAATGGATAAAGAAATTCTGGTACATTTACACAATGAAATACTCCTCAGCTATTTAAAATAAAAAAGGAATCATGAAATTTGCAGGCAAATGGATCATCTTGATGAGGTAACCCAGAGCCTGAAAGACACACATGGTATGTATTCACTTGAAAGTGGATTTTATCTTATAGTGCAGATAACCATACTACAACTCATAGATCCAAAGAAGATAAGTAATAAAGAAGACCCATGGAACGATACTTAATTCCCATTTTGAAATGGAAACAAAATAGACAGCAGAAGTGGTTGAAGAGAGGGTACAGGGTAAGAGGGGTGCCCTGAGAGAAATGAGGATCTTTATCAGATCTGAGGAGAGTGGGGGAAAGGAAGACAGAGGGATCACAGAAAGAAGAGAAACCTTGGGCAAGGACTTCTCTGTGACAAGCTGGAGACTTAGACAGAGTAGGCTCCTAGGAAGATACGAGGTGACTCTAGCTGAGACTCCTAGTCACAGGGGTCATAGAGACTAGAGAGGCCACCTCTAACTAGCTATGACTCCTAGTGGAGGGAGGGGAATACTAACTCATCCAGAAAAACATCAACCCCAAATTTACCATGCTTACAAAATTCGTAGGGGCAAGTTAGAGCAGAGTTCGAGGGAATGTCAATGAATAGAACAATCTAAAACTCACCCCAGGAGGACAGCCAATCCCTGACGCGATTAAAGATATTCTGCTGTGATTGCAGAGAGGAGCCAAGCCCAAAGCTGTCCTCTGAATGGCTCCACCCAGCAAGTGATGGAAACAGATGCAGAGATTCACCATCAGTCATTGGGTGGAGTGCAGGGAGCCTTGTGGAAGAGTTGGGTGGGGTGGACAGAAGGATCCAGAGTGGAAAGGAAGTCCACAAGAAGACCAACAGAACCAAATAACAGTGTCCGGGGGAGGGGGGCAGAAAGGGGCTGCAAAAACTGAAACAGCAACCACAGGCCATGTGTGGACTTGACTTAGGCCCCTTACACAGATGTAGCCAATGGGCAGTTCCATCCTCATACAGGTTCACTAGTAAGGAAAATAGGGGCTGAGACCGGCATGGGCTCCTTTGCCTGCTTTTCCATCACTCTCCCCTCCAGGGGCTTCCTTGCCAAAGCACAGGAGAAGAGGATGTGCTCAGTCCTGATGCAACTTGATATGCTGGGGAGGGTGAGCAGGGGGTAGCCCTTTCTCTGAGTGTAGGGGAGAGGGCAAACAGGAATGGAGGGTAGGATCCAGAGGAAAGAAGGGAGGGTCCTTCAACCTGGATGTAAAATGAATCAATAAAAATCAAAATTAAAAAATGTAGAAATCAGAGTTTTTTCTCTTATTTTGCTGTTCATCATAATTCATAATGCCTTGGTAGTAAAATGAAAATGAGAAGAAAAGAAAGATAAGGTCATCAGTCTAGTGTAGTTTCAGCATAAGTCTGTGATGATTGTCATTAATAGTTAATTTTATGTCAAGCAAGTTCAATAGTGTACAAACATTTAGCTATGCATTATTTCTGGATATAGGTTTGAGAGTATGTCTAGATAGTAACTGTATTTTTTTAAGTGGTAAAATGAATTAAAAAAATAAAATTATATCACTGTCATGGATGGCATTTGTCTAGTCTATTAGAGGCATCAGTGAAATAAACAGAATAGAAACAGTATGGACATTGGAAGAAAGAGAAAATAGGAAACAGCATAAGAGCCTACCACTGAGGGTCTCTGAAAGACTCTACCCAGCAGTGTATCAAAGCAGATGCTGAGACTCATAACCAAACCTTGGGCAGAATGCACAGAATCAAATGAAAGAAGAGGTAGTTAGTAAGACCTGGAGAGTACAGGAGCTCCACAAGGAGAATAACAGAACAAAATATCTGGGCTCAGGGGTATTGTCTGAGACTGATACTCCAATCAAGGACCATTCATATATGTAAACTAGAATCCCTGCTCAGATGTAGTCCATGGCAGCTCAATATCCAAGTGGGTTCCTTAGTAAGGGGAAGAAGGACTGTCTCTGAGATGGACTCAGTGGCTGGCTCTTTGACCACGTGACCCCTGAGGGGGGAACAGCCTTGCCAGGCCATAGAGGAGGACAATGCAGCCAGTCCTGATGAGGCCTGATAATCTAGCGTTAGATGGAAGGGGAGGAGGACCTCCTCTATCAGTGGACTTGGAGAGGGGCATGGGAGGAGAAGAGGGAGGAAGGGTAAAAGTAGGAGGGAGTAGGGAGGGGGTTGCAGCTGGGATAAAAAGCAAATAAGTAATATAAAAGATAAAAATTTAATTTAAAAAAGAATGTTTTCTACCTGATGGACATTGTCTTTGTCCTGTCTCTAAACTCACTGACATGCATCTTAACATCCTCCTTCCTAGGTCTAGACTTTATTAACCATTCTTTATAGTAAACACTATTACAAGCACATTCTATGAGTTCTGTTTCTTTGGGGAACCATAAATCACAGCAAGTCTTTCCTCCCAGTGGTGTAAAAGGAATTGCTGAGTGAGCCAAGCATTCCACAATGACCTCAGTTGCCTCAAAGATTAAAAGCAACCATCCTTTAATATTAAATTTTAACTTTTGTGGGTTTTTTGGAAGTATCTCCCTTATGGAAACTAGATATAATATTCGACAAATGTGTAAAAGAAGAGGTTGTTACTCTAAAAGGCTCAAAATGCAGTCTGCTACATTTTCCTGTGTTCATTAGCTAGGCTTGAACAAGTGATTAAAATTAATACACATCCTTAAATTCAGATAATTGTCATGGCACTCAGCAAAATGTTTTATTGTTTTTGAGTGTTCATTTAGCATTGATAAAATAGCCTGTAACCATTCCTCCATGTGATGTCAGAACAAGTGTTTGCTTCTTTTTTATTATAAGAACAAATAAAAATTAGAAAAGCTAGGGAACTGGAACTGATTTCTCTACTCCTTTATCTTTTTCCCCACTAATAAAACTTGTAAAATGTGCATGTATGTAACATTTCTATTTAAAAGAACAACAAAAACAACTCAGAATGCCCCATGCAAGCTTCTAAGGAAGGCGATTAGCTGACAGTCTTCCCCAGATATATGTTCTATGAACCAAAGCAATGACTAATGTGGTACAATAACCCTAAGGGCAGATTAGTGATACCCATACCTTGATAACTATATAGGGCTAGTGAAATCATAGATCTTGAAGAAGAACCTACAACTACCCCTTTATTAAACAAGTAAAATCCCTAGCTGTTTTCTAACTATTTGTCCTTACAGACAAATAGAGAAGTATAGTCTCACCTTTCATCAATGAGAGTTCTCTTTGCAAAATATGGAGATAAACATTACAGAAAACCACACCAGTCAAAACAAAGAGCTTAGAGTCTAGACTGAATGGATGCATCAACAAAATAAACCCCACACCTAAAAATCAGGAAATACTGTATACGATAGGAAGGGAAAATGGTAAAAGCCAGAGAAACAGTCTCTTGTGCCATGATACTGTGTCTCCTAAGAATCTCAGAAGCACTACTCATGAAGTCTGAACAAAATAACAGCTGAAATAGAACACCTAAAGCCTACACAAAGAACTAGAGATAACTAAAGAATGTTAAGAGCAGGAGAAATAGTCTCCCTAAAGAAAAGTACACCAATTAGTTACAGAAAACCAAGTGGTCATCAACAAAAACAAACATACAAGTAACATTATCCAAACTAAGCAGGTCTTATTTATGTATTTAAGTAGATATATGTATGTATATACATATATGTATGTACATATGTATGTGACAACAATTAATGACTAAAAAAGACCATAAATCGGAAAGAGAGCAAGGAGGGGCATATTAGAGAGTTTGGAAGGAGGAAAGGAAAAGGAACAATTATGCAGTTATATTATAATCTCAAAAATTAAAACTTAACTAAAAATAAGTATGTCAAATAAATAAATATGGGGTGATTCAGCATAGCAATCTAATAAAGTATAACAATTCTATAAAATCAAATACTTGGAAGTAGGAAATGAATAAAAATGCAGAAAATTATACAGAAAGAAAACATTTCATGTAAAGGATTTATTTATTTATTTATACTGCTTGAAATTTAAGAAAGTAGGGCATGCAGTGATTGTCATAACAGTCATCACACATCCAACACACAAATGTCATATTGCTGAAAATGTGAGGACATAACACATAGGGAGAAACTAGAATGGAAACATCTTGCAAATATAGTTCCCTGTTTTTTTAACCAAAGATACAACATACCATTTTTTATTTTTTATATTAATTATAGTTAATTCACATTGTATCCCACTTGTAGCCCCCTCCTTCATTCCATCCCAATCCCACCCTCCCTCCCTCATCTCCTCCCATGCTCCTCTCCAAGTCCACTGAGAAGGGAGGTCCTCCTTCCCCTTTATCTGACCCTAGCCTATCAGATCTCATAAGGACTGGCTGTACTGTCCTCCTCTGTAGCTTAGCAAGGCTGCTCCCCTATCCGGGGGAATTTGATCCGAGGGCCAGCCACTAAGGTCATGCCAAAGACAGTCCCTGTTCCCCTTACTAGAGAACCCACTTGGATACTGAGCTTCCATGGGCTACATCTGTGCAGTTGTTCTAGGTTATCTCCATGCATCTCCATCCATGCCCTTGGTTGGAGTAGGAGAGATGGCTCAGCCATTAAAAGCTAGGCTCACAACCAAAAATATACTATTTTAATAAACAGAAATGGACAAGGATGTAGACAATAGAGTATACAACTCTAAACCTAGAAAGTTAGGGCACTGAGTATCAATAGCTTAAAGCCAAACTATGCTTCATAGAATAGGCCTGTCTCAAGTTAATTTTTAAGAAGAGAGGAAAATAAATAAGAAAGAAGTATATTTCTTTCTAGTGGTTTACTAATATCATTTTCTTTAGCATTATCTGTCATTACAGTGTTAGAGAGAGACACAGAAAGAAATGGGAAAGAGACGAGGGAAGGAGGGAAGAAATAAAGGAGGGAGAAAGAAAGGAAGGAAGAGAGGAGTAAAGAAGGAAGGAAAGAGAAGCAAAATGGGAGCGGAGGGGAAGAGAGAATAGGAAAATGTAAGGAAAAGTGATGGAAGGAGGAGAGAGAATATCAGAATAAGTTATTCAATTGCAGCCCTATCTATAAAAGAGAGACCCTAGAGAAAACTTTTGATTGTATAAATAAATCAATGCTACATGGAACATTTCAGGGCAATTTTTAGAAGTTACCCTCATTTTTTCTCCATTAATTTATTTTATTAATTCACTTTATATCCTGATCACAGGCCTCTTTCTCCCAGTTCCCCTCTCCTACAAACACCTACGCTCTCCCCTCTCCTCCTCAGAAAAGGGGGAGGTCCCCCAATGGTACCAACCTGACCTGGCCCATTAAGTCACTGCAGGACTAAGTGAATACTCTCTAACCCTTATTTTTTATAAAGTTTTATGATTATAATTATTTTAGAAACTACAAATGGTTACTAAATATATCTTTAACAATGTATTATATTTTATTACTTCTTTTTATTATTATAAATTTTTGCAATTTATTCACTTTGTATCCTGGGTGGGATTAGGAGGAGATGAGGGATGGGGGCTACAATTTATTGTGTTAACATTTCATTTTGAAATTATTGTAGGCTGCAAAGGAGTAGTATGCAGCCCTCTAATGTTCCTTCATCTACTTTTCCCCAAAGGTGAGCTACAATATAGTAACTAAACCAGAAAATTCTCGCTAGTGCAATGCATGTGTCTGTATTTCTATTCCCTTTAACCAAGGTGGTAGATTTCTACACAACTGCCTCAATCAAGACACGGAAATGTTTCGTTGCTCTGGTGCTCGCTCAGCCCACTCACTGATCCCCTTTAGAGTCTTACTCTTACTTATGTAAATCCCTTTGCCTTAACCTTGGTAACCATTAGTCCATAATGTATACTTATGTCATCAATATGTTGCATACATGAATACAAGGGATTTAAATACATTACTATGTTTAATTTCAGCAATAGAGTCATTTTATAAATGAAATTGCACAATTGGAGGCCTTTGCCTCTTTCTAGAATACACGTGAAGTTTGTCTAAGTTGTTGTACATATAAAGTTAATACATAATGTTGGGTGATATGGATGCATCACAGCTAATTTATCCATTGACTTAATGTGGCATATTTAGTTGTTTCTAAGTTATAGTCCCACCACTAATGAATGAGAGATTTACTTTCTTGGAAATGCCTGTCAACATTTGGTATTTTCTCTTTCATTTAATATACTGTATTTTTAAAGCACATAGATTTTCCATACAACCACAAGCCCACCCAAATACTCAATATCCTTTTGCAACTTCCCATGCTCCCCACTAGTAAACAGATGGACCACGTTGCACTGTCAAACCAGCACTATACAGCACATTTTGCTCTACGGATTTTCACAAATGCACAATAGCACCATTATAATCTCAGAGTTGGTTCACCACACTAATATTTGTCTTGTCAAGCAACTCCCAACAAGACTACAGTGCCTGTGGATTAGCAAAAGCCTCAGAGGTGAACGGCTGCTGAGACAGTTTCAAGGAAGAGTAACTGCTTTCCTGCACATGAGCAGCTATTTATTATAGTGGGATCCTATCGACTGTGATTGGTTAAGACACTACCTTAGATTGGGGAGTGAGCACTCACACCACCAGGGTCTCTATGAGGAAGAAACATCAGCAGGCCAGCTCCGGGCTATTTATATTACTTCAGAATGAGTTTCCTGGGAAAACTCAGGACGATGTATACCAGGCCTATTCTAAAAAGTGCTGCGTCCCAGGTAGGCTGACCTGAAGTCATGCCTGCATTTTCTCCTACACTGACTTTTCTGCTGAAGTATTCCCTTCTTCCCATCCCCTTGGCAATCAGAATGTGGATGTTGTTAATACTATTTAATTGTACTTTTCCCAGAATGGTATTTATTTCAATTCTTGCTTATCCTTTTGTAGATTGATTGCTTATTTCTTTAACACTATATAGCATTGTATTGTCTGGATATACCGTACTTGGCACACACACACATTCAGAGAATGGATTGTATACTTTCACCAACAGATTCATTTACTGAAATGTTAACTCATATTACCTCAGAATGTCATATTTGAAGATGGATCGTTTAAAGAGATATGTTAAATGACATCATTAGAGTGGACTCTGATACTACATAAATGATAGTTACAATAAATTAGAATACATACATGAATAGAATCCAAATGGTCTGAAGATAGATAAAGAAAACTGACTTGCACTCCAGTCCAGCAAAGAGGATAAGAGTGATTTCTAAAATCACACTAAGGCATTGTAATAAGAAATGATGTAAAGAAAACATTTCCCATTCTCTACACCTCACATGTGTACATCTGTTAAATTAAAAAAAGCACACAGAAGGTAGTCCATATTATTGACTCACTTTATCTTCATGAACCCTTGTTGGATCAGTGAAATGGAGTATTATTGTTGTTGAATCTCAAGAGATAAAGAACCTGAGGCTAATGCATGGGAACAGAGTCCAGTAACTGAAACTTTAATCACAGATAAATTGTCTTTTTGCATAATAGCAAAGGGATTATAGATAAGTAACTATTAAAACTACATTATAGAAACTATTTTGGAGAAAATGAGAAAAAATATGATCAGTGAACATAATACACAAATGTAGGCTTAGAATGTCTGTTTTGTGCCTTGTATAAATAGTGTTATCAAGAGACAAAAGAGAACTATGAAAACGGCTTGATGAGGAAAGGGATGTCACCAAATCATGAGATGTTGATCTCCAGAAACTTAAGCCAGATGTGGTTGTAGGTATCGCTGTGGTCCTAAACCAACATGAGAGACTGAGGCAGGTGAATTCATCTCATGTCAAGCCTGGTTTATGCAGTGACAATTAACAACGAGACTTAGACTCAAACAAGGTATGAGGAAAACAACCAATCTTCCCTGTCCTTCACACATGAGCCTTGGAACACAAATACTATGATTTCACACACTAACACACATGCATCAAAATAGATATGTGTCATAGAAAAAGATAACAACAGAAAAAATCAGAAAGCTGAAAACATTAAACAAATGTTATTAATATTAATTAATTTAAAGTAGAAATTTTAATGATACGTTGTTACACTTGGAATAAAGCTATTGATTAAAACAAATTCTCCTGCCTTAAGGGTTATTAAGAAGGTGGTGTGATAAGGGTCAGACTCAAGGGATTGATTGATAACTCTTGGGACTCAGTTTATGTGCCATCTTTTAATGTGCAGCCTGATAGAAACTCTGATTGGAAAAAGGATCACAAACGCAGAGAGAGTGACTATCCTAATATATGTTATTAGACTAACACAAACTGATTATACACTAGCTCATTGCCACAAAGAAAAATCTATAGCTACTAATGGGTTTTGCTCTCAGGGTTGAAAGTCACAGAAAGTATTATATTTCTGTCCTTTAATATTAATTAATTTATCTTTAGTGACCACTTGGGGATATAAAAGACCACAGAGGCTGAAAGGGTCTCATAAATTTCAACCATTATGTATTTAAAGAATATAAAGTAGACTTTAATGTCAGGGGTATGTTTTCCTATATAACATCCTCAGAAACATCTAAGAAATGTAGTCCAGACTATCTGTATTATCTATGACCTTGAGTTGATTTTGAAGTAAAATACTTATTGATAAAGGATACTCATCCCTTCTTTATAAGGAAACATGTCTAACATTTTAAATGGTTGAAAATCTCTTTGTGTTCTCTTATGACTAGAGTACTTCATTCAACCATATAAAGGATAAGAAGAAAGTTTAGGCTTGTAAAACATAATGAAACCTTTTAATGGACTAAAACAAATTTTCTACTAAGCAATCTTTCAATTGCCAAGTAGAGCCAGTCGGAAGATGAGTAACTTTGTGTCTGCAAACAAAGGAATTTGGCACATCTTCAAAATTGTCATGAAAGTTTGCTGGTCTAGTGACAGAAATAATAAAGATGGCTTTTCTTACAAAGGAAGCTTTTTTTAATTTAGTTAGTATTTAAGACTATAAGATAAGCTATAAACACAACCGTCTGTCTATAATGTGAAATGTTTACACAGAAAAACTAAACTTGATAAATTGCAGAGCCTGCCTTGTCTTTGTATCTATATGTTTTATCACACAACTTCAGTAATTGTTTTCATAACGGTAGTGAAAACAACTTCCTCCTCAGTGCAATCATGTATTCCTTTATCCACAGAGATGCTAACAAATGTGATGCTAGGAAATAAAAAAAAAAAAGGCCTACACATTGGGCTTATTCTCACACTTTATTTTAGCTGTCATTTGAATAAATGATACATAGAAAAGAATACACTGACAACACCTAATATTCCCAAGTTTTCACCAATGGAAGAATTTCTTTTTTTAATAAATTTATTTATTTTTATATCAATCACAGGTTAGGTTTTTGCATCCCATGCTTAGCCCTCTCCCTCATTCCCTCCCATCCTCCGCAAACCTCCCTCAACTCCTCCCTGCCCCCTCCAAGTCCACCAACTGGGGAGGATCTCCTCTCCTTCCATCTGACCCCAGATCATCTTGTCTCCTCAGGGCTGACTTCAATGCCCTCCCCTGGGGTCTACCCAGGCTATTACTCCTTGGCATGTATGGGGGAGGGTCGAAGAGTCAGCCATCAAGTTCAAGACTGAAACAGTCCCTGTTTCCCTTACTAGGGTCTTCAGTTCGACAATGAGTTATCATTGGCCACATCTGAGCAGGGGTTCTAGGCCATATCTATATATGGTCCTTAGTTGGAGAAACTGTCTCACATAAGACCCCTGTGCCCTGCTCAGTTTGATCTTTGTGGAGCTCTTGTTCTCCCCCAGTCTTACTAACTTCCGTTATTTTTATTATTACTTCCTGCCCTCTGCCAAGGGCTTAATTGTGAGTCTTAATATCTGCTTTGACACTTTGCTATACTGATTCTTTCATAGGTCTTCTTTGGTATGCTCCTGTCCTGTTGCTTGTTTTCTCCTCCATTCAATGTCCATCCTATTAGTTCATCTAAATGAGCATTGATCATACCAACCTGGGTCCTCCTTCTTGTATATCTTCCCTAGGTGTGTAGATTTCAGCATGACCTTCCTATCCTATAGGTCTGTATAAGTGAGTAAATACCATATGTTTCTTTCTGCTTTTGGGATACCTCACTCAGGATGATCC
>CM053743.1:30473561-30513827 GCA_028658305.1 Pachyuromys duprasi
GCCAGTCAAAAAGGTCTTCTAGGCCCTCTCAGTCTGGTTCGTGTACCCACACACACACACACACACACACACACACACACACAGGGACAGAGCTGGTATTTGGTGGACGCGATTGGTGTGTGCCTGCTGTATGCCTGCTGGTTGAGACAGAACAGGGGTCTTTCTCAGACTGGCCTGTGGACTCCCACAAGGACTGAGGTGGTTATTGGCGGACCCGCAGTGTGCAGGTCAGTCAAAACTGTATCCGGTTCCTCCTCCTTCTGGCCCAGAGGCTGTGAGACCCAGTCTGGTATTGGGGCTGCGGGTGCCCAGCGCAGCTGCTAGTTCAGATCAGAGCCGTGTGCCGAAGGTCACCTGGAGATTTTTCCAGGGAATAACTGGGTGTCCCTAGGATTTTCCCACTTGATTTCCTCGTTGTAGGAGTTCCGCTCATCTGGCAATCGCAAATGCTGGTGTTTTAGGTCCCAGATTTCAGTCTCCTGGTCGCTGCATTGTTTCTGCTGTCCTACTCCTCAGACAGGGTGTCCTCTCCTGGCAGCCATCTTGGATCCCGTAAGAATTTCATATTAATACATTTCCTTAGGACTGAGATTAAATCCAAGGACTTTGAGTCCTTCTGAAAGGCCTGCAGAAGAATTCAATGGTGTCTTTACCTGAAAAAAATGGATTTGTGGATTGTTAGTATTAAATTTTGTTGATAGCAGCCCAATTTCTAATTTGTAAAAGAAAAAAATAATAGTGTAGTTAAACAGAGGTAGGCATGTCTTCTAAACAATTGAGAATTGGTTTTGAGTATGTATGGAAATGAAATCTAATACAAAGAAAACCCATAGCTTTTTAAGGTACTAATATTCACAAACTGAGAAATACTAAAATAGGTGGAAAAAGAATGAAACAAAACAAAAAATAGTCACAGTTATAAAGAAGAATCACCTTAGTCTTATTTGGCTTTGGCATACTCAACATATGAACCAAATGTAAGTCAATAAATATATTCCATTAAATGGGGACCAGACAACTGTTTCTTTTTGCAGGATTTTCTGAATTAGTAAAGCCTAACGACTACTTTTATATTCAAACTTTGAAAGAGCTTATCTTATTCTCTTCTTGAATCTGTGGCACAAAAACAAAATATTTTCTGATCCTAGATTTTGAGTTGTGACTTTGGACTGAGAAAAGTGGATATGCTTCCTTCAATACCATCATCTCTGAAAGCAGAGATGTATAGAGAACATGAAATTGGGGGGGTTTGATGGTTTGTTCCCTAAGACATCTGAAGGCGAATGCTTTCAAGAACATCCCATTTACATATTGGTATAATATGGATGCTTATGACACAATACATAGGCTCCATCAGAATAATTTCAGATAGACACTTAGAAGATTCTGAAGCAACTGTGTTGACCCTTAGTATCACTCTGTAACACCACTGTGAGCACCATGTGCCCAACAGAGCCTTAAAGGAGATACAAAACGTACAGAGAAAAGATAGCCTGTCCCAGGAAAGCCCTACCAACATATCTGATAGCCTATAACCTAATAATGTAAGCAAGCCAGCAAAATTAGTAGGGCCACCAGTCACCTATATTAAAATTGTAAGTTTAAAAGAGCTTATTTCTTGAGGACCCCTGGCCTCTGTGTTCACTGTTATAAGAACTTGTAAAAAATAAATAAATAAGCTAATATCCACATGCTACACCTTAAATAACATTTTGTATAGGAAAGAATGCTGTCTCCTAGACAGGGCCTGGCCATTATACTCATGAGATCATAGCTTCTCTGATAGCCTGCCAAGGACCTCTACAAAGTAAATCAACAAACACAAGGAGTGCTGCTGTCAGTTTATACCACTTTATACCCAGTGGGTTTGAGTTCCTTAAAACACCATTTCTACAGTTAGGTTAGAGGTGTGTCTCAGGGGTTAATTAACCTTTTCCCTTAAAAAAAAAATGCTGCCTTTGCACTGCATTCATTGAGCACCTGTTTAAAAGAAAGTGCAACTTTCTATTCTGAGTGAAAGACTTAGATATGCACATATCATAAACGCACACAGAGACACACACACACAGACACCTCTTTTTGAGCCACAGAAACATCTGTATGAGACTGCCATTTGCACTGCTGAGCAGAGCCACCCAACAAATTATCTGTAGGGTGCAGTTAATGTTAACTGGAATGCCAGCGGGGTTTGCACATCTGTCTACAGAATCAGATTTGCATCTTTAACATTTTGCTGCCAGAATGTCCTTTTTAAAAACAAGAGAGCATGAGGCAACCATGAAAACTAGAGAGAGAAACAGGACAGGAAGAACAGTGGTAAAGTGTCTAAATAAGGGCAAAGTATAACATGGATATGAAAACACATGACAGAGAAGGCCATTTCTTTGTATGATAACTAAAAAAGTTATCAAAAGAAAACAGACCAATGAGGTACTGTTTAATAAAGGGGACTACATAAGTAAAAATGATTGCTACTTTATGTGTTATAAATGGTGGCAATTATGCATGTAACTTTGGCTATATGAGTCTATAAATGTCTATGTATACTAATAACTAATAATAATGCAATATTGTTCCTCATAATAGATACATCACGGAGCCAAATTAGTGGCCTTTGCAGTATTGGGAGAAATTGAATGAGGAAAAAATAATTTCATGGGTGTTTATTCTTCCATACAAAGGACTAATGGAATAAATGGATATTATTTTTTACATGCACGATATTTTTAGTTCAGAAAACATTCAACCATTTCAAACAACTTAGGCACTGAAATCAGGCATGAAGAGTAACCTAAGATATCACTGATTTGGCCATCTAATGTGTTTCTTATGCCATCAGTATACCATACATGCTTAAAAACTTACATATTACACTGAGACCAGAAAATCTCTATTAGCATTAAACACTTATTATTTTTTTAATCACTAGCTGTGCACTAAAGAAACAGTATCAGACACATGGATATTTGGGTGGGCTCTGAATTGAATGTGAAAATTTAGTGGATCCAAATGATAAAGTAAGGGACAAACTTGGACGACCACTGTAAGCTCTGTGCCTCAGTTTTCTTATATGTAAAGTGTGAGGAGCTGTACCTGTGTGGCGTGAAGATTAAAGGAGTTACCACACAGCTGAACGAATCATGCAGATGATCAGGCATTGCTGGGAGACTAGCAGGTGGTGGGTATTAGATGCAATGCTGTTAACTGACATGGGTCTTTCTTGCTGCGGCAGCAACAGGTGAGAGGATCATTCACTCAGTACTTGGCTTATCTCTAGGAGTCTGTGCTGTTGCTCGGGGATGAGGACCGATACTCTTGCTACAGTGCTGTGAAGCCAGATCACACTGCAAGATGAAAAAATTCTCCTCTAAGTTCTGGTACTTTCCTGTAGAACTCATTTGTTTATTTGTTTGGGTATTTATTTATTTGTTTGTTTGTTTGTTTAAATTCAATTTTATTTTTTACATTAATTACATTTTATTCACTTTGAATACCAGCTGTAGCCCCTCCCTCATCCCCTCCCAATCCCATCCTCCCTCCCTCATCTCCTCCCATGCCCTTCTCCAAGTCCACTGTTAGGGGAGGTCTGCTTCCATCTAACCCTAGCCTATCAGGTCTCATCAGGAATGGCTGCAATGTCCTCTCTGTGGCCTGTCAAAGCTACTCCTCCCTCAGGAGTGGGTAGTCAAAGAGCCAGCCACTGAGTTCATCTCAGAGAAAGTCCCTCTTCCCCTTACTAGGGAATCCATTTGGATACTGAGCTGCCATGGGCTACATCTGAAAAGGGGTTCTACGTTATATCCATGAATGGACTTTGGTTGGAGTATCAGTCTCAGAAAATACCCCTGGGCACAGATATTTTGCTTCTATTGTTCTCCTTGTGGAGCTCCTGTACTCTCCAGGTTTTACTAACTACCTCTTCTTTCATATGATTCCCTGCACTCTGCCCAAGTTTTGGTCATGAGTCTCAGCATCTGCTTTGATACAACACTAGGTAGAGTCTTTCAGAGGCCATCTGTGGTAGGCTCCTATGCTGTTTCTTGTTTTCTCCTACTTCCAATGTCCATCTAATTTATCTTTCTAAGTGAAGATTGATCATCTTACCCCAGGTCCTCTTTCTTGTTTATCTTCTTTAGGTGTATAGATTTTAGTATGTTTATCCTATCTTATAAGTCTAGTATCCACTTATAAGTGAGTATATACCGTGTGTCCTTCTCCTGCTAGGATACCGCACTCAGGATGACCTTTTCTAGATCCTACCAATTGCCTGCAAATTTCATGATTTCCTTGTTTTTAATTGCTGAGTAGCATTCCATTGTGTAAAAGTACCACAATTTCTGTATCCATTCCTCTGTTGATGAACATCTCGGTTGTTTCCAGGTTCTGGCTATTACAAATAAAGCTGCTATGAACATGGTTGCGCAAATGTCCTTGTTGTGTACTTGAGCATCTTTTGGATATATGTGTAGGAATGGTATAGCTGGAACTTGTCTGAGAAAGTGCCAGATTGATTTCCAAAGTGGTTGTACAAGCTTACATTACCACCAGCAATGAAGGAGGGTTCCCAGTTCCCCACAACCTCTCCAGAATGTATTGTCACTTGAGTTTTTGATCTTAGCCATTCTGGTGAGTGTAAGATGTAATCTCAGGGTCGTTTTGATTGGCATCTTTCTGAGGGCTAAGGACTTTGAGCATTTCTTTAAGTGTTTCTCTGCCATTTTTTATTCTTCTACAGAGAATTCTGTTTAACTCATACCCCATTTTTGAATTGGTTACTTGATTTGTTATTTTTTCTTTTTTTAATTTTTACTTTTTTATTAATTACACTTTATTCACTTTGTATACCCCCATAAACCCCTCCCTCTTCCCCTCCAAATATCACCTTCCCTCCCCCTTTTCCACACATGCCCCTGCCCAATTCCACTAATAGGGGAGTTCTTCCTCTCCTTCCTTCTGATCTTATTCTATCAGCTCTCATCAGGAGTGGTTGCATTGTCTTACTTTGTGGTCTGGTAAGACTGCTCCCCCATCAGGGTGAGGTGATCAAATCGCAGGCCAATCAGTTCATGTCGGAGGCAGTCCCTGTTCCTATTATTATGGAACCCACTTGGACACTGAACTGCCATGGGCTACATCTATGCAGGGATTCTAGGTTTTCTCCATGCATGGTACTTGGTTGGAGTATCAGTCTCAGGAAAGACCCCTGTGCTCAGATTTTTTTGGTTCTGTTGCTCACCTTGTGGAGCTCCTGTCCTCTCCCTATCTTACTATTTCCCACATCTTTCATAAGATTCCATGCACTACACCCAAAAATTAGCCATCAGGGAGATGCAAATCAAAATGACCTTGAGATTTCACCTTACAGCCATTAGAATGGCCAAGATAAAAAATTCAATTGACAACACATGCTGGAGAGGTTATGGAGAAAGGGGAACCCTCCTCAACTGCTGGTGGGAATGTAAACTTGTACAACCACTCTGGAAATCAATCAGGTGCTTCCTCAGACAACTAGGAATAGCACTTTCTCAAGATCCAGCTATACCACTCGTAAGCATATATTTGTTGTTTTTTAACTTCTTTAGTTCTGTATGTATTCTGGATATCAGCCCTCTGTCAGATACAGGGTTGGTGAAGATCCTTTCCCACTGTCATTTTGTTCTAATGACAGTGTCTTTAGCTTTACAGAAGCTTTTCAGTTTTATGAGGTCCCATTTATTGATTATTGCTCTTAGAACCTGTGCTGTGGGTGTTTTGTACAGGAAGTTGTCTCCTGGGCCAATATGTTCTATGCTCTTTCCCACATTTTCTTCTAACCAGTTTAGTGTATCTGGTTTAGTGTTGAGGTCTTTGATCCACTTGGACTTTAGTTTTGTGCAGGGTGATAAATATAGATCTATTTTCATTTTTCTTCATGTGTACATCCATTTGGACCAGCATCATTTGTGAAGATGCTGTCTTTTTTCCATTGAATTGTTTTGGCCTCTTTGTCAAAAATCAAGTATCTATAGGTGTGTGGGTTTATTTCTGGGTCTTCTGTTTGGTTCCATTGATCCACCACTCTGTTTCTATGCCAGTAACATGCAGTTTTATTAATATTGCTCTGTAGTACAGCTTGAGATCAGGGATAGAGATACCTCCAGACAATCTGTTGTACAGGAGGGTTTTAGCAATTCTGGGTTTTTTGGTATTCCATATGAAATTGAGAATTTTTCTTTCAAGGTCTGTGAAGAATTGTGTTGGTATTTTGATGGGAGTTGCATTGACTCTGTAGATTGCTTTTGGCAGAATGGCATTTTCACTGTGTTAATCCTACCAATCTATGAGCACAAGAGATCTTTCCATCTTCTGATATCTTCTTCAATTTCTTTCTTCAGAAATTTGAAGTTGTTTTTTTTTTTTTTTTCAAACAGGTCTTTCACTTGTTTGGTTAGAGTCAAACCAAGGTACGTTATGTTATTAGTGGCTATTATGAAGGGCGTTGTTTCCCTAATTTCTTTCTTGGCCCTTTTGTATTTGGTATACAGGAAGGCTTCAGGTTTTTTTGTTTTGTTTGAGTTAATTTTGTATCCAGCCACTTTGCTGAAGGTGGTTGTCAGCTGTATATTTGGAGTCGCTCATGTATACTATCATATCATCTGCAAATAGTGATACTTTAACTTCTTCCCTTCCAATTTGTATCCCTTTGATCTCCTTTAATTGTTTTATTGCTCTAGCTAGGACTTCAAGTCCTATGTTGAAGAGTTATGGAGAGAGTGGGCAGCCTTGCCTTGTCCCTGATTTCAGTGGGATTGATTTTAGTTTCTCTCCATTGAGTTTGATGTTAGCTATAGGCTTGCTGTATATTGCCTTTACTATGTTCAGGTATGTGCCTTGTATCCCTGATCTCTCCAAGACTTTAAACATGAATGGATGTTGAATTTTGTCAAATGATTTTTCAGCATCTAAGGAGATGATCATGTGGTTTTTCTCCTTCAGTTTGTTCCCTCTCACTGCTAAGATTATTGCACAAAACTGTCCATCCAGGATCATTCTTAGGCATGTCTGCCAGGCTGTCAAGCTAAAGTATCTATATTCATGTTCAGTGTAATCAGATAAGCAGTGTAACCACAAAGTCACTGCGTGTGAATGCTGAGTGTTCCACACAGCAGTGCCTGCTGATGCCAGGGCCTCTTACAAACTCCATGCTTCTTTTATGTGTGTAGATAAAAGATTTTCTTCATAACTTCTCTGTCCAAGAGCTGCCCAGACAGCCATCAGGTGATACCCTAGCTCCCAAATCTATTGCAGAATTTTCACTAAATATAATCTCATCCATGTATATTTATAACATTTTCACAGGGTTCTTTATATGTGTTTTTTAAGTCTGAAAGGCATTTTATTTTCTTTCTTCTCCTTTGAGTAAAAAAGCACTCGGTTGATGTTATTTAAGGTCTTATGTCCCTCAGTAGAGTAGTAAATGAGGTCATAAATGGCTCCAACAGTCATCAAAAGCCTCAGCATCAACCGTGCATTTAATCATCTGTATAAACCAGTTATGGCTTCATATACTTTCCCACATGAACATTATTCCTCTTATATGACAAGGTAAAAATATTTTTAAGAACAAATTAAACTACATCTTCAAAATATAATAAAATATTTCATCCTCATAAGTATTTTGTGTTATCTACTTCTGCTGACTTCTTTAAATATGCGTTAATTATTCAACACGTCTGTACAGTACCATGAAGACAGAATGTTCTATATAAGTGCTAAGTATTATTATTGATGTTATTGTGTGAGCGTCACTTGAAGCCATGGACTAGATGAAGAGTAACACAAGGAAATGTACTCAGAGAAAGAAGAGAAATTTGTGACTAGACATATGACACATTTCATCTAGATGTATTTCCTTTTTTTGCTGAGAAGAGGTAAGTAATGTTGCCTGCAATTTAATTGACCCAGATGTCTTAATTTGTATACTTAGAATATATCATACTCATACAGAAATTTTTCATAATTGATAGCACAGTATTTATGTATAAAAGAAAATATCATTGACATGACACAGAAAAAAAGAAACACATCAAGAAATTCCAAATTCCTCAGCTATTTTTTTTTATTTTCAAACAAGTAAACTCATTTTGCAGATATTGCACTCACACACACTCACACACACACTTTTCATGTATTCCACATCATCTCTAGTATCAGAGCTGAAATTAGTATATTCTATGGAAATGTTTTCTGGCCCACATCTGGTTTGAAACGAAAGTCTATACTTTATTTACACTGTAGCTTACACATGGTCAAACCTCTCAGCAGTAAATAAAACAGAAAATCAAAATCATATATTTATTGTACTAGGATAATGAATATCACTCTCCCCTTCAATATTTTATGAGTGGATTTTCAGCTACCCTGAAACAAATAAGAAGATGTACATAATCTTCAATTTCTACAGCACTCCATTGCATTGTTTAATTGCCAAATTGAGCATGAAGGTAAAATGTTTTATGGCTATCCCAAAGTATTGAGCCCCTAGATCAAAAGCAAAGAGATGCAATTTACACACCTTATGATAGCAAACATTCATTTGAGCAGCCAATTTGATCCAGGAATTATCTTGGGGTAGGGTTGTTATTCTTTTTTTAGATTCATATCAACTATGTGCTTTCTCTTTTCCTTCTAATTGTATTTCTTTGGAGAGTGAATGATGAAGAGCAATTTTGTTTATTGACAGAAATGGAACTGAAAAATATTTTCATGGAAGATTTATGATACATAGCCAATTACATCTGGATTGCAGACATTAAATTAGTTTTGGATTTGTCTTATTTTAAAATCATTGACAAGTATGATTCATCATAATAATTTTGCAGAGAAATCAAACAGATCATAGCCCATACCACATGCAACTCTATGGCACAATCTATCATGATTATATAGTGGCCAATAACTAGATAAACAAGAACTTGAAGAGGTAAGTAAACAGTAATAACAGATGCATACCTGAAGTAAGAGATGTGGAGTTGCCTATGGTTACACTAACTTACCAAGCAGGATAAATATTGGGTTTGAAATATATTAGAATATTTTAAACAGATCATCCTAAAATGCAGAAACAAAACTCTATTAAGCTAACATTTAAATGCTGATATAATCACCTCTATTTAAATTATTTGGGATGGTGTTATGAGTCTTATATAACCACCAGGAAGTTCCAGGTGATCTTTAGAACCATTTCGAGCTTAGATAATATTTCTTCCAGTTGAGTCTGAGCATCTCCAAGCCTGAATTATTATGAGTTAGAAAGAGCATATGTAAGGTTATGAGTATTGGGGAAAACTAGTCTTTTCTTGGTTCCTTCTGCCATGCCTGCTCAACAGAAGGTTAATACAGACAAATTAAATTTTTTGCTTAAAATTCCATGACTAGGGAAGTCAGCACAAGAATAGTTAGTCTATGTTATGATAATTCTAAGTTCAGTATTCTCCAGTGACATGTCATTTCCACTGATGATTTATTTGCAATCTAGTTTTTCAAATTTATTTGTGTGTGTATACATTTATGTACACAACCTGCCATTTTAAAATATAGTATACTGCCATTTTGTTCTATTGATAGTGTCCTTTGACTTACAGAAGATTCTGTTTCTTTTTTATGGAATAGTTTGAAGAGTATTGGAGTTAACTCTTCTTCAAAGGTCTGGTAGAGTTCTGCGCTGAAACCATCTCACTCTGGGCTTTTCTTGGAGGGGAGTCTTTTGATGGCAGCTTCTATTTCCCTGGAGGATATAAGATTACTTAATCTATTTACCTGATATTGATTTAATTTTGTAAGTGGAATCTATCAAGAAAATTGTCATTTAGATTTTCAAATTCATTTAGATTTTCAAATTTTGTGGTATATAGGCATTATGATTTTTTGGATTTCCTCAGTGTATTGTTATGTCCTCCTTTTTGTTTCTGAACTTGCTGACTTGGATAATTTCTCTCTGCCTTTTAGTTAATTTGGCTAAGGGTTTGTCTATCTTGTTGATTTTCTCAAAGAACCAGCTCTTGGTTCCATTGATTCTTTGAATTGTTTTATTTGTTTCTAATGTATTGATTTCAGCACCGAATTTGATTATTTCCAACTGTCTACTCCTCTTGGGTGTGTCTGCTTCTTTTTTTCTAGTTCTTTTAGGTGAGCCATTAAGTTGCTTGTATGAGATGTCTCTAACTTCTTTCTGAAGCCAGATATTGCTATGAACTTTCCTCTTGCCACCACTTGTGTACCATAAGTTTGGGTAAGCTGTGTCTTCATTTTCATTGAATTTTAGGAAGTCTCCATTTTTATTTCTTCCCTGACCCATCTGTCATTGAGTAGAGAGTTGTTTAGTTCCATGTGTATATAAGCTTTTTGTTATTTCTGTTATTGTTGAGGCCTAGCTTTAGGCCACGGTGGTCTGAGGATACAAGGGATTATTTCAATCTTCTTGTATATGTTGAAGCTTGCTTTGTGACCAACTATATGGTCAATTTTGGAGAAGGTTGCATGAGGTGCTGAAAAGAAGCTATACTCTTTTGAAATTGGGTAAAAAGTTCTATAGACATCTATTAGGTCCATTTGATTTAGAACCCCTGTAAATGTCATTATTTCCCTATTTAGCTTCTGTCTAGATTATTTGTTTCTTGGTGAAAGTGGAGTGTTGGTGTCTCCCACTATTGAGGTGTTGGGATGGATCTGTGATTTCAGCTTAAATAATGTTTCATTTACAAATGCAGGTGTTTCTGTATTTGGGGTATAGATGTTCAGGATTGTGACATCCTTTTGGTGGACTTTTCCTTTGATGGAATGAAATGTCCCACCTCATTTTTGATTAATTTTGGAGGAAAGCCTATTAGATATTAGGTTGGTTACTCCCACTTGTTTTCTTGGTCCATTTGCTTGAAACACAGTTTTCCAGACCTTTACTCTGAGGTAGTGTTTATCTTTGTTGCAGAGGTGTGTTTCTTGGATGCAACAGAATGTTGGATCCTGTTTCCACAACTATTCTGTTAGTCTGTGTCTTTTTATTGGAGATAGAGTCCATTGATGTTGATAGATAATAGTGACCAATGAATGTTAGTTCCTTTTATTTTGGAGTTGGTGTTGATAGTATGTTTCAGATTTTTTTTCTTTTAATTTATTGTTGTGAAGTTATCTATAGTCTATGTTTTCTTGGGTGTACTTGTTTTCGTTGGATTGGAGTTTTCTTTCTAGTATCTTCTGTAGGGCTGGGTTGCTGTGTATATATTGTTTAATTTAGTTTTGTCATGGAATGTATTGTTTTCTCCATCAATGTTGATTGAAAGCTTTGCTGGGTATAGTAGTCTGGGTTGGCATCTGTGGTCTCTTAGAGTCTTCATGACATCTACCCAGATCTTTCTGGCTTTCATAGTTTCTGTTGTGAAGTCTGGTGTGTTTCTAATAGGTCTACCTTTATATGATTCTTGGCCATTTTCCCTGCTGCTTTTAATATTTTTTCTTTGTCCTGCAAATTTAATGTTTTGACCATTATGTGACATGAGGAGTTTCTTTTCTAGTTTAGTCTATTTGGTGTTCTGTAAGCCTCTTGTATGTCTACCAGACATCTCTTTCTTTACGTTGGGAAATTTTTTTTCTATGGTTTTCTTGAAAATATTTTCTGGACATTGGAGCCCAGAATCTTCGTTTTCATCTATTCCTATTATTCTTAAGTTTTCTCTTTTCATGGTGTCTTTGATTTCTTGGATGTTTCATGTCACTACCTGTTTTGTTTTTGTTTTTTGTTTTTTGTTTTGTTTTGTTTTGTTTTGAGAGAGAGAGAGAGATTGATTTTTTTCAATTGTGTCTTCAGCACCTGAGATTCTCTCTTCCACATGTTGAATTCTGTTGGTGATACTTACCTCTCTAGTTTATCATCTCTTTGCTAGGTTTTTCAGCTCCAAGTTTCTCTGTGTGTGTGTTTTCTTTACTAAGTCTAATTCTAATTTTCATGTCTTGCACTATTTCCTTCATCTGTTTGGATTTGGATTCCTGTCCATGTTGGACTCTATTTTTCGTTTATTTCCTCTGTATATGCCTCTGTATGTGCCTCCTATGTGTTTCTCTACATGTGCCTCTATTTGTTTGGCTGTATTTGCCTGTATTTCTTTGAGAATTTTGTTCATTTCCTCTTTATTTGCCTCTAATAACTCAATAAGCATGGATTTGAGTTCATTTTCTTGTGTTTCCAATGAATTAAAATATTTGTTGATTTTAGAGGTTGCTGATGAGGCCACGATGTCCTGATCTTTGTTGTACTTGTTCTTACTCCTGCCTCTAGCCATCTGCTTATCTGTAACTTTTGCTATTTGTTCCTAGAGCCGGTACTGCAGACTGGGTCTGTCTGTCTATGGAGTAAGTAGTAGTCCTCAGGAAGGTAAGAGAGGTCCACTGGTTGAAGAGTGGATGTTGGTGTTTCAGCTATAGCTAAGGCAGGAAGGTCACAGGCACATGTGCCCAACTGTGGGAGTGTGTGTCAACTTGTGCCTCAGAGGACCGGGTGCAAGTGTATGTGCCTGGAAGGTTGGAGCATAAGTGCAGGTGGTGCTGCTGGCTGGTTTCATGGGCACAGTGTGCATGTGCAGATGCCCTGAATAGCTCAGTGGCCTACAGGCCTGTGGCAGTGTTGTGCTTCCAGCATTCAGATCTGTTTGGGCTACACTGTCTTGGCTCCAGGAACTGTTTGTCTGGACTCCACTGGGAGACCCACAGAACAGGGGCTTCAATGTTGAGAATGCTGTTCTAGAGATCCCTATGTTCCCCACAGTGGGGATGTGGAAGAGAGAGGTCCTAGGTCTGGCTGCTAGCATAGAGGGACCCTGGATCTGGAGCTCTGCATGTACTCATGTGAAAGCACACTCACTAGCTTGCAGGCCTATGCAGAAAGCACAGGGGATCCCAGGTTTCCTACTTTCCGATTTGGACCTTTAGGGGTGAATGAAAGTGGAGATCTGCCAGTGGTGTCTGCTCTTTGGCCATGCAGACAGGCCAGTAGTTGGGGCTGCCTCAGTCAAGGAGCATGGAGGCTTGTGCTTGGGGCAGAGGCTGCCTGCTGCAGCAGAGGAGGAGGGGCTCCTATACTTGGGGCTGCCTCTGCTGTCTCAGTCACTGAACAAGCAGGATCATACTTAGGGCTGTGGCACTGTAGCCATAGCAGCAGAACAGGGAGGCCCGTGCCTGGATCCAAACTGTCTCAGCTCAAGATTTGCACTCATAGCCCATGAAGCCTCAATATCGATAATCTGGCTTCAGCCTTACCTCCACTCACCAGTTTTAGAGTTTCGGATCTTCTGCCCCTAAGATAAGGTACACTCTGGAAGCAGCCACATTGGAGCCCCTCTAGTTTCTATTTTCATTACATAGTCCCTAATGCAAAGGGGACTCCCAAATGCCTATAACTTCTTGACTATTTTATATTTATATAAAGATTAATAATTTTATTAGGAGTATAAACTAAGAAAAATAATGTAAATCTACTCACACCTTCTACCCAGCTTCAGAAAAGAGATTATCACAGTTAGCTCTTTTAGTAAATTATATCTGTGTTTATCCTTTTCAGACAAAGTAACTCCTGGATCTGATACTTAATGTCTATATGAATTCCTGATCACTCTGAAGCAAATATCTATGTCTGAGAAATAGTAATGCTATCATATGTGTGAGTGTATTACATGATTTTGATACATAGACATACATGTTATTTTAATTAATAATAAACTCTTAAAATCAGTGCTAACTAAAAGACATAACATGGATTCATTCATTTTCACTAATACCCCACTGCACTGACTAGAGCACAATTTACCTCTTATTGTTCTAGTGGACATTGAGGGTTCTCTAAATTTTTGCCTTACAATAATTTATTGCTTATATATACTACATAAAACAATTTCTCTAGAGTGCATGCATAAAAATATATCTTTTATATGACAGAGACCATTGGTCAAGCTAAACTAGTTTTACAGCAGTAACTAATAATCCTAAAGTCACAAGAGTTTAATGCATAACCCCTGAGAAATTGCCTGCCATGAAGCAGTACATGTGATGTGGGAGGAGAGCTATGTTCTCAACATTCAGATTTCCTTCGTTACACAGAAACTTTTCATTACTATAACCTCAGTAGAACACTGGTACAGAGTGAGTGGAGTCTTCTGAAGTAACTCTGGTGCACTGCTTGGAATTGAAACATGTCCCTTCTATCACATTTCACTTGCCATTGAGACTTACATGCAGTCAGCATCAAGACAACAGGAAATGTCTTCCCCTCTAGGGCTAGACAGGATTGATGAACTGAATGTGTACCTTTAATAATATTTCATATCTTATTTTAAATTAATTCAACTTAATATTAATATAAAATTCTTCGATAATTCTAAAAGTTCAACTTAAACCGTGTAGTGAAAAAGTGTTAATTATGCTTCACAAAGATTGATGTTGTAAGACATTTTCATTTTCATCCTCTTTGTAGAGTGAGCATTAAGTAGCACCTTATTCTGGCTTTAATTTGCCTCTCCATGGCTGATATTTCATGTATTTCTGCTTCTATGACATATTTTACTGTTGGCACATTTTCCTATCAAGTTGTCATTTTCTCTTTGATGTGTAGTTTTAAAAATTTTTTACTTTGGATTCTAATTCCATGTCACTTATGTGCTGTAAATATCTCTATAAAGCATGTGGCTTCATTTATATTTATGGTGTTTTTCAATGTGAGGCATGTTTAATTTAATGTTGACAACATATCTTTATTTTCCCCTTTGATATTTTTCTTTGTTTCTTCATCAATTTTTTTTTCTAATCTCAAGTTAGAAAAGAATTTTTAGGAAAGATTTTAAAGTTTTAATTTTGTATCTAATGATCTATTCCACCGATAACTAAAAGCTAAAGTCAGATAGAAGGAGAGGAGGTCCTCCCCTATCAGGGGACTAGGGAAAGGGCATAGGGGGAGAAGAGGGAGGGTGGGTGGGACTGGAAGGAGACAAGGGAGGGGGCTGCAGTAAGGATACAAAGTGAATAAATTATAATAAATGACTATATAAATAAAATTTAATTAAAAAAAGAAATTAGAAAGCAACTTGAATTGCCCATTCTATTCCCCAATCGTTTCGACAGTACTGTTTTTAGAGTCTTCATGCAGCTATTCTCTTTCTTGAGCATGATATTTCTTTTTATCACCTGATGTAAGGAAGGTGATTCCTGTTGCCTGATAATGGGTTTTTATCCACTGGTCTTTAGGGTCCCTGTTTGTTGTTGTTGTTGTTTGTTTGTTTTATTTTTCCTTTTTATTATTACAATTTATTACAATTTATTCAATTTGTATCCCAGCTGTGGCCGCCTCCCTTGTCTCCTCCCAATCCCACCCTCTCTTTCTCTTCTCCCCCGATACCCCTCCCTTAGCCCACTGATAGGGGAGGTCCTTCTCCCCTTCTGTTTGACCCTAGCCTATCAGGTCTCATCAGGACTGGCTGCATTGTCTCCCTCTGCAGGCTGGCAAGGCTGCTCCCCCCTGTTTTTATCCAGTCTTATGATGTTATGTTAACTATGCTCGGGATATTTCTGGAAACTGGTACTCCATTAGCAATCAAATTAAATGAACCTATCTGCTTTTATTACGTTTCTCTTTTAGCAAATGTGTGAGCAATAACACATTTCAGACAATGTTAACCACCTTGAATGATACAAATTGGGGTGTAGCATGACAACAGTTGAAACATGAGAACCCAAGATTCAGAAGACAGTGAAAGAGCCATTTTTTAATAAGAGAAGCCTCTAATTTGAATGGCATCTGATGGCAAGATCATTCCAGTTGTGGAGCTAGAAGTGATACTGGGAAAGGGGGTCTGAGTTTTATCTGTCTCATGTCCAAGGGTGGTTTATATATTTTAGAAGTGGTTGGAGTTTTCTAGGGAAATAATCTTGTTCTTCTTTAAAATTGCCCCAGCAAATCATGTCTGTTTGCTTTGCTGTATAAACATTTAGAAATGAATTCTTCAGAAGGCAATCTTCTGCGATATTTATTTATTATAAGACTATTAGCAAAGTCTACTCAACCTCTGTAATAACAGTCATCTTCTCTTACAATATTATGTAAAACAAAATAATTAGATGTTTACCAACTCTATGTCCTCCTCCTGATACTAAATAGTTTCAAATGTCACAGCTGAGCACCCTATATTCTAGATCAGTGGTTCTCAAGCTCCTTAATGTTGCGACCCTTTAATACAGTTCTTCAATTTATGGTAAATCCTAATCGTAAAATTATTTCCATTGTTAATTCATAATTTAAATTTTGTAACTGTTATGAATCATAATATAAATATCTAAAATGTCTGAAATGTGATCCCTATGAAACATTTGTTCAACAGACAAAGGGGTCACAGCCCACGGGTTACGAACCACTGTTCTAGAATATCTGGCAGCAGTGCTTGGGGAACTTCTGAAGAAAAAAGGCGTAAAACTCATTAACATGCTAAGGTCACATTTCTAACTCCACAACATTGTTTTGCCTCCAAGAAGTCACACTTGAACGCTAACAGCTTTGACTTATAATTGGAGCAAAAGGGAAATCACATATCCCTCTATCCTCAGAGTTTGAGAGAAGAAGATTAAGAATGTATGTTAATTTGTAACTAAATATAATTTTGTATGGCCCAAAATCTTTTTTCTCATCTTTGATGTACATGGTTGGACATGTTGGTCAGAAGCATTTCACTGAGAGTTAATTGTGGATATTTCCAGAGCAGTGCGTACTGCTGGATCAAGATAATTGGCATTATAACTTCCTTGTTAAAGTCCTTTAAGGATCCATCACCCTTGGGACAAATACATGCATTTATGTGTATATATAAACATATGGATGTAAACTTAAATAGCAGCATGTCAAGTTTCTGATCCCTGATTGTGTCTAACCTTAACCCTTCTGCTCTCTCACACACATGCTGCAATCCATGGACTCTCTAGGTCTTTGTGATTCTGTTCTTCTTTCTTAGCACACCCTCTCTTACTCATTAATTAAGAGTTCTTAGTGTTATACAACTCTGTTGTCTTCCTCTATTATTTGAAGACACAGTTAAGACATTGCCTCTACCTATGTGATCATTATGTCCCAAGTACAGGAAGGTCAACTCTGTGTGTGTGTGTGTGTGTGTGTGTGTGTGTGTGTGTGTGTGTGTGTGTGTGAAGAGGGTTTGGACCAGGCACAACCTGATTGGTCTAAAGAAGATTATAAAATGAAGCAGGGCAGAAGCCCTGCTTTAAAACCTATGACCTACAAAATTGGATATGTCCTAATAGCCCAAGATAATACTGTTATTGGCAAATACATGGGGCCAATATCCCTTTATGACTCTCTGGGAACTTCACAATGTTCTTAATACAGTTCGGTGTTGTTCCTACAGTTCAGAGATAAGAAGAAGCTTGTCATTACCTGGTGTTAAACAAAGCATCCTGTGAATTGAATTGGGTCTTAAATGCAGGTAATGGTACCTATCAGAAGAAATCTACCACCCAAGAGATCTATTTTCATGCTCCCTCTTACCTATAAAGGTACCCTCCTGGTTCAATGAGCATATTAATTGCTCTCTTTGTAGGGAGTCCTATACCTGGGAAATAAACTTGGCTGACCAGCTTATGAACCCAAATCATCTATTTTTGTATTGATTTAGCACTGACTCACTTAACCTATTAAAGCACCTAATTTTGTTGGGTTATATAGCCAGGTGAAATTTCTTTTATATTTATTGCACCTTCCTAAAGCCCCATGAAGTAAATGGTCATAAATGACAGTTGCAAAAGTTGTGTGCCAAACTTCTCTATTGGAGTTATTGGACAGTGTTCTCAGGCAGTGGCCAATTGAGCCATTGCATGTAAATGTATATTGATAATTAATTCATCTGAGTTCTGTTTTGTCATTCATTTCCTTCCTCCCATATACTGTGTCATGTATCACAGAAAAAAATGTTATGATCTTTCTATAATTATATTTTTCTCATATTTGTGTGTCTCACAGTGCTGGAATTTTTTTTTTTACACATTCCAATTCCAAGTTCACAATACAGTTTCATTCCTCCTTTCTCCCACACCAAATGTATTTCTTAAAATGAAGGCAAGAAAAACTTGCTTCTCTGAAAAACGCCATTAAGAAAATTCATTCTATTTGTTTTTAGGCCACCATTGCCCATTTAGCAGACAATTTTATTGAGCTATGTACATTGATGTGTGCATCTTTTTTAAAGTTCTTTGTACAGTGGCTCCAACATTACTTTCTGGCTATAGGCCATGAGGAGAAAATGGAAGGCTTTAAAGTGTGTAGTATTAAGAATTAATTTGTACCCATAATCCTACTAAATCACATGGCATGCTGTTCCTGTTTATTAATCTCTCTCTCAACTCACTTATTTCAGCAGCAAATCTAAGATCAGAAATTTACTGAGCCAAATTTATAAGACTTATATATTAAGGTTCTGTAAGTGGTAAATGACACATTACCTTTATTAAGAGGTTTTTAACATGCTTATACACTGTCAAACACCAATATCTTTATTTGGGTAGCTTTCAGACTAGATACACCCTCTATGCCTTCAGATACCTAACTCAAATTCAGTATTTTAATTTACCTTGAGTATTCCTTATTCCAAGAAGACATGTTTGGTGCACACATTGATTTCGATGCTTTTTCTACACTCTCACACTTCCCTGTTAACATATTCCTTACACTCCCACTCCACTGTGCGTGTATTTATGTTCTCTCATGCCACCCTGGGCAAACATTGCGAGAAGACTTGCCAAAGCACACCTTAATTTAATTGTTTTGATCTCGACAGAAAACAGTATTTTAAAATCACATTGTGCTGCATCCTAAACATAATGCCTGTGATGCAGTTGGTGCTTTATAAACATTTGAGTAAGACTCAAATGAGACAGATTATTAGGAAAGGATGCTTGTCACCAAGTTTATTGACCTGAGATCAATTTCCAGAATAGAGATGGTGCAAGAAGAAATGCTTTCCTCTTTGCAGTTGCCCTCCGACTGTGGCATGTATATAAACATACTCACACACATCAAAATAAATGTGAAGCTAAATTCAAATTTTTTAAAACTCAGAATTAAAAAAGAAGTATTTAAATAATAAAGGCCAAGAAGTCGTTCTATTTTACTTTCATCTGAGAAAGATCCATTACTGTAGGCAATTAAACATGATCTCACCCAAATGAAGTTCAGGGCAAGATTGTACATGTATTGAAAGCCCCATAAATATTTATGAAAAAAGAATGAAGAAATATCTTGCACAGATTTCTACCAGATCTTCAAAGAAGAGATAATACCAATACTCTTTAAACTAGTCCACAAAATAGAAAGAGAGGAAACATTACCAACCTCATCTTATGAGGCCACAGTGACCATGATACCTTAACTGAACAAAACTCAACCAAGAGAAGGAACTTCTGACCAATCTCCCTTATGAACATTGATGCAAAAGCACTCAATTAAAAACTCACAAACCAAATTCAAGAACACATAAAAGATATCATCCACCTTGACCAAGCAGGCTTCATCCCAAGAATGCAGGAGTGGTTCAATATATGGAAATCTATCAATATGATCCACCATATAAACAAACTGAAAGAAAAAAAAGTAAACACATGATCATCTCCTTAGATGTCAAAAAAGCATTTGGCAAAATCCAACACCCATTCATGTTTAAAGTCTTGAAGAGATCCAGGAAACAAGGCACAAACCTAAACATAATAAAAGCAATATACAACCACATATAGATAGCCAACATCAAACTAAATGGAGAGAAACTAAAATCAATCCCACTGAAATCAGGGACAAGGTAAGGCTGCACATTCTCTCTGTATCTCTTCAACATAGCACTTGAAGTCCCAGCTAGCGCAATAAGACAACTAAAGGAGATCAATGGGATACAAATCAGAAAGGAAGAAGTCAAAATGTCACTATTTGCTGAGGATATGATAGTATAAATGAGTGACCCCAAAAATTCAGCCAGAGAAGTCCTACAGCTGATAAACACCTTCAGCAAAGTGCCTGGATACAAAATTAACTCCAAAAAAAAAATAATTCTGAAGCCTTTCTGTATATAAAAGACAAACAAGCTGAGGAAGAAATTATGGAAACAACACCTTTCATAATAGCTACAAATAACATCATTCTAACTAAGCAAGTGAAAGACCTATATGAAAATATAAATTTCTAAGAAATTTTCTCTCAAGCACTAAATAATATTTTTAAAAATTGAAAAAAAAAATGGGAGCCTGGGAAATGGCTCAGTTGACAAGAGTGCTTGCTGCACAAACATGAGAAACTGACAGCATTGGGATCTTCAGCACCGTGGCCTTGCACAAGTTCTGTAACCTCCCAACTGGCGCAGAGGGTTGGGCAGAAACAGAAGGATCCAGCCAGCCAGCCTCACCAAAACACTGAGCTCCAGGTTCAGGAGCCCTAACAATGCAATAATAATATTGGAAATAACAGAGAAGGATAGCCAGTGTCTTTCTCTGCTCTCCACACATGCACATAATAGGTTCATGTACATGCACACCCAAGTACACACGCATAGACACACTATGCACACACACATATAATACACACACAAATGAAACAATAAAAGTAAAAAATCAGTCTTATCACAAAGTAAGATTTATGTAATCTTGACAATCTTTTAAAATAACAAAGCACAGGAGAAAAAGAAGTGATGTGAACTGATATTAAATCCTACCTGTTCTGAGATTTCAAAATCACCCAACCATCTTATACTCACTGCGCACAGCACCTACAAATGTTTGCACAGCAGGCTTGCCATTTGAAGCTGGGCTCTTACAGGGTTTGCCAATGGTTAGCAAAGCACCTGAACTTTTTAAAAGCAGGAAGAATTCTGGGAACAAATGCTTTACCAGAAGAAGAAGATACTCATACTCATGGTCACCAATTAGCCCAGTGTGAATGAAAGCAAGTACTGAGGAGTTTATTACTCACATTCCTACTCACATGCAGCCTGTGTCTACCTTCCACCTGGCAATAGAGATTGATCTACTGCAAAACATGCCGCAGATGAATTGCTCAGAGGGTGTCAGATAGGAATGTCTCTGTGCACATCCTCACACTATTCTGCAATGGTGATTTTTCATGGGCATCCACATCCTGGCAATATATCCCTGGATTTGACTGTAATCTTGCTGTTGCGCTCACCTGCAAGCCTTGTAAACTTGTTTTAGTGTAGCTTTAAGTCAGAGATTCTGTGTAATCAGACAGATAGTGCTGTCCCATAGCATCCGTTTGAGAACACATCTGAACTTGCACCTCATACTGATAAATGTTTGCAAAGGAGGACCACATTCTGTTGAATGAGAACACAGCATTACAAAGTCATTGAGTGGTCCCATCCTTATTGCCTTTGTAATTGGATTAGCCATTCTAATGTGTACTAGGTTTTCTGGGACACCTTGTACTACCTCTTGTATTTTACACCTTATTCACCATAAAATAATGAATATCGCTTATAATTTGGATTATTTTTTAAAACTTATATATAATAAAATAGTAATTTTAAAACTTCTTAGTTTAAAAGTCCAAAGAATAACTGAATCTCAAAATTTAGGCAACTAGTGAATAATTAAGTGATGTATAAACAATATAGTTTTCTTCACAACTAAGTCACTTACAATAATTTTTCATGCTGTTCCCAAATGCTACAATGTTTATGTCATTGTAAGGGATTAAATAGTGACTCTTTATAAAATGTGTCTGTATCTACTCCCAGAAAATATGAATATAATAATATGATTGTATTTGGCCAAAGGATTTTTGTGGAAATAATTACAGACCTTGAGTTGCTTTTACCCCAGGTTATCAAGTGGTTCCTAAACCCCAAATCAGGCCACCCAGACAACACAGAACAACATGGTGAGGCATGGATTGGAGTTAGGTGGTCACAAGCAAAGGAGCACAAATGACGCTGTGAGTCACTAGAAGAGAAAAGGAAGGACTCTCTTTTTTCTAGAGCAGAGAAGCACACACACAAAGAGAAAGAGAGAGAGAGAGAGAAAGAGAGAGAGAGAAAGAGGAGGGGCAGAGTCTGCCAACACCTTATGCCAGAGTTATGTGTTTGAACTCACTGAGCTGGTGAAATGCTGTCACAGAAGCACTATTTTGCAATGAAAATTTTGTCACCTAAAAGTCACATGCATGCTCAGGAGTACAGGGTTCTGTCTAAGATACACAGTATGACCTATAAGCCACAACATTTAACTTCAGAGTTCTCAATAATAAAAATCCTTGCCAAGGAACGGTACTGACCATGTGTTACTTTATTCATTATTTTATCCAAGTTTACCTTATTTAAGGGGGAATTTTGATTATGATTGGCTACTTTGCTTTGTGTTTCCATTTTACGTACTGTTACTCATCCATTTCCCCATTCTTCTGTGACACTTAATGTCCCTGAACAGGGACTGATGGGAAATTGAGATAAAGCTGTAATTTCATTGAGATCATTGGATTATATTATGCGGTCTTTACTTATTTGTATATTGTTATTATTTCTTATCTGCTACATGAATTGTTTCCAGTAATCTTTCCTCCAACAGTATTGGTAACTAATTGGATAAATTACCCACAGTGCAGGTCCAGACATAGCATCATCCGAAGATTATGCCCTGATATTTCAAATATAAAACATATGTTGGTAGAAAAGAACAGTATGGTTTGAAAATTATTATAAAGCAAGAAGTTTGTCTGAAAATAATTCTTTCCATTTGGTATAAACATAAATATCAATGAGAAGTGATGTCTGAAAACTTTTCTATCAGGAATATGATGTCATAACAATGAAATGCATATGATTTAAAACCTATTCTCAGCTCCATGGTGGAAATCATAATGAAAGACTATAGCACCTGCCATGTGTTTGTAGGGCATTAAACGATGGCAGTTCTCAAAGCGGCAAGAATGACAGTATAAAGTCGTGTGCCTTCTGCAACCCAGTTCTCAATGGTTAAAAAGAAATTGCCACTAATGTGCCAGAAGGAACTATTATCTCTATAGACATGTATATTACAAAACTATAATCATGGGAAGAGTTGATTTTAAAGTACACCCTCTGGCCAAGTGTGATAATGCAAGTCTTTAATCCCAGAACTAAGTTGTCAGAGGCAAGCAGATCAGTTTGAGGCCAGCCTAGTCTACTTAGTAAGTTATAGGTCAGCCAGAGATACAGAGTGAGACCCTATCCCCAAACAGAAAATTATACAGGAAAACAATATGAAAAAATAGTTTAATGTGTGATTATAGGATTGATATTATACAGAAAATTATTTTAAAATAAATTTTCAATGTTTGTATGTATATAACAATAACTAGTGAAAAATAGAAGCCATAAGTTTGAAAAAGAGCAAGGAGGGTTATGTGGAATGGTGTGGGAAGAAAAATAAGAGAAATAATTTAATGTTTTAAATGTTGTTTTGGTAGTCATTAATTTTAATAGCTTAATATTTATGATTTCACTTTCAAAATGAATGTCCACATTTTTGTAGCAGTTCTTACACTTTTTCCTTTTATTGGTCCCACCGAATTGTGTGTGTGTGTTCCATCCTTCACAATCACTAGGTCCGACCTTGCTGCCAGGTTATCATGTTAGATTTTGTTTTTAATATACAATTTATTTTTTTACTTAGGAGATTAACAAAAACTAGAAATAGGACCTTCACTGTACAGAAAAAAAATTATTTTGGAGTATCACATTGTTTTTTATTTTAAATACCCCTTTATTCCATTAAATATTTAAGTTCATTTATAATATGGCACAGAGAAAGAAAATTGTATTTAATTAACACAGAAAGTGTAAACTACATAGTACAATTGAGGTATATCTCATTTTGTCCGATTAGCAATAATGTTATAGCTTTCTTTCTTTTTAAGTTCTATGACTTTACATACATTAGTTCAGATTTCCCCTTATATAAATATACACATCACAAGTATCCGCATCAATTTTTAGATGTGAATATAATGTAATGATTATCTGACCTGACAAGTCTACATATTTCATATTAGATCTCTAGAATTCTGTCTTCTTCACATAACTTCTAAATTCTGGGGTTTTTTTCTTTATGAGTTTTTTTTTTGGGGGGGGTGTATGGTTTCTTTGTTTGTTTCTTTTGAGATAAGATATCAAGTAGCTCAAGGTTCCAAACTCCTTATATCACCAAGGATGACCTTGAATTTATCCTCCTGTCTGCACCTCCAGAGGAATGGGTTTGTGGGATTACAGACATACACCACAACACCTGGTTTGTGGGCTGCTCCTGATCCAGGGCAGGGCTTTGGACATAACAGTTGAGTGCCTTACCAACTGAGCATCATCCCCAGGTGAATGCACATTTATTTTTTGTCCAAACTAACAATGTGGTACCGAGTTTCATGTCTGAGCCAGTTTGTTCATGTCAAAACAAAAGACAGAAATGATTTACAGAGACGTGGAGAAGCACTCTAAGTGAAGACATTATCCTGCAGCAAAGTTGCAGTGCATGTGCTTGTGGTCACTTGGGAGTCAAGCAATATTTTCCATTTGAGGTGCTCCAGTAAGAGAGGAGAGAGAAGCACTAACCAACGCAGAAAGCCATGGCAAAGCCTGGGCTTGGAGCTTGTCTCCATGTCAGGTAAGGATAAGTGCCTGCAGCCTCTGTTGTATACTGTCCTCGGAACCCACAATTTTCTGAGATCATTTGCTATGACTTTAACAAATCTCGTTTGTATAGCACTGTGCAAGTTGAATATCATTTCAAAAATGTAAACTTTCCTCAAATGAAAAAAAAAAAAGAAAGTGGCACAGTATTCTTAGATTCAAGGTGTCAGGACTTATCTTGAAGTTCCTTGCCTTGTAACCCTAATTCTGATGTTCAGAGAGGCACAGCAGTACCTGTCACAGGAAAAGAAGCTAGAGGGAAGCATCCTGGCACTGCGTCCTAGTTGCCTGTGAAATGTGTCACTTCTTTCATTCTGAAGAATCTAGGTCTATGGCACTGAATTGGTAAGAGTTGTGATATAGTAAGAATTTAAATAGCGCAAAATGAATGACATTTCTTAAAGCCTGCAGAGCTCCTTTGAATAACTAGCAAATGCCATGGAGAGCTGCCATCACGCTGGGCCCTTCATGCTGAAAGATAGTGAGTCTGCCTCTTGATTATTCTCTCAAAAAATGATAATGGGGTGCATTCTTTAATGCAATGTGTGTGTGAGTCAGTGTGAGTGTGTGTGTGTGTGTGTGTGTGTGTGTGTGCTAGACTGTGGTTCTCTCTATCTATTCTGCCTATCATCTATCTTTTCTCCCCTACAATACATTCCAAATGCAGTGGCAGTTTCTCTTCCCTCCACTTCTCTCATTCCTATTCCTCCACTCTTCCCCTCCCCCAAATCCATTAATCCTCCCTTTCACTTCAGAAAAAAGCAGACCTCCCAGAGAGGTCAACCACACAGAGCATAACAAGTTGCAATAAGCCAATCCTGATAAGCTAGGGTCAGACAGAAGGGGAGGAAGACTAGAGAAAGGACATAGGGGGAGAAGAGAGAGGGTGGGTGATACTGGGAGGAGACAAGGGAGGGGGCTGCAGTGGGAATACAAAGTGAATAAACTGTAATAAATAAATATATAAATAAAATTTTAAAAATAAAAGAAAGCCATTTAAAAAAAGACTAGGTACAAACCCTCATATCACTGCTGGATAAGAGAATGAGTATGAGGAAAAGGATCCCAGGAGCAGGCAAAAGAGTCAGAGACAACCCCACTCCCATTGCTAGGAGTCCCACAGGAAGACCAAGATACACAATCGTCAAATAGATGCATGCAGGCCCCCTGACTGTCCCTTCAGTCTCCTTGAGGCCCTAAACGCTTAGTTGATTCTGTGAGACTTGCTGTCCTGTTATCCTCAACCCCTCTGGCTCCTACAATCCAGGCATAGTTCCCAAAATTTACCTAAAAAGTGTTAACATGTTAATAAGTAAACACTTTAAAGTCAAAAGTATTTAAAATACTTACCTACTGAGAACCAATGGATTGATTTACTGATTTGCTTGTGATTAAATCACAAAAAATATGGCTTCAGTAACAGTGTCTTTACATGTTTTGTCATGGCTGCCTACCTTGGTATCTGTCACATACTGGATGGATTTCAACATTCTTTGATCGCTAAAACCCATGAGTGCTTTGGAATTAAAAGAACTTATTTTCAATATGATGTCTAAAATATTAAAAACATTAATTAGATTGGACTTTAGATAGATACATAGATATACAGATACATTGATGCTTAGATACATAGCTGACATTATACATATTCCTCAACTTATAATCAGGTCATAACCCAATAAATAATTTGTAAGCAAATACAACTAATATAAGTAAACTAAGATACCGTATCCTAAACTACATTACTTGTGGTAAGCATATGTTCACTAGCCCACCACTGGTCAAAATCAACACAAAAGTTTATTTTATAATAAAAGTTCTGAATATCTCATAACATATTTAGTAGGTACAACCAGAAACACACTGTCATAGACCATAGTATAGTTGATGAGTTGTTCATCTTTATAATGGCATAGATGACTGGGAGCTACAATTTACTGCAACTTCCCAGCATCTCCACACAGTATGGTGCGTGTCCTTTCCGTTGAACGAGACAAAAATTCAAGCCTGGAGGCATGGTTTCCACTGAATACTATCTTTTATGAAGTGTTGTTAATTAAAAGACTAAGTCAACCCATCATAAACTTGGCATCATCTACTGTTCTCTATCTTACTCTTTGAGACAAAAATCTGGGCACAGGGGCCTTTTCTGAGATTGACACTCCAAACAAGGACCATGTGCAGATATAACTTAGAACCCCTGCACAGATGTAGCATATAGCAGCTCAGTGTCCAAGAGGGTACCTCAGTAATAGGAACAGGGACTTTCTCAAACATGAACTCAGGGACTGGCTCTTTGAATACCTCCCCCTGAGTGGGGAGCAGCCTTGCCAGGCCACAGAGGAAGACAATGCAGCCACTCCTGATGAGACCTGATAAACTAGGGTCAGATGGAAAGGGAAGAGGACCTCCCATATCAGTGGACTGGGGAAGGGGTATAGCAGAAGAAGAGGGAGCCAGCAGGTGGGATTGGGAGTAGATAAGGGAGCTGGAATACAAAGTGAATAAACTGCAATTAATAAAAAATTAATTAATTTAAATAAAAGAAACTAGAGTTTACTACTCTAATGCCCCGACCCGCGGGACCTAGTTATTCGTGGGGTCCGAGGGGATCCAAGCCTGAAAGAAAAAACGGGCGGGAAAGAAGAAGGAGGACCAAGCAGTTTCCTTGTCAAGGTCTCCTTTAATGGGGTGAAAAGTACCAGTTTTAAAAGCAGAGGAAGGAAGGAGCAGAGAGGGGAAGGTAAAATTCCTGCAAGAGGAGTGGTTCAGCCTGGGCAGCTTGCGATCTTGGAATGTCATTCCACCTGGGAGCTTCCTTATCTCTGGAATGTCCGGTTTCGACTGCATGGCTGTTGTTTTGGGGGTCATCAATTCATAGAGAGGGGAGTCTTTTACTCTAAGCCACATTTGTTCCCAACACTCTAAGAAGACTGTCCCCCAGTGAGGCCTCAGGATCCATCTCGGCCTCTCCAGCAAAAAGATTACAGATGTTTGATGCCACATCTGAATATTTTTATGTGAGTGTTGGGGATAGGAGCTCAGGTTCTCCTAGCTGCTTAGCAACTTTTCCAGCTGAGCCATCTCCACAGCCCAACTATCTGTATATTTAAATCTCAACTAAATATTCACCTATAGTATTATTCCATTTAAAACCTACTATTTTTCTCAACAAAAGGTTTAAGAAGATTGTAGTTAATTTGGTGCTAAGTAGTTGACTTCTGGTAATTTAATTTTACTCTGCTGGCCTATCTCTCCCTTTTAGTGCATTCCCATTGGAATTTCCTATACATTTCAGAAATATATAAGTAATGCTCAGCCTCATATCCCGTTTGATGCTCCTCCTGAGATCTAGTCTCCATTTCTGATTTTCTGCTGGCCATCTCCACCTTGACTCACCACAAGCCCTCTTATAACACATATAAAGCTAAGCAAAACGTGGTCTTCACTTGACCCTCTTCTAGTCCTGTTTTCTAGCTCTGTTCATCACACATCCTAGTACCAACCCAAGGTTCTGTCGTTCTCCAGGACTTTCCATACTTACACAGTAACTTAGCAGGCTACGTGATTAAATATCACCAGATTTATTCGTGTGCAGGAGTGAAGTCAGCCCCCACCTCCTTCTACACTGTTGTCACTAGCTGTCAATGTCATCTAAATTTCCATCCCCGTACAACTATAACAGTAGTGCTAAGATCAAATGAAGAATCCCAGTGTCCCTCTAAAAATTGTTTAGGTTTGTGTGTGTGTGTGTGTGTGTGTGTGTGTAGGGAGTGCATTTGCATGTATGAATAAGATACCATGAGGCTCAAATTCATGATTATGGGGAGTCCTAGCAAAAGGGAGCTTAAGGCAACTATCATGTTACACCCACATTCCTCTTTTTTCTTTCTTTTTTTTTCTGAAGTCCAGAATCCAAACCCAGGGAATAATACTGTTTAGTGTTAGGTTACGTCTTCCTGCAAGAACTAATTAGTTAAACAATTGCCTTCCTAAGCATATAGGAAGATACACATGTTTGTATCACATGTGATTCTGGAAACTATCAAGTTAAAACTCCACTCTTGTCAATTTGACCTTCACACACAGCATTTTAAACCACAAACTTTCATACCTCAAGCCCATGGGCTCATAGCCAATTTACAGTGCAAAATAGTAAACATTCAGTCTAATTTCAGATGTCCCCATAGTTTTAAAATCCCAAAACTGTTTAAAAAATCAAAAGTCTAAATCTCACCAGAAACTTAAGACATTCTTTTAACTGTGGGTCCCTATCACATGAAAATACAATTTACATATATTTGTCATGTAATGGTACAGAATAAATTTTCATTCCACAAGAGAAGAATCTGAGCATAGCAAGACCAGTCCACAGAAAGATAAACCTTACTGAACCTGACACCAAATCCTCAGCTCTGAGTCTGGCATCTGGAGCTTCCAGTGTAATCTTCTGGAATCCTGAGGGCTAATGTAATTTCATCCCTCTGACTATGCCACCTGCAGCACACATACCCTCTCTCCAAATCTGGTTGCACCTCAGACCCACAGCTTTCTTCAGAGGATAGCCAATATCCCTGGCATCTACAACACTCTTGGTTATACAATGTGTAGCATGGACTTTCCCTTCACAGCTGCACCTAGTGGCCTCCTAGAGCATTCTACAGGAACTAAGAAGCTTTCACAAATTGCTTGGCTTCAGTGACTCTGTGGAACCATAATGCAAGGTTCCACGACTCCCATCAATAATACATTTTTCATGCATGTAAAGCTAGGAGCATGCGGGCAATGGTGACAATTTTTGCTGCCAGTTTAAGATGGAGCCTGTCCATCTTGGACCATGGCTATATTAGCTTCTATGTGTAGACCCTGGACTCACACTTGTCTTGGCAGCTGCTAAGGCAGAGCAAGGAATCCTTTCCATGGGGACTCTGTGTCCGTTTAAGGTTTTTCCATCGAAAATTAATTTGCATTTTTACAAAATAGAACCTTTGATATCCTTTTGATATCCACATTTTGCTCTCAAGAAACATTTTCTGTTGTCCCAATACAAAGCACCAGTTTTTCTTTTAACAGTGCTAATCTTTCTAACAGTGACAGCTAGGTTCAAACAGCTTCCTATGTAAGGTTAGGCTTGTTCATGCTGTTGTCTTTGCCAAAATGCCCGTTTTTTTATTTGTTCCTACTTTCTATAATGCTCTCGCAATATAAATATGAATGAGATAAGGAAACATGGGGAAGGCTCTGTTGCTTTCAGCATTCCTTGGTTCCCTGTACTTTTGTCTGTGGGGTTGAGACCTCTTCAGTTTTCCCCTTCTTTTTATTATTTTTAAAATATTTTCTTCATAGGATAGATTGTCATAATATTCTTTCCTCTTTCCCAACTCCTTCCACGTCCTCACCATTCTCCCTATCTACCTAATTTCACATTCTTTGTCTATTTCTCTCTCAAAAAAAATTACAACCCTACTTTTAAGGTAGGTCTTCTTAAATCAATTAGTGTAATCAATATAATCCCTCACAAACATGTTCATAGGCTAACCTAATATTGATATTCCCTCCCAGCATGCCCAGAGAGTTGTCTTCTAAGATATTTTAGGTCCTGTCAAGTTTATAAAATTAACCTTCACAGCTCAGTATAAAATATTAACTCCTTAACATTAAAGTGTATTATAACCTGGTTCTATTGACTCTTGTGTGGAATCTTTTTCCACCTCTCAATGAGCCGTGTTTTCTCATCCTCCCACAAAGTACCATAAGTAGAATACACTCTAGCAATGGTTCCCATCTTTCCTAACTCTGAGTCTTTAATATAGTTTCTCATGTTGTGGTGACCACCAACCATAATATTATTTCATTGCTAGTACATAACTGTAATTTTGTTATTGTCAACAACTGTCATGTAAATATCTGTTATGCAGTCTATCTGATAGATATGTAACCTCCAAAGGGATCTTGACCCACAAGTTGACTACTACTGCTCTACGGAAAATTCTTTTTGTTGTTGTTGGAAATTATTTTTTCTTTTTTTTTTTTTTTTGGTGGCGGTGGTGTTTTTCAAGACAGGGTTTCACTGTGTAGCCTTGGCTGTCCTGGAAGTAGCTCTGTAGACCAGGCTGGCCTCAGACTCACAGAGATCCATCTGCCTCCGCCTCCTGAGACCTGGGATTAAAGATATGCTCCACCACTGCCCAACAGAAATTCTTACTCATCCTTCAAAGTTCACTTCCACCCATTGTTCATCAAGAAGCCTTTCCTGCTCTTATATCTAGTTGGTTACATCTCATTCAGTGTCATCTCTGTATTTCCTTATGTTATGTTAGTACACATGTCAATGGTATCATCAATTATTTTCTATTTGATTACTGCTCCTTCAACTTACCCTATTACAGTCTTCATCAAATATCTCTTCTTCTCTCCCAAAATATCTATTTATATGTTCTGTGAAATACAAAAATAAACATATATTTATACAAAATACTTGGGATGAAAAAACATTCTCTAATTTCATACATCTTTTAAGTACTGCCTTGCTTTTCAAATCTCTTCTATAGCAAAAAAAAAAAAGAGAGAGAAGAATCTCCTTGAATTATGTGCTTTTCTCTTGATTTCTCATCATATCTCTCAATCATTATAAATCTTTTTCAGTTCTTGCATTGCCATCAATAGTCCCCACATTGATAATTTACAGGTCAATTTTTAGCCTGTTCTATTAGGCTGTATAGGTCTCTCTTTTTAAATATTTTTTATTTTAATTTTTATTAATTACACTTTATTCACTTTGTATCCTCCCTGTAGCTCCCTCCCCACTTCCCTCCCAATCTCACCTCCTTCCCCCTTCTCCATGCATGCCCCTCCCCAAGTCCACTGATAGGGGAGGTCTCCCTCTCCTTCCTTCTGATCCTAGTCTATCAGGTTTCATCAGGACTGGCTGCATTTTCTTCCTCTGTGGCCTGGGCTTTTTTTAAGCCACTTTTTATTGATCTTCTCTCACACCCATGATTTATTAATATGAAAGTAGACTAAGACTTGGACAGGCTCTTGTTTTGGTAACCTACGCCTGCTCTTTTGGGATGTTCATATAACATCATGCCCAAAGTATTATCTCTGCTCTTACAACTGTAAAACTTACATTTTCCAGTCTTTACCCTAAATTTCAGGCTTGTATCTACCCGGTTACTTGGTGTAGTAACATGAATTTCTTTTCAGTTTCACAAATTCCAGATGGTAAACACAAAACTTGCATCTTCTCCTTCTTACTGTCTTCTAAATTGCTGTTGATGGCAATTTGATTCTTGCTGATATTATGTGACCCTGGGAGTCTTCTTTGCCTTTTCTTTTTCTCATATTTCACAAACTACAACTTTAGGATGTACCAGAAATATGACCATTTCTTATCATACTTTCTCTTTTATTTATTGAAACAAGAATCTTCTTTGATACAATATATCCCAAGTGTAGTTTCTGGTCCCTGAACTCTGCCTAGGCCTGTTCCCACTTTTCCTCTCCCATGGATCTACTACCCCCCCCCTCACCCTTCAGAAAAGAGCAGACCTTCAAGAGGCAGCAACCAAATGTCACAGAACAAAATACAGTGAGGCAAGGCAAGAGCCTAAACACCAAGGCTGGACAGGGCAACTCAACAGGAGAAAATCTACAATCCTAATAACAGGCAGAGGCGTCAAAGACACACCTATTCCCACAGTTAGGAGTCCCACAAAATTATCAAACTAACAGCTATAACATATATGCAGAAGGACTAGTGCAGGCATCATGGTTTTCCCTTCAGTCTCTGTGAGCTGCTTAGCTGATTCAATGGAATGAGCTCTCTTGGTGTCCTCCATCCCCTCTGACTCCCACAATGGTTTCTCATCCTCTTCCATGGGAGGAAATAACACTGAATGTATTGCAAATGCCACTGAAGTTTCCACTTTTCTTCCACCTACAAAGCTGGTGCTGCTAAAGCACAAACCACTCCACTGCTCATCTTTCAGCGACTTTCCAGTTTTCTCAGGGCCTAAGTCAGCACCATACATAGATAAAAATAAAACTGTCAAATCAGTGTGGCAACTCAAAAATTCTTGGCTCTTTTCTCCTTCCCCATCTTAGCTTTCTGAACCTCTCTCCAGCTCCACGAATAACACTAACTGATCATGCTTCAGGTCAATGCGTTTGTTGTCTTTAAGCCTACAGCTCTCCTCCATGATACACACAACTCATTTGCTTCCCATCCTTGTGTCTCTGCTCACAGTTAGCTTCTCTGTGGAACTGTGATCACCTTATTTATGGCCATAGCCCAATCTCTTCAACATACCACATCTCTTCTCATTTTCATATTATTTTCCTATGACAAAATTCTATTCTGAATTCTTAGGCATTTTATTTGCATATTGTACCTACCATCACTGAAAAAAAAAGTGAAGTCTAAGACTCCCAACATGTTTTTTTGCTTACTTTGTATTCTACAGCCTATAATTGCACAGGCACTGCATATACATTTATTGAGGAAATGATTGATTCATTTAGATGTGGCTTATATCACTTTTGTGGAGACATATACCCTGCAAGGAGCAGCCAAATACATTAAAATAAAAGATCTACAAAGGACAGTAAATTCATCAAACAGCCAAATTTTTTAAAAAGTCTTTTCTGTATTTGTGTTTGGTGACACAATATACTACTTGAACACAGTGCAGACACTGGAGAAAACTGAAGGCTTTATGAATGAGAGAGGGAATGCACATTTAGGACTCTGCCAATTGACGCTGGGGGTTGCACCTCACCTCTCTGAAAACAGTGATTAGGTGATCCCCTAAAGGAACATACAAAATGATGAAAAGAATGGAAGGAATACATGAGGGAAAAGAGGAGGAAGAAGAAAATGATTGAAGCACCAGGACTGAGAAATGAAACTAGTTGGTCTTAATTGGGAAGGGAACAGTAATTCCCTCTGAAAGACAGGTCAGAATTACAATCAACCTAGTATAATAAGCTTATAAATACCTTTTTTACATTTATTTTAACAAATGAATGTATTTTATATGTAAATTTTGCCATAGTGTATAGTAAGAAGTTTGACTGTTCTAGAAAAGTAACACAAAAATTTGAAAAGCATAACCTTATAATTTTCTTTTTTCTACAGACTCTTCACAATCAGGTAAGGATCCTGGATCTCTGGCTCCTATCAGGATCTGTATTCTTCCTTACCAGGTGACTCTGCCATCACCTTAGAGTTTCTGCCCTATATCTTCTATTCCTAAAAAGCAGAAAAAGAAAGAACAAGCATATATCCGTCTGGGCCTATCTGTCTACACTCCAGTTGTGATGCAAATCATAAGCACATAAACACACAAAGCTGCAACAGGGGTTGTGAACTAGAGCTAAGCCATATATCTAAGAGGGAGAGCTAGTTATCTATGAATAACTGTAAGGAGTCTTTACTTAAAAATTTCACTGACTTTGAGTCTAAAAAATAAGCGTGCTGTCATTTCATGAACAGTGATAAAAGTCACAATACTTTGGGGTCAACGGCAATATTAAATTACACATAGGTTAGAGAATCTGATTGCTTTGTTTTACTTAATTTATTGGCAAATCCTGACATCTAGAGCCATAAGATGTTGAGAAGGACAGATGGTACCTGTAACAGATTCTATTACAGCAGAGGAAGCTAAATCTTTCATAATGAGCAGCAAGATTGCTCGACCTTTGCTCTAGCAATACTATCATCCTGTCACACTTTTGATTTATATACAAGCATCTTTTACAAGAAGCTTTGAACAAACAACCTCTGGTGCCTTACTTCTAAATTAATCAAAATTTCACCAGATTCATGAATAAATTCATCCCCAAACAGCCATTCGTAATTAAGCAGTTCTCAAGCAAACCATTTAAGGTAATTTGAGCAAACCATACTAAATAAGTTATTAACTGCTAGATTTATCTGTGACACATCATAACAGGAGATACTGTCTAGACTAATCTAGATCAAGAGAACCTTTTTTCACCCACCTACATGAAAGTGGATAAAAAGCAGTGGCTGTGAAACTATGGCATTCAGAAGTTGTGATAAATGACAAGAAGACCTTAAGCAGAGAAGAATCTGATATGTGACTAATAGCATCTTTTCTACATTGACTGGAGTTGTAAGAATTCAATGATATTTCTCCTAAAAAGAAAATATGTCAGTGACCCAGAACCTGAAATGATAAAACAGACTAACACTTGAAAGAAGATGAAGGACTAAACATCAACTCTGGTGGGAAAAAAAACACATTAAACTTGTGATGAGAAACTAAGTGACCTTTGGGAAAGGATACCTATGACCACTATTAGGAAATCATAGAATCAAAAACATGATAGCTTTTGGAGTTACTTATTTGTTTTTCTTCAAATCTTTGTAGTTCAGCTGAAATGTATTTTGGCATACCAACCTAAATATAAAAGTTAAAGCCAAAAACAAACAAAAAAATACTTGTATCTCAGTAGAGATGTGTATTCATGTACAGAACTGTGATACACTGAAGCGATGTTAACAGGATGATGCACTAAGGGCTGTGAGGGATATGAACAGAAGGCCATCATGGTGGATTGTATGAGTGTGCCTCACAGGCTCATATATTTGAACATTTGATTTGCAGTTGGTGGAACTGCTTGGGAAGGATTAGGAGCTGTGGACTTGCTAGAGTTGATGTGTCACTAGTAGTGAACTTCGAGGTTTCAAAAGCCCACGACAGCTGCCAGGCTCTCTGCCATGACAGATATGAACTCATCCTCTGTACACAAGCCCCCAGTCAAATGCTCCCTTTTAAAAGTTGCCTTGGTTGTGGCACTTCCTCACAGCAAAAGTAACTAAAACAATGATGAAACAACACACACACACACACGCACACAGGCACAAACACATCCACACAAACAAATTGTCTTCACCCACTTATCTTCATTCTCATTCATGTAGCACTATATTTCAGTCATGAAACATAAATTGGAGATTTTTCAAAATGTCCAGGTGGGATGTACATTATAATGAGCCTGTTTCAATGTGTACAAATTCAAGTACACCTGGACAAGTGCATAAAGCACTTCATGATATTGAAAGCAACAAAGTGTTGGGATAAAGTGTCCTTTGAGATGAATAATGAGAAAAATCAGACATAATGAAACAAAAAAAGCAAAGAGGAAGTCAGGATATATGTATATATAATATAGGTTGTATATGTATCATACATATATGTAGATCATATATATGTGTGTATATGGCAATGTAAAAGGTGCAGTTTCCTTCTCATTTTTATTAGTTCTTTGAAATTTTTGTATAATTATTTTGATCAAATTAATCTCCTCCCCCCACACCCCTAGGATCCACTCCTTTCACCACAGACCCAATTTTGTGACCTTAAAAAAAACCATATCAAATACAATTTGTGTTGTCCATATACTCTCAAATGTGTGGTCTTCTATTAGAATATAGTAAACTTACAAATGGCCACACCCTTAAATATAACTGATTTTCCCTTCCCCAGAAGCTATTAATAACTAATAGCCTCTTAGTTAAGGGTGGGAGTTCATGCTTACCTCTCTTTCTCGTACTGGAGTTATGGCAGGCTTGATCCTTTATTGGTCGTCTTGTGTACAGTGTCACGACTCTTGATCTACTCAACTGCCCTGCTGTACCTTTACAACACTGTTTTGTTAGTCATCTGTCACCTCTTGCTCTTACAGTCTTCCCAGGTGATCCTTGAGCCTTAGGAGGAAAGAATAAAAGAGATGTCTCATTAAGAGCTTAGTGCTCCTTAGTAGCTTATTCTCTTCATAGTGAATAATTGTCGGTGTTTGTACTAATCATAATCTATCTCAAGAAGAAATTTCTCTGATGAGGGTTAAGAGATGCATTTATCTATGGGTTTAAAGGAAAGTCATTAAGACTCAGTTTAATTGCGTGTCAGTTTAGTAGAGTGATCGTTCTAAGTCTTCTTCTAGGCCTGATGATTGACCTATCTTAACCCCAGTGATAGTGCACCCCGTTTTATTCCACCTGGTAAACACAAGCCCAGGATTTATAAAGTAATCAGACTAAACTCAGTTCATTTATTACCTTTTGCACTAAAACCTTTAATATTTTTCTTGCTTAAATTTCACCATTTTTTTTTCTAATGTCTACTCTTTTGGCAGATTCTCTTGAGAAACGGGTGCTAAGAAATTCAAACTGAGATACAATATGTACTTTTAAAAAGTTTGCTCAGCTGGGCATTACACCTGTAAAATGGAATACCAACACTTGTGAGCTTTGGGGAAGAAAGTTCTATAAGTCAAGGATAGCCTGGGTAAAGGAGGGGAAATATGAGAAGAGAGAGGAGAAAAAGGAGAAGGTGGTAGAGAAGGAGTATTAGAGAAGAATAAGGAGGAAGAGAGGGCTGCAACCAAGTTCAACACAATTTCTATTATAGATTTTAAAACAAAATAGAAAACACATGAAGAAACAAATGAATAGATAAATTAAAAGAGAAAGTAAATGTGTGAGGCCATTAGGTAGTTTGTGTGATCTAACACAGAAGGGAATGACATGGGCCTTTAGTCAGCTTTCAAGGACAAAGAAAAATTTTCTGCTAAAATAAATTCAACATCTGTTGAGTAGCAGCTTCTTACTATTGCAGATGATGGAGAGTGAGAAACTGTGTGTTCAAATTAGCACAGTGGAATCTCTCCATTTGTCAAGGAAAATAATTGTCAAGAAGGAAAAGGTAGTACATGGATAAATATTAACCATTGTCTTGGCCTTTGTCTCTCAAATGACCCAGATGCCGACTTTTCCCCTGATCCACAAGGAAGCGTGCATCGCCATTAATGCTACACAGGTTAACTGGGAAGATAAAGGCACTCTGGTTGAGCTAGTGGATTCTATCGGGACCAATTACAAAGACATATATGATGAGATTTACAGCCATTGGAGAGGCAAGGTCCTGAGTCCAAAACTCTGTGGCTCACGTTGCCAACCTTAAGAAGGCAAAGGTCAAAGAACTGCCCTCTAAACTGTTAAATGTACACTGCTGAGTTTTCTGTACATAAATGTAATTTTTAAATTGCCCTTTAAAAAAGTGAGGAAGACACTAGTGGGCATACAGTAGGCCCATCACTAACACCCCCCGCCCCCCCCACACACACACGTGAAATAGATCAAGCCTGGGATATAGTACAGACATAGTGTAGGTTTAGATCAATCATTAAGACGACTCCCTTGGATTCCACCTTGACACTAGTCTCAATGAGAGCATAACAAATGCATGAAATGATGCTTGTACCCATAAATGTGCTTATTAATCTCCCTCTACATAATGCCTGTGGAGGACATGTCTTTATGAGGTTATATGAACTCAATCTCTACTTCAGAAAATTGAAATCATCATTATTGGAGTTTTATTATTATCTACCTGTGGCTGGTACAAGTCCATTTTGGAAGAACCATAACTCACAATAATAAAGCAAAATGCAAACTTCTCCCTATTGCTCACCCCAGAACCGAACTCTGAAATACAAATATTATGGATATGACTTCATTTTCATAATTGAAAATATGGAAAATATGGCATTGTTCAACCTTATTCAAGTTTCTCATTTAATTTCTAGGAAAAAAAAAACCCACTCACTTCTGACTCATTCCTATTTCCTCTACGGTAGATTGTCTCCATGAAGTCCTGAAATCTCAGACATATAAAGTAAAATGTACATTTCTAATAACTTTGTTCTAGAATTCTCTTATCTGTATATAACTGTGAGCTTTCACCAATGTTCAATACAATTCAGTCTCTGAAAGGAGGTATTAGAATAAGGGTGTATGTGTTTCAGGTTTTGATTTAAATTTAAGTTTTTCCATAGTTAATGTATTATTATAATATTCAAACAAAACTTTTATATGCTGTTATGTGTATGCACAGAATGCTGATTTAACTCTCTCTTTCTTTATCAATCTCTCTCTCTCTCTCTCAAAATTCCTAAAAGGAAGTACAGCGAGGAGGAGTCCCCATCTGTTTTTAGCCATTTATTTCAGATTTTTCTTTGTTTGGATAAACACGGTGATCTTAAAACTTAAAGTAATATATAAACATGATTTTTAAACTAGCTTTCATAACAAGTTGTATGTCTACCAATTTTCCCTGAAGCTACAGGTAGCTATAAATTCTTTGCTATAAATATGAACAAGTTCTTAGAAAGGCATAAATCACCCCTATGATGCTTTAATAAAAAGCAACTCTATGAGGAAACTTCTCTACCAAGTTCTTAAACCCCAGGCCCTGAAGAAAGATATGATTATCCTGAGTTGCCCAACATGTTTGTTAATTCTAATCATGAGCTTCACACAGATGCTATGCTTTAAAATCATGTTTTATTTGGCATTCTTAATCTTTGTGGTTGTTTATGAGACATGACATTATCAGTAATTAAAAGTTATTTCTTAAAAACAAAACAACAAAACAGAAAACGGAACCTAAAATCTGAAAAGCAAATGATAACTTTTTATAAACAAAAGGGAATGAAAGTCATTCCAGAGATAACAGAAAGGAGATTTCTTATTTTTGAGGAGTCCTATCTTTTTCTGGGATATTCTAGAGAATTGCTAAGAACATAAAGGCCAGGGAAATACAAAAGACATTGGGACATGATGCAATGGCCTCTAAATGGATCACAAGACCAGACACAGAGGCTCTAACCCTCTACCCAAAGAAAGTCTAATTAATTTAATGTTATTTATACTTGCTTGACCAGAGATTTGCAATACTCTACAGAAGTTCCCTTTACTTTCTAGTTAAACTTTCAGGCATGACCCACTCCCTGAAGAGTAGAAACAGGTTAGTAAATGTCAATTCATTCACATAACCCTAGCTAGCTGGGGTTAAAAAATGCAGAAGAATCTTGCTTATTAAACAAAAGTCAGAGAAAAGATTCAGAGGTGATAAGCCAGAAAGTAATGTTATTTCTCTCAAATCAGAATTTGTCTCTATATCAGAAAATATGGAAAAGTATCTTATGTGCAACTCAATTGGAAAGAACACAGGCTAGACTGTTGACAGAGAAAAATGTTTGAGGGGTCTGGGGCTGATGGGTATGTTTTTTGTTGGTTATTGTACTATGATTCTCATTTATTAATATACATGAAAGAGTAATCAAAAAGAGAAAAAATTGCTATGTGTAAGCTAGAAATGTATAAATAAACATAAAAATACTTAAAGAATTCCTCGCTTTTCATTGCTGACTAATATTCCATTGTGTAAAAGTACCATAATTTCTGTATCCATTCCTCAACTGAGGGACATCTGGGTTGTTTCCAGGTTCTGGCTATTACAAATAAAGCAGCTACAACCATAGTGGAGCAAATGTCCTTGTTGTGTACTTGAGCATCTTTTGGATATATGCCTAAGAGTGATAGAGCTGGGTCTTGAGGAATCACTATTCCTAATTGTCTAAAAAAGTGCCAAATTGATTTCCAGAGTGGTTGTACAAGTTTGCATTCCCACCAGCAATGGAATCATGAAATTCGCAGGCA
>CM053743.1:30514327-30554404 GCA_028658305.1 Pachyuromys duprasi
GCACAGGGGTCTTATATGAGACAGTTTCTCCAACCAAGGACTATAAATGAATATGGCCTAGAACCCCTGCTCAGATGTGGCTCATGATAGCTCAGTGTCGAACTGAAGACCCTAGTAAGGGAAACAGGGACTGTTTCAGTCTTGAACTTGATGGCTGACTCTTTGACCCTCCCCCATACATGCCAGGGAGCAACAGCCTGGCTAGATCCCAGGGGAGGGCATTGCAGCCAGCCCTGAGAAGACAAGATGAGCTGGGTTTGGATGGAAGGGGAGGAAGTCCTCCCCTGTTGGTGGACTTGGAGGGGGCGGGGAGGAGATGAGGGAGGGTTGAGGAGGGTGGGGGGAAATGAGGGAGGGGGCTACACATGGGATGCAAAAAAAACCTAACCTGTGATTGATATAAAAATAAATAAATTAAAAAATCATTAAATTGGAAATTTGGCTTGGGATTAGAACAGAACTTCCAACAATTTTGGAGACAGTACTAAACAGACTTCTGCCATTTTGTGCTAGTCATTTATGTATCATGGCATTCTTGTCACTGGCAAGTATAAAAATCAATAATCTCAATCAACCCTAAAAAAGTGCCGAGGATGGTCTATGTCCTCCATATCAATATTCATCCAATACTTACATTTTTGTTCAAAAATAAACAAATCATTCATATTGTTAACATACAAAAATAAAAAACAGATAATAGAAAGAACTTGCTTGTAGTTTACTCCTATATACAAAATGAATAGGACCAGAAAGATGTCAGAGACCTGATGCTAGATTGCATATACAAATTTGACTTGTTAAGACAAAGTTTGGCTCTAGTCACTAACCTTTACGTCCAGAATATCAAAATCTCTGGGAAGTATGAAGAAACATACTATCTTCATTGTACATGTCATGTTGATCATATTTAGCCTGTTTGCATTGATTTACTTTTAACCCGTGATTTTAAGAGAATTATGTCTGAAATGTCAGTGTCTTGTCTGTATATTTTTGCTTTTGTCCAGCGCATATTTGTAAAGAGAAAGTCTTTGGAGTTAGTTAAATTTTCTGAAAGCACAATAACACATTGACAGGGAAACTAGCCTACATTTTAAATTAATATATGCATGAATGAAAAAGTAAAGACAATATTTTAAATGTGAAAAAAATCCTGGTAGAATACTGATGCTCACCAAACCCAATACAAAGGATAGGAGACTAGGAGAATGTGGCAGATAACAAAAGTAGATGTAAGCTAGATAACAGATGACACCAGTGGCCCCATGCCCTCAGCACTGATTTCATAAACCTGATATCGGTAATCTTTAATAACTATGCAAGTTGGGCTGGAGCATATGGTTAGAACTATCTAGCAAAAATCATTCTCCTCCAACCCTTTCTTGATCATGATTTTCCTTTATTTCAGAGGCTGAAGAGACTGCTCGAAGGTCCAGAGTGAGTACTGCTCTTGGGCAAAACTTGGATTCTGTTTCCATCACCCACAGAGTGAGTCACTCACAAACATTAACTCCAGTTTCAGGGTATCTACTTCCCTCTTCTGTCTTATACAGGCACCAAGCATATATATATATATATATAGTCAAAGCACCCAAAGCACCCAAAACACATAAAATAAAAGATAAATAGAAGTTTATAATCATTTTGTTGTAAAGTATTATTACACTTTTGTATGTGTGTGTGTAGAGCTCAGAGGACAACTAGCAGGAGTTGATTGATTCTCTTGTTAGACCAAGTAAGTGCCAAGTCAACAGGCTTGGCAGCAGTTGCCTTTACCAACTAAGCTACCACTCTGGCCCTGATCATAAATTTTTATCAGTGAAAAACTGATCCTATGCATTTAAATATATGTCATGCTAATTACACTGAAAGTTAAAGGGACAGTAAAGTAAAATAAAATTACAAGGAAATACTTGTTTCTATTTAATAGAGAAGGAAGCATTCCCAAATGTTCCCTGGTGTCCATAGACCATTAACAAATATATGTTTGTCCTTTGGAGAACACTAGACTAGATGACTGAGAGCTCATGAGAACAAGGGTAGTAAAGAAATAGGAGAGAAGGATGTATAAAGTCAATCTCTGGCATGGAAAACTGCGCAGAGAAACCTCTTCTGCTTTGTGTCAAGGAAGCTCTTGGGCATCCTGAGGAGGGATTGCTACAGCAGAAATGTTGTGTGCTTCCAAAACCCATGGTAAAATTTAACCTCCACAGAAAAGTCCCTAAATGATGGAAGCCTGAGGAGCTGAGCAGTGATAAAGACTCCACTGTCATGAATGAATTTAATGGACTCACAACTCTGTGTGTCCCCTTTTGTTCTTCTGCCAAGTAAAGCTATAGCAAGATGTTTGTGAGAGAAGTCTCTGCCAGACAATGAATCTGCCAGTGCCTTCATCTTAGACTTTGAAACCTTCTTAATAGTAGGAAAAAGTTGATATTGTTTTTAAATTACCTATTTAAGTCGTTTTGTAATAATATCTACAAAGGACTAAGATGGGAGTCATACTTGACCCTTAAAAAAACAAAGAAAATGTGGATCCTCTTTTCTTATCTAACAAGCTTTAGATACTGCAAACTGAAATACCACTAGGCCAAGAGGGAGCCCATGGCTGGGAAAATCATGAACCCCACAGGAAATCCTGATACTGCCATGCTGTCAGAGGGACGTTTTGGAAAATATGCCTTCAAAATACTTACATTTATACAGTAATGTTGTCTTTGGTTCTTCTCATTGAAGACGCTTCTTTCCACAGTAGGCTTTAGTGAATGCAGAGACTCACACTGGTTGAAATTATAAAAAAAATAAGTAACTGTTAAGTGTTGGGTCCTAAGCAAGTTATCTACATCACTATCTCTAAGTCTCAGAAAATATTGTGGACAATGGTGTAGAAAGACTCTAAGATCTAAAGACGGTGGGGACTGCCATGAAACACTGCCACCTGAATAGAACATGGCTGTTACACTCGGGGATCCACTGTAGCTGCGCTTACAAGATCTGCACAAGATCTCAACATGTGCACGAACGAAAGGGGGCTCATGAGTTCCCACCCCGAACCTGAAGGATTATAGACAGTAAACAGTTACTAGGAAAGGAGGTGTTATTTACTCTAATGTAGTAGCCCCCTGATAAATTTCCCATGATCTAGTAAATAACCCTACACCCATTCTCATGCAAGCAGCCTTAATTGAACTCACTGGATCACAAGTTAAATAAAAAGACTTCATGTAAGGTAGGGGGTAGACTTGTTGCGAAAAAAGTCATTTACTATGACAGGTCTCGAAGGTGACTGAGTTTGATGGGGATTGAAAATGTGGTCATCCTTAAAAACATACAAGTAGCATTACAACAACTGAGCAGGCTATATTTAGGAATGTACGCAGTAACAACTAATGAAAGAAGGGCCCATGAATTAGAAGTAAAGCATAAAAAGGTATTTGAGAGGACTTAGAGGGAGAAATCTCAAGGTATAAATACTGTAATTATACTATAATCTCAAAAGTAAAGTGTAAAAAACATAGAAAATGACAAAATTCATAGATGAACTTGTCAAAAACTTTTAAAATAGAAGAAATTAAAATTTCACAGAATATATATACATATATATATATAGTAATTATGTTTATACTATTCCAAAGCATTAGAAAAATAATAGCTATAATTTCTGAGAAGACATCATGAAATCTAACATAATAAATTATAACATGTATGTCATATTGTTGAATCAATTTATTTAAAACAAGCATTTAAAGTTTAAAACAAATGTTCTTTCATGTTCAGGGTGGGTGCAGCAGAATGTTTCTCCATGAGGAGAGTAACATAAGCAGTGAAATGCACCCTTTCCCAGCACAGGACAGGAAGGTTGCAGACCTTTGTGTAATTAAATCCCTCTCCCAGAGGATTTGCCTAAAGAAACAAAGAACTAATAATGAAAATGGCAAATAATCACAATATGTTCATTCTTACAAAAATATTTATATTCACTATTAATGGAAGGTAATAATTATAAATTATTTCCCATGGGTCTTAACAGATTTGTGTTCATTCAGTAATGATTTCTGTATTTAAGAACACTGTAAAACCTACCAGCCCACATTGCTCCTTTTCAACTGAGAAATTCTCTGAGGCAACTTTGCAGAACTTGTTCAATGGGGATTTAAAAAAAAAAAAAAGACTCGTGTTGATGGAATCCACTCCCCATGTACAGTAACTTAACCTACAGAAGAAAGAGAGTTAATTAAATTTCACATAAACCTCCAGTCCCTTGTGAAACTGAATCAACACAATGGTTTGCCCTTTGGTTCCGTCAAACTTGACTGTAATTAATACTTTGAAGTTGTACTTCAGATTCTCATAGGAAACAAGTGAAAACGGGTATTTTTCCCTTTCCACTTGCTGGCAGCACTGGCTGTGACTGAAAGCAAAGTTGTGCATCTGGAGAATCTTCAGGCCTTTGGAAAATGGATAGGTGTGTTTATATTCAGTAATAAGCAAATATCTTATAGGAGAGAGAGGGAAAGAAGAAATTGCTATCTTTCTCAATATAAAGTTATTTTTATTTTCCTTTTCACTGCAAAGGATAAAAAAATGCCTCAGTTGGGGGTCTTAATTCACTGAATTTTATTAGCTTTCCATTCATTACTTCCAAAATCAAATAGCCTGCCTAGCAAGCTATTTTATTAGGAGATGGAGTGTTATCAGGCCTATTCACATGAAGCCCCATGAACAAGCAAAGAATTGTAGAACTTCAAATTCAATCAGCATCTCATGTCTGATGCTATTTCTGTGGAGATTATTTGGTCTTTCTACTCCCAGAAGGTCTGTGCTTTTGAATGAATTAACTATTTTACTATGTCTTCTTCTAGCATTTGTATTCTTGAGCTAACTGAATTTTGATAAATGATGTTATTAGCTTTCATTCTACTAAGTAACTTCTTTATACTAGTAATTCTCTTTACCTCTCTTTACTAGTTCACCTTTGCTACCTTGTACAGTCTAGAGAATGCTAGTAGGACTTCTCTGGTTTTCTGCTTTGAAAACATAACTCATATATTCCAATCAATTTTTGTAAGCTATTTGGTAGAGAAACAGTGCACTCAACAAGAAACATAACTTCCAAGAGAAAGCTTAAATTAAACAAATGTGTTAGGATAACGAGACAAGAGGAATTCAGCCTGTTTGTCTTGTTTCTAGAAATTTTTCACTGGCTTTCTGAATGTTCTAGCTATTTAGATTAAATATTTGCAAACACTAAAACATGCAATTTCTGGAAGATATTCAAATTAGGCACTTGTTAGCTCATTACAGATATTGTAATTAAAGCATAGAGTAACAGGGATATATGATAGATGGAAGATAGATGATAGATGGATAGATAGACAGATAGATAGGATAGATAGATAGATAGATAGATAGATAGATAGATAGATAGATAGATAGATAGATAGACAGATAGATAGATAGATGTCGCAAAGAATGTTTGGATTATCTCTGTAGAAATACAACAATAATTTTAGGTAATTAAAAATTTTGCAAAGAGAAGACAGAATTTAGGAGGAAAAGTTAAAAAGAGCCTAATATAATCTATTATCATAGAATAAATATTTACTAAGCTCTAGTGTTTACATAAAATGCTTTAGGTGCTTTCACAGGCCTAAGTACAGTTAACATTTATTGTTTTATTATTATTTATTTTTAAAATAACAATAACAGAAAAGTGGTAAAATAGTATGGCCAGGATTATACTAAGACATCAGGGGAAGGAAGGTGTTCTTGACAATTTCCTCAATATGAAATTCACAGGCTTTATTTGTTATTGTTACCTTTCCCATGTGTGCCACTTTCTCATACACAGGTGTACACACATGTGTATGCACATACACACACACACACACACACACACACACACGGAAAGGGGAGAGATCAAGAGAGATTTACCAATCCATTACATTTTAGCCCCTGCTTTCTCCTCATGCTGAAGTTGCTAGTGATGTCCTTTTCTAAAGTGCCTTGTTCATTGTCCTATTTACCAAATTTCTGATTTTAAGACTAAATATAAGAGCCTACTTGTGAAGAAGAGGTACCATACAAAGCCAAAGATTAACTACATTTTCCTGACCATTTGATTTTAGATAATTATTTACGGGCTATAACCATTATACTGTTTTGACTGGTTGTTTGTGCCCCAAAATTACATGTCTTGACCTTTCTTCACTGTTAGCATCATCTATCTATCCATTTATCCATTATCTCTATCTATAGTCTATCATCTATCTATAAATTTATCTATCTAGCTACCTTTGCATCTATACCTTGAGATAAGCATCTTACTATTTTAAATAAAATACCTAATCTATCTTTAAAAATAATACAGTATAGACACTCAAAGAAATGTTTTTATTAGTTTTTTCAATGATCAAAATATCTACAATTTCACAACACCTGGTTCTTTACCACACTAAATTATCCCCATCTTGTTCTAAAGCTTCTAGCTTTAGTTTTGTGTTTGTTTTATTTAATATGTTAAATAAAATGACTGAAACTTTCTTCCTAATCAAGTATGTCCTATGTATACTAAAATATGAACTTAGTTACTTGTCAACATATTTCTTTTGGGCTTTTTGCTTTGAGGACAATTAAGAAATAAAAGCTTAAGTGGAACAGATAAAGTTTGAATAAAATGCAGTAGAAAAAAACTATCCCTGCTTTTCTTCATAAACAGATGTTTTTAGTGTTGTTAATTCTCCATGTTCATACTGGCATCAAATCAACAAGCACAGAAGTAGTGATATGTCAAACATTTTTATTAACTCCAGGCACTTTAATCTCTACTGATAATGTTACTGATATACCTTTCTATAAATAACTGTAGGGAATATAATTCAAAATTCTGCCAATATCATTGAAAAGTCCATTACATGAACAACAAGGTTACGCTATAAGTCAGAATCCTTGGGGCAAACTTGACTTAACTTGATATTCTGACAAGTCCAGAGGCCAAAGCTCTTCAAAACAGCTTTACATAAAGATGTCAGAAACTAGACAATCATTATTCTTTTGGTTCTCTTAGCGTCTCAGCATCCTTCTTATCTAGGACACATTACACTTTATGAGACTTCATAGCAGAAGAAATATATTCCCATCCCAGAAGTTTGAAAATATATGATATTCACTTACCAGGCTCCCTTGAAGCTAGGTATAAATAATAGACCTAAACTCTTCCAATCACATGCAACTATGTCAGACTTTTAATCCAGGAGCTAATAGTAAAATGGCCATAATCTCTTTTATTGACAACATTAACAGCCACAATAAAGTCAAGATATTGGCAGTGTGCAAGCTGTGGCATCTTGTACTCAATGCAAGTAGAGACAGTTTCACCCTTAGACCAGCGCTGAGGTGAGTCTTGATATAACTCTTCCATTAAAGCACTTAGGCCCATTTCTCTCAATCATGTGTAACTATCTATAAGGTGTTTTTATTTTTATTATTTGATAATTAGAACTAGTTAGTCCAAAACTGCTCCTGACTTCCAAGAGGATCAATAGGAAGTTTTGCTCATGATCAGCAATTCATACCAATTATTGAATAAGAAAGGAATGTCAAACTGGTCGTTTATGATAGGTGCTTACTAACGTTGTCTCTGGCAGTTATCACTCAAAGTCTCTATCAGCTGAGTTCTTTCATTTTACCAAGACTTGTATTTAGTCCATCTTGTTCTCTCTTCCAACTGGGTCTGTTTTTATGATGAATAATCCAGTACTAAAATGGTTAGTTCAATATGTCCAGGTCTGTCAATGTATTACTTACTGAGAGATAGGCTCCTATATATCACAGGTAGTAAAGTATAGCCAAGAAAATTGTTTAAACTAATGTTTAGCTCTAAATCTTGCACACTGGTACCATGAGACTCAACTACAATCCATCCTACCTTCTCAAGAAGAATGTTTCAGAAGTTACTGGGTTTTAGAATTCAGTCTAGCTCACCCCTTCCTCTTTGCTACCTACATTACCTGTGTCTATTATTGTTCTCTCACGGTTTTAGCTGGCCTTCCTTTTCTTACCCCATACCTCACCCAGGCTTAGCTACAACCATCCCTTGACTTTATGTTATTTGCACTTATGTGTAGAATTCTACTCTAGAACTAAATGGCCAAACCATTTATATTAACAACCCCAATAAGAGCAATCCCAGACCACAACTCAGCATTGAACATTTTTAATAGTTGATTTTCATGAACAATTTGACAACTAGTAACTTTGAACTTTTAACCTATATGGGAACATGTTAATGTCTTCTAAGCAGAGTTAATAATAATATAAAAAGATAAATAACTGTAAAAACATTTGTGCATGCAGGCATCAACATATTAAATAAAGCTGTTTCAATATTCTTATTTTTTAATTTTACACATAGCACTTAAATTTAGACCATCTTTACATATACCTTAGAGAAAGATTTTACAAATCTATCAAGTTAGCTTTCAATTAAAAGGTGAAACTTTAGCGCAATATTTGAAAGAATCTGGTGAAACATAAAAGCAGTGTTTATTATCAAAGGCTCCATGGGGCTTCACAGATTTAGTCTTCCCCATTTACTGCGTGTCTGACTTCAGGTAGATAACATCTCCATGTTCTAGTTTCCTAAAACGAAAAAGAGAAAAAAACATGCATCACAGGTTGACATGTGAATTTAAGGAGTGACAGCCAGTACCTACTTATGTCTAGCTAATAGGAAATGTACACTGAGTTTTGGTTCTTACTAATATTGTACCTTTTATAGGTAGAAGAATGCTACTGAAGAATGCTAGCAAAATGCAATGAATATGATTCTTTTCAGAACTACTTAGATTCCTATGGTGGGACCCTTGGGAAATATTAAATCATATGCTTGAAACTATATTGGATAATAATATTTGTATAAAAGAGCCTTCTCTTTCCCAAACCACCTGTACACAGCAAATGTTGACAACATACATTCTCTGTCTGAAAAGATTTATTTATATGATAGATTCAAGAGTCCAACTTCAGCTTTTCACCTATAACCCTGTCAGATCATATACCATGACTACATTGATACACTCATCACTTTTCTTCCTTAAAGTGATACTAACTGCCAGATATTTTACATTTAACTACTCATGTTATATTTTTTATTCAAAAGCCATTCTCTTCTTTCAGGAACAAAGAGATTCAATGGTCAAGAGAACATTTATTTCATGAGTTCATGTCAGAAATAATCCCTATTTCCCTTACTAGGGTACCCACTTGAATACTGAGCTACCATGGGCTACAGGCAAACAGAGGTTCTAGGTGATATCTACCCATGGTGCTTGGTTAGAGGGGTCTCTTATAGGACCCCTGTGCACAGATATATTTGGTCCTTGTGGAGCTCCTATCCTCTCCAGATCATATTAACTCCCCCTTCTTTCAAATGATTCCCTGCCTTCTGCAGAAGTTTTGGTTATGAGTCTCAGTTTCTGCTTTGATACACTGCTAGGTAGAGTCTTTCAGGGGCCCTCTGTGGTAGGACCCTGTCCTGTTACTTGTTTTCTCCTACATCCCATTTGTCTTTCTAAGTAAAGATTGATCACCTTACCCTGGTCCTCGATTTTGTTTATCTTCTTTAGGTGTATAGATTTCAGTATTTATTTATTTTTATATCAATCACAGGTTAGGTTTTTTGCATCCCATGCGTACCCCCCTCCCTCATTCCCTCCCACTCTCCCCAACCCTCCCTCAACTCCTCCCCGCCGCCTCCAAGTCCACCAACAGGGGAGGATCTCCTCCCCTTCCATCTGACCCCAGATCATCTTGTCTCCTCAGGGCTGGCTGCAATGCTCTCCCCTGGGACCAAGCCAGGCTGTTACTCCCTGGCATGTATGGGGGAGGGTCAAAGAGTCAGCCATCAAGTTCAAGACTGAAATAGTTCCTGTTTCCCTTACTAGGGTCTTCAGTTCGACAATGAGCTATCATGGGCCACATCTGAGCAAGGGTTCTAGGCCATATCCATATATGGTCCTTGGTTGGAGAAACTGTCTCATATAAGACCCCTGTGCCCTGCTCAATGGTTCTTTCTAATGCTGGAAACTGCGTGCAACAATACTTGCTTGATAGGCAAGAGGTGTCAGCTGGAGCAAACGTGACAAGAGGGTTTACGGGGATTACCTTGATTGGAGTTAAGGCTTCCTCCATAGGAAAAAAAAAATCATGTATGGTACTGTAAACCTGCTCAGAATCCAAGGTTTGGAAACCATAGACCCTCAGAGAAAATCTATTGATATGATTTTGCTAAGTGGCCATGTTTTCAAACTGACCTCTAAATATTTAGATTTGTATACCCCGATTTGTGCTGCTTCTGAGCTTAGTAAGAGAAACCTCTTATCACAACACTAGGTAATGACTGATGCAGAGACACATTCTGTTCAAACCACGGAGACTAGACGACAGCGGGAGCACAAGTGTTGACGGAGCGTGCACACCAAATGCTACCCCACCAGGAAGGCTCAGAAAGCATAACAGAATATGGTGCGAGAAGACTGTAAAACCAGTCACAGAAGGAAAGCTCTGAAATGCTCTTCTCCGGACATAACATGGCTTTCGCACACATGAATTCACAGTAGCTGTTCTTATCTGCACAAGCTCTCTACAAAATGGAGCCAACTTAAGACTCCAGAAGGGAGGGGCAGGGTCATCCAAGGCTCCACCCCTAGAATGAGAAGCTACTGGCAGTTGGTGTTTGCCGAAAGGAGAAAGCATCCCTTTTCTTTGAGCATAGGGGCAGATAGTTTCCCCATGTCCCAGTGCGTGACTCAGTAGCATCAAATGTGACTGCACAGACAGATGCAAAGATATGCAAAAGTTTAGTGCAAATAACCATAGTGTGATCATGTGTGCACCTGCAAGTGTGTGTGTTTTAAGAGTCAGTCAAAAATTATTTTATTTGGTGCAATTTGATGGGCTGCTTGCATGACCAAAAGGGTTTATCAAGAGACTTCAAAGAGAATTGTTTTATGCCTTTTCTGCTGAGGAATTCAAAACTAGATTATTTTTGTGTGTGTGCTTGTCACATATAATGATAATAATCACCTTCGATCCATCAAAGTAATTTCATATCTAGGCGAGAGACAGTTTTTCTCTTAAAATTCAGATAAATTTGTTGTGATACAATTGCATTGACTAAGCAATTAACAAGTAACAGGGCTGAGATTGCAGTCATGGCATAAACAACAAAGCAATTCAAAGTAACAGAACTGACAGGCGAGTGAATCTCAGTTGACAGTCTTACCCAGTTTTAATATCTTACTATTTGTGTTCTGGGAGTCATGCAAATGAAGCATGAGAATAAGTTTGTCAAAGGTTTGGGTGGTTTTTTTTGCATACTTATTCATTGCATAGCCAGTTGCTACGCTAAAGAATTTTAAAAGGTTGCAATGAAATGGTGTTTACCGTTGCTCATATTTATGAACATGTGTGTATATGATGACCCAAAAGGCATAGATAGACTGGAGGCACACAACAGAAGCTTGCCTCCTTCAACTTGAACTCTTAGGCTACGCATGAATGCTGTAATTTTTGCAAAATTTATTTAATACCATGGAGTCAACTTTTGTAACAGAAAAGGTTTCAAGTTTGACATTCATATACTGAAAATATGGAAAGCAATCTCACCCATTGTGTAGGCTGCACACTGACATGTGTCACAGAAGTCATGAGAGAGCGAATGTTTCCTTTAAATTTGCATTTAATGTATTCACAGGAAAGTTTCCTCTCTCTGCATTGTAGGTGTATTGTTTTTCCCTCACTAAACATACATTCAAAGCTGCCCGTACCCACTATTCTCAAGCAACTGTATTTTCAATGACAATTTTAGCCAAAATGAAAACAGCTTCAACTCTCATTCTTAAAGATAAAATTGGGATTTTTTTTTAAGATGGCACTATTATGTCTCTAAAGCTCAGGGAATTCAGATGTAAGCTCTCCTCTTTTGTTGCTAAACTTATTTGACTTACATGAATCATTCCCAAAGAGTCTAGAGTATACCTATTGTGAATATGGATAATGTTGGTGTAATATGCCTTCATATGAACAGGAGCCAATAAATGGCATCTGCCTAGCCATAATTTTTAGGACCAAGTGGCTCATACTGAATTCTTAGTTTTAAAAAGCAGTTAATAAAAGGTACTCATGCACTTTTGAAGTATCAAAAGACAACATCAGTGTAAAACGCAAAGCCATTTTTTCACTCTGACTGAGAAGCTACTTTCTTTTGGGTGGTGAAGGGAAAATCTGCATGAACTTTAAGCCTCATGGTTGATAGGCTGTCTTTGGGGAACAATGGTCCTAATGGCTGCACTTGCACTAATAGAACAGTACTCGGCCACTTCTATCATGATAGATCTTTTGTTTCTGTGACTGTATAGACATAAGTTGTTAAATAACCAGACTTCTTAGATAAAATTATTTAAATAGCTATTATTTTTATGAAATTTAGTTTAGGTGCTCCTCAAGGCATTAAAATCAATCTCTTTGTTTTTCCATAAAAATACATTCAAATTGTTTGTTTGTTTTAATATAAGCAGAAATTATGATGGAATTGGCTTTCTGGTTTCATTTGAACTGAACTGATACACAACTGTGGAGAGGAGAAAAGATGTGTTTGACAAATAGAATGGACAGAAGGTTGGTCACTGCAATGTATTGACCACTCAGAAAAGCTGTCAGATATGTCCTTCTCATTGAAGCAGATCCTCAGCCTGGCAGTAAGCAAGAGTGTGATCCAGCAAGCAGAATTCATAGCACAGGTTTCCAATATAAATCATAAGCAGAAGCCTCAGGACATTCAAGTCCAGAACCTAATAAGAAAGTTGTAAATCACCCATTCTGCTCCCAGGACAAATCTAGATTGTGAAAGGAGCCAGCTGTAATAAGCAAGGATATTTACCAACATTATGGACAACTTGAATAACTAGATCATCTTTCAGAATGCTCTCACTTGTGTGTAAATGAAGAAATTTAGAGAGACTTCTATAAGCAATGAACACAAATATAGTTCATATACCACAGAGACCACAAACATGCCTCAATTTGAAATCCCCCCTAATGTTGCTATGACTATCTTTCTTTGGTTGAAGTCCAGGCAAGCAAAAACATAAGATAATAGTTCAAAATATATAAATATCCAAAAAAAAAAGAAATCTCCACTGTCTGGCAAATAGTTTTATTTAGTGAGTTCTTTCTTCAATATTCATAGGCATATACGAAATATTATATAAGTGTGTTGATTTGTGCTGAAAACTGTATTCTAGGACAGCTTTAAGGATACCATTTACTACACTAGTTCAATTTGATTCGTGTGAGTTATTTTCTTGTGATGAATCGCTCTGTAGCTTTTATGGTTATTGTAAGGACTATGCTGATAATTATGTAGTGGCCAGAAACAAAAGTGTTCTCAGTGTCATGTGGGTGTGATTACTGCAACTCTGCTTAAAAGATGAGGATAATGACTTCTGGGTAGGAAACTACAATCAGGGCCTATACAAACATGCTGTAGCAAGTGCATTCTAATTGATGATAGGCAGAAATCAACTCAAGCGAGAAGCCAAATAGCAGAACGCAGTCCCTATTTTAAAGAAAGCATCTTATCTTAGAGTCCTATGCTCAAACAAGGCTCCAAATCATCACGCGAATCAAGAGGCATTGGTACTACTTCTTTAAATGGATCAACAAGTTTGGGAGTTGTGGTGGTTGAAACATCCCTGAAAGTCTCTGCCATTTGAATATTGGGTCTCCAGTTAGTGGTGCTGTGTTTGTGGATGTTCAGGGGTGTTGTCTTGCTGAAGAAAGTTTGTCATTAGGGAGGGATTTGAGAGCTTAGAGCTTTGTACTATGTAGATTTGTGCTGTGATTGTGGTTGAGGATGTGAGCATCCAGCTCCCTGCTCTAGCTCCCTGCTCCTTGGCATTCCTGTTCCTTGTTGCCATTTTATCCCAGTCATTAACGACTCTTACCTTTTGGAACTGTAGCCCAAACAAATTCATTCTTATATAAGTTGACATGGTAATGTGTTCTTTTCACAGCCACAGAAAAATAACTAATATAGTAGCATAAAGTAAGAAAATGGTATCTTCGGAATAACCATCTAGAAACACTATTAAATGAAGGCTACAAAATTATCAAGCAAAGTAGGAAAAAAATATCTTTTTGGTGTATACATTTTACACCTTAAAAGAGGTCTGTAGGGGACATGCGATGATGTCATCTGGAAACATTTGTGTTATCGCAACTGAGAGAATTCCACTGATACCCACTAAGGAGAAGGCACACTAACATCATGCAGAGCATCCTGCAATGCACAAGACAGTCTTCCACAGAAACCCACTATCTACCCCAAAGCCTAAGTAGTGCCGCTGTTGTGACACTTTGCTCTAGAAATGTTACAGTACGGCTAGCGAGTAAAATTCCTGTTGACTATGACAAGTACCCAAAGGAATCAACTTGCAGGGAGTGATGGTTTATCTGAGCTCAGAGTTTGGAAGTTTCAATCCCTGATCCAGTGTCCCATTGTTTTAAAGCCTGTGGGAAGACAGCATATCATCGTAGAGAGTTTATGGATGGAAAAAGTAAAAAGGAATGAGGGAGATAGGCTCTATCCAATAGCCTCTTTTAGGGCATGCCCTCAGTTAATATAATTCCCTCTAAAACTTGCTTTCTGAAAATCCCAATATCTTCCAATAGTGATGTGAGCTGGGGACCAAGCTTTCTAAAAAATGAGTCTTTTGGAGTACTTTCCAAACTAAAGGTGCAAGACAAATAACCATTCATAAACATATATTTAAGTACCTGCAGACATATTTACACAGACATATTAATGTTTGGCTCAATTAAAAAGCTAAAGAAATTAATAATGGTTGATCTCTTGTTTTGACCAAATGTTCTGTAATGTACACTATACATTACAAAGCAAACTCAGACACTTAACTGTGTAGTATCTATTTCTCTCTAAAGGATAAGTACCTTTCCAAGTCATTAAAGTAACTTTCTTAAGAAATTTGATTCCAATGCCTCACAACAGAAAGCATTTTTAGACAGCTTCTAATCTCTTGCGTTGATAGAGTCAACCCTGCCACTCTGAATTTTTCTTGTGTGTCTTTGTATGTGTGTGTCATGATTGTTGGTTAAATGCCTATAAACTGAAAAAACATATGGTGTTATATTTTATTTTTTTATATGGTGTTCTTTTTTAAATGTAATTTATTTATTTTTATATTAATCACAGGTTAGGTACTTTGTTTCCCAGTCATAGCCCCCTCCCTCATTCCCTCCCACTCTCCCCATCCCTCCCTCATCTCCTCCCTATCCCCCTCCAAGTCCACTGATGGGGGAGGACCTCCTCCCCTTCCATCCGACCCTAGTTTATCTTGTCTCTTCAGGGCTGGCTGCAATGTCCTCTTCTGGGATCTAGTTAGGCTGTTACTCCCAGGCATGTGTGGGCGAGGGTCATAGAGCCAGCCATTGAGTTCATGACAGAAATAGTCCCTGTTCCCCTTACTAGGGTCTCCAATTGGATACTGAGCTACCATGGGCCACATCTGAGCAGGGGTTCTAGGTTACATCCATACATGGTCCTTGGTTGGAGAAACCATCTCGTAAAAGACCCCAGTGCACTGATCTATTTGGTCTTTGTGGAGCTCTTGTTCTCCCCAAGACTTACTAACTCCCCCTATTTATTATTTCCTGACCTCTGCCAAAGGCTTAGTTGTGAGTCTTAATATCTGCTTTGATACCTTGCTATATAGATTCTTTCAGAGGCTGTCTTTGGTATGTTCCTGTCCTGTTGCTTGTTTTCTCCTACATTCAATGTCCATCCCATTTGTCCATCTAAACAGGCATTGATCATCCCAACCTTGGTCCTCCTTCTTGTTTATCTTCCCTAGGTGTATAGATTTCAGCATGACCTTCCTATCCTCTAGGTCTATATAAGTGAGTAAACACCATATGTTTCTTTCTGCTTTTGGGATACCTCACTCAGGATGATCATTTCCAGGTCCCACCATTTACCTGCGAATTTCATGATTTCCTTGTTTTTAATTGCTGAGTAGTATTCCATTGTGTAAAAGTACCATAATTTCTGTATTCATTCCTCAACCGAGGGACATCTGGGTTGTTTCCAGGTTCTGGCTATTACAAATAAAGCAGCTACGACCATAGTTGAGCAACTGTCCTTGTGTACTTGAGCATCTTTTGGATACATGCCTAAGAGTGGTATAGCTGGGTCTTGAGGAATCACTATTCCTAATTGTCTAAGAAAGCACCAAATTGATTTCCAGAGTGGTTGTACAAGTTTGCATTAACATCAAAAAAATGCTCCCACTAATTACCTGTCATCCTTTACTGTTTCTATTCATTGCTTAGGAAGAAACAGAAGTTTATACAACTTTCCATTAACATATATCTCAATATTGGTTGCCAAGCACTGCCTAGCTTAGTAGATATATTACAACATAATCCCAACACCTATGGCTCACAGAAGGGGCAAGAAGATTGTAAGAGGCACAGGACAAAGACATCTGCTACAAGATAATGCCTCCTAGAAATGACAGGAGAGCTATAGTATGGCTACCTACCTAAACAAGACCTGAACAATAATAATACCAAAGGACACACTAACACACAGAAGTTGGAACTCTCACAGGGGCCCACCCTTCAACAAACAGCTATAGGCAATTAACAACTGCTGAGAGATGTAAAATTATTTTTTCTCAAGTATGAACCATTAATCAATTACCAATACCATGTGATCATCCCTGAAAACATACAGGACTTACTATGGACTCAGCAGGTTATATTTGTGTATTTATGTAAATGTACATATATGTGTGTGTGTGTGACAATAATAATTAAAGAAAAAAGCCATGAATTTGAAATGGAGCAAGTGAGAAGGACATTAAAAAATGGAGAAAGGAAAGGGGGAAATAATGTAATTATATCTTAATTGAAACTAAAAGTATAAAAAAAGTTGTTTCTGAGATGGTAGTACCATAGCAATCAGAAAGGGGAGGAAGAAACATCAGGAGTTCAATACCAGCCTTGAGTAAATAAAGGCTTGTTTAGGAAAAAAAAAAGCTAACTCAAAGTAAACAATAACAAATACACACAGAGAGAGATAAATAGGGAGGGAGAGAAAGAAGGAGAGAGCACATGTAGGAAAGCCATGGGATCTTCTGTCAGTCATTATTCATTAAAAACTATTTGTTAGAAAATAACAATTACAGTTGGGTGCAGTGGTGCACACCTTTAATCCCAGCACTTAGGGCAGCAGAGACAGGAGGATCTTTATGAGTTCGAGGCCAGTCTAGTCTACAAAGTGAGACCAGGACAGCCAAAGCTACACAGAGAAACCCTATCTTGAAAAAAAGAAAATAACAATTACAAAAGAAACAAATGGAAGGCACAGGTGACTTGCACTTAACTTGAGATACAGTCAAATTCCCACCAGCTTTTGACTCAGATTCTGTAAGTAGATGATGGATGATGCTTCATTTATACATGCATTCATGAAGACTGATCAATAGATAGGTATGTAGATACAGGCAGTATTTAATGGATTGTTTTTATATTTATGAAAGGCATGAACATGTTAGAGAGATTGTAGAGAGTGGATGACTCAACAAGGACCACACAAGAATCCTGACAGCTCTGAGAGATTGCCGTGAGTCTACTGACAGGAAGTTTCATCAGTGTAATAGAAAATAAGAGAAGACCGGATTGTACTGGGCTCAGCAGCAATGCTGGATCATGAGACAGAACACATACTCTAGAGCTGAGGACTATGTGTTCAAACCTTGGGACCACATGAAAGCTGGGTGCTTTAACAAATCATTTTACTGCACTGTGACTTAATTTCATTATCTATAAAGTGGGATTAATTATAATTCTAGGCCCCTAGGATTGTTTAAGACTTAAATGACTTCATGTATTTAAAGGTTTAGAAAAGTGACTGACATAAACTTAGTCTAAGTAAGCATGTGCATGGAGGAGACATGATTTCACTGCAGCAGATGGGAAGGGGAAAATAATTAAAAACAGGAGATTTTTCATGAATTTAATTCAATTTGAGTTTTAAAATGAAAAATCAAAATGTGTGTACTGTAAACTGCATTCTGGATAAATGGCAACTAGACTGAGGAAATACTGAAGTTCTCTACATTACTCATTTGGCTGGATTTAGACATAACTTAAGAGGCACACCTCTGGACATGTATGAATGAAGGCTTAATACAGAGATTAATGAAGATATTCAGTAAAGAGTGTGGTCTGCTTTTAGCAAAGGGCCTGAGTTCGGTTCTCAACACTCACACTGATTGAGCTTGAAATGAACTGATGCCCTCCTCTGGCTTCTATAGACAAGTGCACTCACATGCAAAAACCCATCTCTACACACACACACACAAACACACCCATTTTTAATAGTAAAATAAAACCCTCTTAATCAAATAAGTTTTTTTTAAGTTTTCTTTAAAAGCATTTCAGAAACTAGCAGTTCTATTAAAACATATAACACTTCTGGGCTAGCGTTATGGCTCAGTGGGTAAAGTGCTTACTGTGCAGGAATGAGAGTGGGAATTTGGGTCCTTATCACCTGTATGAAGGTTAGACACTACAGAGAGGGCCTACAACTCCAGCCTTGGGAAGCAGAAGCAGGAAGTTCCTGGGGATCTGATAGCCAGCACTCTAGCTGAAAAAGTGACATCAGGTCCAGTGAGAAAGTCTGACTCAAAAATAAGGCAGATGGAGGGTAGCTAAAGAGGGAGGAGATATACTAGGAAGATTATAATAATCACCATGCTTGCTATACAATAGGAAACTGTCAAAGAATAAACTCAATAGAAGTTAAATTATCAGTGACCTCAAAATGGATTAAAAATAATAAGATGGAGAAAGATCATTTTTGATACCAAACTCTCACATCTACTTGTGCTAGCATGAGTGGGCATACCCACCCCAATGTACACACCCACACAAAAAATAATTGACTTCTACCCCTGCACAGAGCATTGTTGTTCTGAGCAGTACTTCAATAGTAGTGCTGCCAGAGAGGAGGCTGACATAGCTCAGTCGCGGTAATAGCATCAAAAAGCTGTGGTGCTAGACAGCTGGAACAAGGAGCCGCAAGAACATCCTAGAGAAGAAGCATCCTAACCCACAGACAAAAGCGAAGGGACCAAGGTAAAAAAAAAATCCAAAACAGACCCACAGTCAAAAGAAGCAGTGAAGCTTACAATGAGGTCGCCAGTAATGATGCTTTAGAGACAATCTACAGAAGAATGCTGAAGAGAAGGACAAGCCACTGAGCATTCATGTCAAATGCTGCCTTTGCAAGGAAGCCATTATCTGACCACAGACTCTGTTAGGCCCTCTTTAATATCTTATGCAGCTTTTGTTTGTTTCTCATTTATCATTGTCTGAAATGATTTCATTCACCTGCACACAACACGATTTCCTGTCTTTTCCTAAAACATAAGCATGGTAAGAGCCCTGACCATTTTGTTTCCTACTGTGTGTAGGCGTGGAATGAACACCAAATATGCAATGCACAGATTCAGTAAACACTCAAGACACCCATGAACAGATGTTCAGATTAATCAACAAAGACCCAGGTCAGCCAGAAGTCAGCCATGGAGTTCTGTGAGAAAGCAAACTGTTACTTTTTCCAGAAATAAATTCAGAGTTAATGAGTGACCATATGGTTTACATATTGTGACCCGGTGATTTAGGGGATAAATAATACATGACAGAAAATTAGAAATAGTTGAAGAAACTGACAGTAAGAATGTCAAAGGACTCTATAGGGTTGACTATATAGGAGGCTTTCAATGGATTGTCTCAAGGTCAGCTAAGTATAATAGGTATCAATATTAATCCTTTTTATTCAAACCTCATCAATCCTTTAAGCATGATGATAGCAAGCCAAACTTATGCTTTTACCCAAGTTCTTGTAAAGTGTGAGAATCACTATGCCACTTGAAGTGTTGTGGTCCCATGATTCTCTAAGCAACAAGTAGCTCAGAACCTAACTCCAAGTGGTAGAAGAAAACCCATACCCTTATGTAAAGTATGAACACTCCCTGGAATTTGAAAACAACAAAAGTAACTGGAGTAATTCCTTATCATGTCAGTACCTCATTGTAACTGTTTTAAAAAATGCTAGGTTTAACAGCAAATTTCTTCCTTCAGTCGTACTCAGGGCCTTGACCCTGGAAAAAAAAAATTACCAAGGAAAGTGATGTTATTTTGTAGTATTTTCCATTATGCTTGATCAAAAATGTCTACGTCCTGCTATTCTCCACCTTAATCAGAGAAGCTTCTTATTGCTGTGAACAAAGGTGAATGTGAAGATTCATTAATGTTCAAACCAGCAAGACTACATGATGGTTGAGTGCTAAGCCCTCAACAAGGTATTTATAGCATTCTTCCAGAGTTCAGGGAGCACTTAGGGAGAGGATGCAGAAATAATACGAAAACAAGAAAGAAAAAAAAAAGAAAGGAAGTTAAGTCATCCTTGCATGACTCAGCCTTCACAAATGTGAGTTCACAGTAGCTACCATCATCTGCACTCAGCCAACAGCCAATCACTGATGGAAAAAGGCTCATGGGGCTCTGTACTTCATGCTGAACTATTGGTTATCCATAGCCTTTGTGAAAGGAGTTGATACATTCTTTTTACTTTGTATTTACTGGTAAGTTCACTGAGTTCCAAAACTATGATCACACAGATGGTCCTGGTTTAACAAAACAAAACCAAAAAAAGTCATGAATGCGGAAAGGGGATTTGCAGGTAGGGAGGAGAGTGACAACAGGAATGGAAAGAAGATTAGAAAGGCGGATAGAAGAAGGTATATTTCTTTAAGTACATTGTCAAAGAACAAATTTAATAATAAAAAAATCAAAGATAAAAGCAAGAATTTCTACTTCTATTGTACATCTTTTTATAAGGCTTTGCTAAACACAATATATAAAACCACAGGTAACACTCCCTTCCCCCCCAAAAAATTGCACAGAAGAGCTGCTGACATAATCCAAAAGTTGAATTTTTTTAACATGATTTTTTCTGTTTTGTTTTAATTTATTCAATTTACATCTCAGTCATAACTCACAACGAGTCTTAGCTAGGGTTATTATGTGCTTCTGTGATTTAACACAACCAATAAAATCAAGTTGGGAAAGAAAGGGTTAATTTGTGTTATAACCCCACACTAGTAGCCATTAAAGGAAGTCAGGATAGGAAATCAAACATGGCAGGAATCTGGAGGCAGGAGCTAATGCGGAAGTCACGGGCGAGGAGGAAGTACTTACTGGTAGGTTCTTCTTCCCTTGCTGGTGCTTCTTACAGTTCCTTGAACCACCTGCTCAGGACTGTCTCCACCATAATGGGGTAGGCACTATCCCACTCATGACTAATTAAGAAAATGTCCAACAGGTTAGTCTGGCTTCAGCACAAATCTTCTAGAGACATTTTCTCAATTGAGATTCTGTCTTTTTAAATGATTATAGCTGTGTCAGGTTGGCATAAAACCAGCCAGTATATCATGTCTGCTTATTTGAACTTTTTTTATTTTCTTAAATTTGAATATATCAACAAATAAAATATTTAATTATTTTTATTGAAAATAAACTTTTTATACAATATATGCTGATTAATGTTTTTCCCAACTCTTCACTGATCTTCCCTACATCTCCACTCCAGCCTTTCAATGCCTTCTTTTCTTTTATTTTAATTTTTATTAATTATGTTTTATTCACTTTGTATCCCTCCAAAAACCCCTCCCAATCCCACCTTTCCTCCCCCTTCTCCACACACGCCCCTCCTCAAGTCCACTGATAGGGAGGTCAATGCCTTCTCTTAATCTCCCTCTCTCTCTTTCTCTGTAAAACAACAAACAAGCCAAAAATTAAAATAATAACAACACAAAGAAAGCACAAAAACACAGAAAAAATGTAAAAATACAAAATAAAAAATAAGCAAAAGAGTAATAAGACAAAAAAGTCTTTAAATGCAAGAATATGTGCCCAAAAGCCTACAAAAATGCCATTGAGTTCATTTTGTGTTGGCCTCTATTACTGAGTATGGGCCTGCTCTGAACAGTGGGTAATATTTCCCAGTGAGACTCCACTGGAGAAAGCTAATTTTTCTTTGCAAGGAAACGCCAGTTGGAGGTAGCTTCTTGGTTAGGAGTGGACGCTTATGTCCACTTCTCTCTGTCTCAGAGCTGGGACATCTGGCTTAGACCTGTGCAGGGCCTCTAATGTCATTGTCTTTGTGAGTGCACATTGGTCTTGTTTTATCTGGAAGGCACTGTTCTCTTGGTGTCCTACATCCCCACTGGCTCTTAAAATTGTTCTTTCTTTTCTTTCACATAACAGTGTTCCTGTCTAATGGTGAGACTTTGTTCCTTTAAGATCAGATGGAATGGGTGTTTTGTTTGCTTCTTGCTTGCTTGCTTGTTTGCTTTATTTTGTAATTTAGGGAACTCTATGTTCTAATACTGGAGATGTGAAGAACAGGTATGTCTGTAATCCTGGAACTATTTGCTACATTTGACCCTCCTCGTCATTCAACATTTTGAATGTGGAATATTTATAAGTAGAGAAGAAAGGAGGTTTATTTTTCTCCAGAGATTAGGGAACTAAAATTGTAATTGATTATGATTCATTAAATAATATAACCTAATGAAGTATTAGAAAATTAAATTTCATTGAAAATATGAAACTATGTATATAAGCTACACTGTTGTTAACAACTTTTCATTTAATTTATTTAAGCATTTGCAAATTCCATTTCAAATCAGAAGGAACAACTTGAAATGCTGAACAAAAAAAAGGTAATCTGTGTACAGATTACTTATTAAAATACAGGAAGAATTCAGCACTGTCTCACCAAGAGTACCTTCTAAGCGGTATTCAAGCAGACACCAGGAGTTTTGTGGTTTCTGTAAAGTACACCAAGGGATCTTAATAAATGCTAATTAATCAAAGCAACATTTAGTTCTACTTCCAATTAACTCCTGCAATGAATGTTTGTAAGAGAGAATATGGATGCTTGAAGACAAGTCTATTAGTTATTTGGACATTACTTATTTATGGCAACTACATCCAGAAAAAATTGATTCAAACCACAATGCAAGTAATCAATAGAGGAAAACAATTTTCAAATGCACAGAAAAAAAATCAAGGCAGGCAATATGAAGGAGAAAGAAAGGAAAGTAATTATAGAACAAAAGCAAATCTGAAGACATTATCACATACAAACAAAAGTTTATCTTTGAATTTCCTTGACTTACACAGCAATTGACCAAGCTAATCATAACTCTAAAGTTGGAATATCAAATGCAACTCTTGGGTAACATATAAACAATCCAAATGAATTTCTACTTAATATCTTCAATTTTTGTTTTATTGGAAATGTGACTATTTACATAATAGTATTCCTTATATGGCGCTGCTAAAACCAGGGATGTTTTTAATACCTATTTCCATTGTGCATAGCTTGTCATGTATACTGACCTAACCTGAAATGGACTTAAAGCTTATAGTTAGGAGGGACAAGTGGACAATGTGCTGTTTCTTGTAATCCCCTAGAATAAATAAGTGCGTGTTTTAATGTTAAGTTCCTCTGAACTGTGAAAGATTATTCCAACCTAGGGAAGCTTAAAATACTTGAAGTTTATGTATTTGGGGTTATTGGTTGATTCTGCCCTTTGAATGCATGTCAACTGACTTTATTCCCAAGATCTTGAATCTACTGCATGGACAAAATGGCTCCTGGCGTGCGAAAGATCAAGTATAAGTTAATGATGTCAAATGGCTCTGGCAAAACGCAAGGCATATTGATTTTTTTTTACCAAGACTGTTGACATGACTTACAGGGATTTTGTGATTCTTTTATGAACCAGTTAGGTCAGGATTTAACTTTTTTATGTCAATGAAAACAAGACCAGCTTGCCTAATTTATTTACTCAGTAGGCTAGATTGAACAAAGGCTTTTACTCTGGGGCATGAAAGAAGTTTAAGTTGCTGTTCCTGCTGCTGCTGCTGCTATTCTTTCTCCAGCCACAGCAATGAGTTCAGCATAGTAGGTGTCTATTAATTATCTTTATGTGCATCACCTGTGGGTGTGTCTGTGAGGAAATATAAGGAGAGGATCAATTGGGAGAGAAGACTCAATTTGAATGTGAGTACATCAATCCCATTGCCTGGTGCCACTGGATAGGATAAAAGTAATTTGGGGTTACTTTGAACTTGGTCAATTGTTGTGTAAACTCAGGAATTTAACAGCTAATCTCTTAAATGTGACTGAGCAACTGTTACACACCACACTGTCAAAGAGCTACCTCAGCCACAATGGACTACTTTCTTCTCAAACCAGACCCAAACATAGATATTTCACCATAAATTTGATTTTTGTCAGGCGTTTGTTTACAACAAGAAAACAAACTATGGTACCCAATACATATCCAAATAAGTAGTCATTATTTCAGGAGTCTAAGAAATCACTTATATTAAGAGAATTATTCATCTAATCAGGTAACATAGGGACATGTTAACTCACCCAAATTCCCTGCTCCTGATCTTGTTCTGAAGATGCAGTACTGACTTGAGTAGACAGTGTCTGTCATTCAAAACCCCAAGAAGTAAACAAATAATGACAAAAATTGAAATGAATGAAAGGAAAACCATGGGTATTGATTGGAAAAATGAGACAGAGAAGAAACGCAAATATATGCTTGCATAGATGACTCTTTAGGAATCATGGAGACCAGCTCTTCTGAATGTGGCAGATATTCTTGGAACATTTATTGTGTTGGGTCTCCAGGCCAGTCCCTAAGGTACAGAGATGATGAAGACAGACCCTCTGGGTGTAATAACCACAAAATCTAGTATAAAGATATTCTCTAACTATAACCTAAAGAAAAAGATTTGGTAGCTGCGTAGAAGAGAGATCCCAAAACCACTCATAAAGTTCAGAGGATCAAAAGCCACTCAGAGTCGAAGTGATCAGAGAGCTGTGCAAAAGAAACATTTGTGATGGGAACTAAAGATGCACATGCAGAATACTGATAGATGGAGAAGAGGAGTTGGGTAATTTTCGTGAACAGAAAAGCAGAAAGCAAAGGAGAAGATGACATGAGGAAACCTGGGCTGCCAGCAGCTGTCCATAGGCATGGATGAAGGACACATGTAAGTTAATAAGGGCCATGAGGCAGTACAGGGGGGTTACAGCCAGTTCAAGAAGCGATGAGAGGCCAGACTACAAAGCCTATTCTTTATTCAGTATGTGATGGGGACCCACAGGAGACTTTTGATTGAAGGAGTGACATGATAAAAAGGGAGCTTTAAGAAACTTAAATTCCGTAGGTGAATCTGAGAGATGTGAGGCAAAAGTCAATCAGACCAGCTGGTAGTCCAGACAAGAGGTAATAAGGGCTTGAACTATGACAGTGGGAATGGAAATGAGGAATTAGTAAAGAATGCTGAGCTCTGAACCCATTAGGAATCACCTGCAGTCACTGATCTGATCACAGCAGCTGTGACACCTCCATTAACTTCATAGCGTTGCACCTACAGGAGCAGAAGATCTGAAGGGCCTGAAGTAAATTAGTCCTAACTCAAATGCAAGCCTATTCTGCCACCATTTGCATGATGGATTCCACTGCACATAGTCTGTAGCCTTTGACTGAATTTAAGACCACATACTATGCTAATGATGTTGCAACCTTTACCCCACTGTGCTCTTTTGCATATCTTTAAATTACTAAAATCCTTGTTAACTTTTGTCAGAACTCCCTCTACTTCGTTACAAAGCTACCTTTGCACGATGAGAAAGCTCACCACTTTTAACTCACTTTTCTCTTAGCAAACATAAATTTCTTTATACCTTAGCTAAGGTCATCCCCTGTCTTAGTCAATCTAGAGAGGCATACACAGGTCATGGTGTTGTACCACACAAAACGTCTAGAACAAAATCCAGTAATTCAATAGTAATTATTAGTAAGAGTACATTATCCAAGAGTACATTATCCAAGAGTGTTGGATATCTGTAGTGACATACACGCCTTTCATAAAGAAAGCATTTGTCAATGGTACCCATTGGCTGTTAGTAGAACCACAACACAGACAGCCATCTCCAGTGTTTGAAAATGTGAACCGGAAAGTGACACATCTTGTATTCTTAATTTAAAGTGTGGACTCCATGACTTCCTAGCTGTGAGATCTGGCAAAGATATAAAGTTACTCTAGGCCTTCCTCACCATAATAATTAGAGTAGAATTTCAACAACCTGTTGTTTCTTTTTGATGAAGATTATTTTTAAAAAATTAAATCTATGTAAAACATTTTAACATAGTACCAAACACATAAAAAGTAAACTACTATTACTATGTCAGTATCAATTAGCTCATATTAGATAAAATGGTCTTTTATCTTCTGGCCTCTCTATAAAAAAAAAAAAAAAAACACAAAAAAACAACACCTTAGGTATAATCTCACTTTATCTTGGGAAGGTCAAGATCTGCAACCCAGTGATTCAAAGGATTTGCATTAAAAAATAAAAAAAATAAAAATATACAAGGTATAGCTCCCCCTTTGGTGGCTAAGATAGCACTCTTTCCCTTCGTTATTCTATGTCATTTAAGACTTATAAGGACTAAGACAATAAAAGTTTCCACTTTCATTCATCATTGCAAGTTAAATACATTAAAAATATATATTTTTTATAAACCTGCTTCACTCAAAGACACTATATTATCTGATAACCCCAGGCTAGAAGTAAAGTAAAGGTTTCAGTTTCAATTTTGATTTAAATTTGAAAATGTCACTAAATGAGAACTTGGTCACAGAAGAAATGAAAAAAGAAATTAGAGACTTCCTAAAATTCAATGAAAATAAAGGCACAACTTACCCAAACTTATGGGACACAAGGAAAGCAGTGCTAAGAGGAAATTGCATAGCACTAAGTGCCTTCAGAAAGAAGTTTGATCTCATACAAACAACTTAACAGCACACCTAAAAGCCCTAAAACAAAAGAGGAAGCAGACACACCCAAAAAGAATAGACAGTTGGAAATAATCAAACACAGAGCTGAACTCAATAAATTAGAAACAAAGAAAACAATTCAACGAATCAATGAAACCAAGAGCTGGTTCTTCAAGAAAATCAACCAGATAGACAAGCCCTTAGCCAAACTAACAAAAAGGCAAAAAGAAATTATCCAAATCAGCAAAATGAGAAACGGAAAAGGGGACATAACGACAGACACTGAGGAAATTCAAACATTCATTAGGTCTTACTACAAAGTCTATATGCCATAAAATTTGAAATCTAAATGAAATGGACAATTTTCTTGGTAGATTACATTAACCAAAATAAAATCAAGATCATGTAAATAGATTAAATATTCTTATATCCCCCAAAGAAATAGAAGCAGCCATCAAAAGTCTACCTTCCAAAAAAATCCCAGAGCCAGATGATTTCAGCACAGAATTCTACCAGACCTTCAAAGAGATAACTCCAATTCTCTTCAAACTATTCCACAAAATAGAAACAGAAGTAATATTACCAAACTCATTCCATGAAGCCACATTGTCATCTTGATACCTAAATTACAGAAAGATTCAACAAAAAAGAGAACTTCAGAGCTATCTCTCTTATGAATATTGATGAAAAATACTCAATAAATTAATTGCAAACTGAATCCAAGAACACACAAAAGGTATTATCCACCATGACCAAGTAGGTTTCATCCCAGGCATGCAGGGGTAATCCAATATAGGGAAATACATCAATGTAATCCACCACATAAACAAACTGAAGGAGAAAAACCACATGATCATCTCCTCAGATGCTGAGAAAAGCCTTTGACCAAATCCAAGAATCATTCATATTTAAAGTCTTGGAGAGATCAGAGATACAAGGCACATACCTTAACACAGGAAAGACAATATAAAGCAATCCTATAGCCAACATTAAACTAAACGGAGAGAAATTTAAATCAATTCCAATGAAATCAGGGTCAAAGCAAGGCTGGCTACTCTCTCCGTATCTCTTCAGCATAGTACTTGAAGTCTTAGGTAGAGCAATAAGACAACTAAAGGAAATCAAGAGGATACAAATCAGAAAGGAAGAAGTCAAAGTATTACTATTTGCAGATGATATAATAGTATACAGGAAAGACCCTAAAAATTCATCCAGAGAACTCCTTCAGCTGATAAACACCTTCAGCAAAGTGCCTGGATACAAAAATAAACTAAAAAAAAAAAAAAAATCAGTAGTCCTCCTATATATGAAAGACAAAAGGGCTGAGAAAGAAATTAGGAAAATGACATCCTTCACAATACCACAAATAACAATAAGTACCTTTGTGTGACTCTAACCAAGCAAATGAAAATCTTGTTTAAAAAAAAACTTCAAGTCTCTGAAGAAAAAAATTGAAGAAGATATTAGAAGATGTAAAGATCTCCCATGCTCATGGATAGGTAAGATTAACATTGTGAAAATGCCCATCCTGCCAAAAACAATCTACAGATTCAATGCAATTCCCATCAAAATACCAACACAATTCTTTACAGACCTTGAAAGAAAAATTCTTAACTTCATCTGGAAAAATAAAATACAAAAACAAACAAACAAACAAAAAATGAATTGCTAAAACAATCCTGTACAACAACAGATTGTCTAGAGGTATCTCCATCCCTGATCTCAAGCTGTACTACAGAGCAATAGTAATAAAAACTAATTGGTACTAGCATAGAAACAGAATGGTAGATCAATGGAACCAAATAGAAGACCCTGAAATGAACCCACACACCTACGGATACTTGATTTTTGACAAAGAAACCAAAACCATACAACGGAAAAAAGATAGCATCTTCAACACATGGTGCTGGTCGAACTGGATGTCTACTAGTAGAAAAATGCAAATAGATCCATATTTATTACCCTGCACAAAACTAAAGACCAAGTGGATCAAAGACTTCGACATAAAATCAGACACACTAAATCAGATAGAAGAAAAATTGGGGGAGATCCTTGAACTCTTTGGCCCAGGAGACAACTTCCTGAACAGAACACCAACAATGCAATCTAAGATCAACAATCAATAAATGGGACCTCATGAAACTGAAACATTTCTGTAAAGCAAAGAACACTGTCATCACAAAAACAAACAAACAAACAAACAAAAAAAAAAAAAACGACAGCCTACAGACTGGGAAAGAATCTTCACCAACCCGATATCTGACAGAGGGCTAATACCCAGAATAAAGAACTCAAGAAGTTAAAAAACAACAAATCAGGTAATCCAATTTAAAAAATAGGGTACAGAGCTAAACAGAGAACTCTCAATAGAGGAGTATCAACTGGCAGAGAACACTTAAAGAAATGCTCAAAGTCCTTAGAAGTGCAAATCAAAATGACCCTAAGATTTTACCTTATACCCATCAAGATCCAAACCTCAAGTGACAACTCATGCTGGAGAGGATTTCTGGTGGGAATGTAAACTTGTACAACCACTTTGGAAATCAATCTCATGCTTTCTTAGATAATTAGGAATAATGTTACCTCAAGATCCAGCTATATCACTCCTAGGCATATATCCAAAATATGCTCAAGTATACAAGAATATTTGTTCAACCATGTTCATGTCAGCTTTATTCATAAAAACCAGAATCTGGAAACAACCCAGATGTCCCTCAACTGAGGGATAGATACAGAAATTATAGTACATTTACACATTGGAATACTACTCTGCAATTAAAAACAAGAAAATCATGAACTTTGCAGGCAAATGGTGGGAACTAGAAAAGATCATCCTGGGTAAGGTATTTCAGAAGCAGAAAGACACACATGGTATATACTCACTTATAAGTGAATATTAGACATCTAATATAGGATAAACTACTAAAATCTGAACACCTAAAGAAGCTAAGCAATAAGGTGGACTCTGGTTAAGATGTTCAATCCTCATTCAGAAAAGCAAAAGGGATGGACATCAGAAGAGGAAGAAAACAGGGAACAGGACAGGAACCTACCACAGAGGGCTCTGAAAGACTCTACCCAGCAGGGTATCAAAGCAGATGCTGAGAATCATAGTCAAACTCTGGGCAGAGTGCAGGCAACCTTATCAAAATAGGGGAAGATAGAAAGACCTGCCTAGAGGAGACAGGAGATCCATAGGAGAGCAACAAAACCAAAAAATCTGGGCACAGGGGTCTTTTCTGAGACTGATAGTCCAACCAAGGATGATTCATGGAGATTATCCAGAACCTCTGAACAGATGTAGCCCATGGCAGGTCAGTGTCCAAGTTGGTTTCCTAGTAATAGCAATAGGGACTGTCTCTGACATGAACTCAGTGGCTGCCTCACCAGGCCACAGAGGAGGACAATGCAGCCAGTCCTGATGAGATCTGATAGGCTAGGGTCAGATGGAAGAGAGGAGGACCTCCCTATCAGTGGGCTTGGAGAGAGGCAGGAAGGAGATGAGGGAGGAAGGGTAGGATTGGGAGGGCATGAGGGAGGCGGCTACAGCTGGGATACAAAGTGACTGAAGTGTAATTAAAAAATATAAAAATTAGTTTAAAAAAACAGAAAAACAAATAAAGCTGGTATAACAGAACAAAAAAAAAAGAAAGAAAATGTCGTTCATCCACTTCACATGAAATTGCTTCACCCCAAGGGAACATGTTTTATTTCGTAAAAATTTTTTTTAAAAAAAGAAACTTTTCTGTTTTTATTTTCTTGAATGTGTAAACAGAAATTTTAACATCTTCCATATTAGCTTTTCTCAAAACATACTCTACTGAGTTGTCCCCTGAGGTATCTTTTTTCAGGTAGTAAAACAAATGTAGAGATTTTTGTATTTCTTTTCCGGTGCTCTAGGGAATCACACAATGAACACTAGTATTTTAAAGAGTCATTTATATCCCTTCAGAAATATTTATATCGCGGACCTTGAGCTTGTTTTGAGGTCCTAGCAGGGAAGCACAGCTACTCCTATACCCTTGACCAAAGACCTATCCTCCTCTATTCTAGGAAGGTCATCCACTTTGACCAAGCACACAGTTGCGGGGGCGGGGGGAGAGGCACATGGAAAGGTGAAGGAGGAAGGAGACACCCACCTAGCCAGCCAGATTAGCAAATCAACCCTGGTGATCAATGGGATGACAGATGCCACAGCCAGATCACCCTCGCATCCATCTAAAATATGTAAAGAACTCAAGAAATTAAGCGTGCGCACACACACATAAAAACACCAAATAAACCAATTAAAAAATGGGTACAGAGCTAAACAGAGAGTTTTCAACAGAGAAATATCAAATGCAACACTTAAAGAAATGCTCAGTGTCCATAGTCATCAGGGCAACGCAAATCAAAGTGACTCTGAGATTCTGTCTTACCAGAATCAGAATGGATAAGATCAAAAATTAAAGGGACAGCACATTCTGGAGAGGATGTGGAGACAGGAAATGTACCTCCATTGCTGTAATGTAAACCTGTACAACCACTATGGAGATCAACCTGGCACTTTCTCAGAAAATTGGGAACAGTGCTACCTCAAAATCTAGTTATACCACTCCTAAGCATATATCCAAAATATGTTCAACCGTACAACAAGGACATCTGTTCAACTATGTTCATAGCAGCTTTTTTTGTAATAGCCAGAATCTGGAAACAACCTAGATATCCCTCAACAAAAGAATGGATACAGAAATTGTGGCATACTTACACAATAGAATACTACTCAGCTATTAAAAACAAGGAAATCATGAAATTTCCAGGCTAATGGATGGAACTAGAAAAGATTATCCTGAGTGAAGTATCCCAGAAGCAGAAAGACATGCATGGTACATAGTCACTTATAAGCAGATATTAGCCATGTAATAAAGGATAAAGACATAAAATTTACAGACCTGAAGAAGCTAAACAACAAGAAGGACCTTAGGGAGAATGTTTAATTCTCATTCAGAACAGCAAAGAGGATAGACACCAGAAGCAGTGAAAAAGAGTGAACAGAACAGGAGCCTGCCATAGAGGTCCTCTGAAAGGCTCCACTCAACAGAGGATCAAAGCAGATGCTGAGACACACAGACAAACTTTGGGCAGAATGCAGGGAGTCTTAGGGAAGAAGAGGGGATCAAAGGGGGAGGAGGAGGGACAGGAGCTCTACAAGGAAGCCAACAACGCCAAAAATCTGAGCCCAGGTGTTCCTGCAGAGACCAATACTCCAACCAAGGACCATGCATGCAGATAACCTAGACTCCCTGCTCAGATGTAGCTGAGGACAGCTCAGTCTCTAAGTGGGTTTCCAAGTGAATGAAGCAGACCTTGTCTCTGACATGAATGTGGTTATCTGCTCTTTTGATGACTTATCCCTGGCAGTTTGGCCTTTCAGGAACACAGAGGAAGAAGATCCAGGCAGTCCTGATGAGACTTGATAAGCTAGAATCAGATGGCAGAGGAGGAGGTCTCCCCATTTCATGGAACAGGGGAAGGGGATTGGGGGGGGGGAGGGAAGGGAGGAGGGAAGAGATGAGGGAGGAGGTTACAATCAGGATATAAAATGAATAAATTGTAAAAAAAAATGAAAATTAACAAAGAAAAATATTTGTTATGCAATGAGTTATACAGACTTAAAATTTCAGTCAGAATTTCATTACTGTTACAAAATATATGAGGTAACAAATTCACAAGAAGGAAATATGTGCTTTATCATGTCAGTCTATGGTCACCCAGCCTTGTGTTTGGGACCTGTGGTAAGCCAGTCCACCTGGACAAGATGGTGTGGGGATGCAGATCTAATCACTTTATGGTGGTCAGGAAGCAAAAGAGAAAGACAGGAAGAACCAGGGTCCCACTCTTCCTGACTTCCTTCTAGTAGGCACTATCATGTGTTTCACAGTCTCTCAGTATCGCCATGGGCTGGAGAACAAGACTTTAATGCATGTCCTTGGCCCATCTAAGAGGCAAACCATAATATTTTTCATTTTAATAATGTAACTTGAATATTACAAAGAAAATTTAACATGTAAAAAGTGATGTTTTTATGTTTAGTCTCATCTACATTTTAATTAAGTCAATGAGAACACTGAACTACTTTCTAAATTAAGTAAACTCTAGACAAATAGCTTAAGAGATTGAAAGCAGTCATTTATTTCTAAAATGATGTCCACCATTGATCTTTATAAGGGATTGCTATTCCTAAAATTATTGAAACAAATTATTATAGGTGGCCAGAATTTAATTAAAAAGTTAGCCTAGTGAATATTTTATGGTATTAATATGCAAACTATTAAGAGGACTATTTTTAAAAGCTGTCTTGAAATCAGAGTTGAACTATCAGCAGGAAATGTTCGTTTTATTATTTTAACTTTCTGCTGTAATCATTAAAGGGGAGATTACATACCTACTGTGTGGCTGGGATTTGGATGTTTGAGAACCCTAAAGGGATACTTTTAATCCTTGTGTGTCTGCATAGCACATCGTGGAAGATGTCACATGGGTTTCCTAAGAAATGCTAACTTTTGGTCTTCTCTTCGACATGAGTAACATACGAGCACGAAACAGCGATTCTTTCTGGCTGAACAAAAAAAGTAGGGTGTTCAAGAAACATCTGCTCAGAACTCCCAATTACATGTTTTGCCAAAGCACTCTCAAATTCAATAGGGCCACTCATCTAAAATGAAGAACAGCTTAGCGACACACACGGTGAAGGGAGTGAGACTTAGACAACAGTACACAAAATGGAATGAGGGTGCTTCTCAACAATTTTATCAGCCTCTCTGCTAGCCCACAACTAACAAAAGTTGGCGGATAGGAAACCTGAACATTGGGGAAGAATTAAATAAAGAAAAGTGTGGGAAAGAGGCAGACATTTAGGGAGTGGAAGAGGACTTTGCACAAGTTTTTCATGTTGCTGTCTTTTTCAGGGATTTTTTTAAACTAATAAATGAATGTGCTACTATTATAAAATATTATCTGGAATATAATATATGTTTAGCACTCTGTGTTTTGAAGTGGTATTTTTTCATGGCTTGTCTGTATAGATCAAATTTCATCATTTCAATGAAAAACAATACCTTGATCATTTTTTTTGAAAGTTTCGTTCACCTTTCTTGTCTGATTACTCTCCATTGGTATCTGTTTTGTCTATAAAAATAAATACAAAGAAAAGAAACCATACTTTTTAACAAATCAGTTACTGGCTTACAGACTAGTTCTAAATACAAAAAATGGCTTAATCAAACTCTCAACAAACACATACAGAAAAGTATTATAGATTTGGGGATCATACTGTGAATAACTCATGTATTTAGATGGATCAGATTTGTTTTTTTCTTCTGAAATGTCAATTTGATGCTATGCAGTAATTAACAGATTTGATTATTAGTACATTCTTATATTATATATTATAATTCAGTAATACACTTTATTTTTTCATAATTTTTGTACTAATCACAGGTGATTTACTTTGTATCTCAGCATAGCCGCCTCTCTTATTCCCTCCGAACCCCACCCTCCCTATCTCATCTCCTCTCTGTCCCTCTCTAAGTCCTCTGATAGGAAAGGTCCTCCTCCCCTTCCATCTGGCCCTAGCTTATCAGGTCTCATCAGGACTGTTTGCAATGTCCTCCTCTGTGGCCTAGCAAGGCTGCTCTTCCCTCAGTGGGAGGAGATCAAAGAGCCAGCCATAGAGTTTATGTCAGAGACAGTCCCTGTTACCCTTAGTATGGCAACCCCCTTGGATGCTGAGCTGCCATGGGCTACATCTGAGCAGGGGTTCTAGGTTATATCTTTTCATGGTCCTTGGTTGGAGAATCAGTTTCAGAAAAGTCCTGTGTGTCAGAGGTTAAGAGCACTGGATGCTCTTCCAAAGGTCCTGAATTCAATTCCCAGCAACCACATGGTGGCTCACAACCATCTATAATAAGATCTGGTGTACAGGCATACATGTAGGCAGAACACTGTATACATAATAAATACATAAGTCTTTAAAATACACTTTATTAAATTTAGTTAGATTCACAGACATATATGTGACATTATATGCATCATATGACTTTGCTGATTAACGTAATCATGAGTCCTTGTGGGACTTAGTCTAACCTGTTACTTTCCCCCAGCTTCCATTCCTCCTGCATCCTTCTCTACACATTGCTCAACCAAGCGATGTCTCAACTACTGTGTCTGTGTAGAAATAGTATGGCTACATTTTTCCTCTAAACACTTAAAACAGTATCTTGTGTACCTACATGACATCGCAGCCTTTCCTCTAATCCCAGAGCAAATCTCCACTTCATCTATGAGCCTAACTGTTCTGTTTCTATAGGAAGTAACTGGCCCCTTTTATCACAGCTTTCTTCTAAGACACAGAATCCAAACTTTGTATCTGGTTCTGTATTTCTAACACTTTCCAACATCTACAATAATAAAAGCTAGTGGTTTAAAAAGGACATGAAAAGATAAACAGAAGTCATGATTGTCTCTCATCAAACAATATATGACTAGAGAGTAAATGCCATTTGAAATATTTTCAACACTATCCATTTTTTAAATTGAGACCAGAAGAGGGATGGAAAATAAAACAATAGGTACCTTTTTGCACCACCAAAGAAAAAAGTAGCTAGAATTAAGTTTGAAAATTTTGGAATTTAAGTCAGCAATTGGTCAATATCCTGATTCATTCATCTATTGATTTTAAAGAGGATACTAAAATTCAGTGGTTATTAGCTTTTACATCTGTAAAAATCAAGAAATTTCTCTAGAACAGTGTTCTTAACTGCTTTCCCAAACCAACTCATAGGCACTGAGGACAGCTGTCTTCGTTAGTGTGGAACCTGTGCAGTCTTGCTTGCTCAGAGAGGCACCAATCTTGAAGTTATGGTCAACTAGGGATATTTCAAAATTCTTAATAACTTTTTAAAATTAGCTCTCCAAGCTTCATTTTACTTTGTTCCATGTGAAGTTATTCTTGCTGGCTAATAATTTTTGGTGGACTGAGGTCAGAATTTTGTCCTTACTGGAAAATAAATGAGAAGAAAATATGCCCTAATTTATCCCACAAGACATAAGCACTTTATACTGAAATCCTTGCTTCAACTCTATTTACACATATCCAAATGTGTGTGTTGGAGTGGGAAGGAGGAATGGGAAACAATGTAAAGAGGTCTGTATAAATGCTTGGTTGAAAATGAAATCTGATTTTATACAAATTAGTGTTAATGAATAGCCCAGTGCTAAACCCTCCACCACTTCTAATATTTGAAGAATCCATGTTTATACAATTAACAAAACTGTTTTGTTCTGTAGATGAAAACTTCATTATCCACTGAGAAAACCTTATCACTCCCATAGGGGGATTCAAATTCTTAGATAGCCAGAGCAGGTTTTCTTTGGATATAAGGATTTAGGTTTATTCTAGACTACATACTGAGTTCAAGCCTAATTCAGCCATTGTGAGATGTTACCTCTGGATAAAAAACAAAAGGCAAAAAGAAGAAAACTACGGAAATTTAAATATTCTTACCCTGGGTTACATAACATTTTATAATGCAACCAAGGCTACATAGTGAGACCCTGTTTCAACATCCCCCACCTCCATCTGTTGGTTAGGAATTTCTCAGAGACCATCAAAATGATACTAGTTGTTGTTACTGCTCTTGTCTGTCTATCAGAACTTGATAATGCCCTATTGATAAAGACACCACACACTTTTGGTCACAAGACGTGCAGAAATGAAGTTGGTGCTGACCGAAAGCTTTCTATCTATTGGCTAGCTTTGACACTGATATGTAGGTTTCTAGGGTAGGGATGGGGAGTCAATAGCAGTCTTACCTGCATATGCACCTTGTAAATTACAATAATGAACAGACTGGCAAGAAAGTGAGATGATACAAATGCTGATGAGATAACTGCTTTCATAATTGATTTAAGGTCTTCTCCAGAGGAGGAATTGTTAATATCGTAAATGCCTGGTATTTAAATCTGCCCAAGAATTCATTGTCGGAGATCAAAATACCCCAGAGGTTAACCTGCAAAAATTATTTTGCTAAGAAAACATAGTACACACTATACTCAAATTTGTACCTGTGTATAGGTCAATTAGTGCAGCTCTCAGACCTTGTCAAGGGTGTTCCCTGTGCAGTAGATAGTATTTAACAGTGAAATTCAATACTGGTCAAAGTACAAAGAAAAGGTTCTGATGGAATGCTCAGTTATGTTGAGACACTCGTCCATCCATATCACAAACTGTCCCTTCAAGAACCAAGAACCATCTTGGGGGAGATCAGAGCCAGAAGTCAGAAAGAATCAGAACAAAACAGTGTCCCCTTCACGTTACAGAATTGCTGCAACTGTAAAATCAAAGTTATAGTTGACTATACAAGAAGTTCAACTGATTCAAATTTCACATTCAGACCAGTTATCTTTCCATCATAGAGCAAAAGGGGCTCATGAACCTACAGTTCTAACTAAGGAAACATTAATAGTTGATGGCTTCTGGAGAAGGGTTGTTTTTTCTTTAAGGTTGAGGCCTTCTGCATGGCCCTACAACCATGAATATATGAGCAGTACAGACTGAACTTGGTGCCTTATTTTTTTTTTAAAAAAGAATGCAAGAAATTGGGAAGGGTAGGACAGAGAGTGGAACTGAGAGAAATTAGAAAGATGAGTGGGCGCAGTGAAAATGATTAAAACATACTGTTTGCACACATAAAGTTCTGAATGGATGAATTAAAAATAAAAAAGAAAGTAAATAAATAAAAACCCAGTCCCAAACACAAGAATATTAAAATAAAAATAAAATTGTAAAGTTGGATACTGTTTTGTAAAACAAGATCAAAACTCCATAGTATAGAACAGAGAAACAGGAAAGATAGAATTGGGCTTCTGTTGGCAACATCGTGAAGTGTGTTCTCCAAGGCTGGTAAATGCTTAACGGGCTTCTCATTCCACGTTCACCCTCCAACATTTCTATCACACAGATTCATTTAATTATTGAACCTCCAATTATTTAGAACTTCTGTTAGCTCTCTTTTATAGTGACTATATCATAAATATTGCACACAACACTCTGACACAGGTTTATTGACTCTGCACCAAAGCTGGGAGTAGGCTGATATTTACGCAATAATAAGACTTTTTTCAGAGATTGGTGGTTGATAAAGAGCTGCTAGGTACGCTAAAGCAATATAATTTGTTTTCATGTTTAGGAAGCAATGACATTCTCTTTCTTTTAAAGAAACTACTTCTCTAACCCATGATTTTAAAATGTGAGCTCTTCAGAGATTAAAAGCTTTCTCTAGCCAAGCAGAAATAGGATGAAGCTAAAACATTTTCGCGACACACTCTAGACTACTGGACAGAGTTCAACAGAAAAGCTGTTAAGAAACCCCAGTCAGTGGCAATACTCTTCTGAGAGAATGTTCAAAATATAAAATTATGACTCCCACAGTGGACTGAAGGCCAGAAAGTCCTTTGCTAATAATTATAGTTCCAAATACATTTTGATTTAAGTATATTTTGGAAACTTCTTATATGTAGAATATCTGTCAAACTAACATTCCATATAAATTAATGTATATTTTGGGTATGCCCTGTAAGTACCTTACTGATCAAATACGATCTGGCCAATCAGACCTAAATTTGATAAAACAATATCACTTCTACATTTAAAGAAGTCACATTGTTATCCTGACTGACAATGCAGTGCAACACACATTCTTAACTATGTCATTGATATAAACAAAAATCACTAAGAAATAACCCAGTAATAGTACAGTTAATTTGTGTTAACTGTGTGTCCAAAAAAAAAAAAATAGTTGGCTATACAGCTATGTGTGAAGAGGACAGTTTGCACATAATGACGTTAAAAGACAGGTGCCCTTTTCTTTTTTCAACTCCACTAATCATTTGCAGACCTTGGTACTTCAGATGCCTTATTGGTACAAAAGGAGGCAAATGCATTGCCAGAGCTGTCTTCCAAAACCTCAGTGAAAAGAGGAGAGGTAGTGTAACACCAAAAGATCTAGGTTCTGAAGTATTTCATCCATGGCTCATCCTGCTGTGTGAACTGGAAGGACTCGGTAACAGGAAGCCACAGTGTTTTCTTGTGCATATGATAATCATTATTATGTCACCTGTTCTGTAAAATTAATAACAAATGAAATAATTTCTTTTATGTGAAAATATACTTCTCAATGGAAAATTGCTATTTTGCATGTTAAGTTACTGCCTTGGGGTTATATAAGAGATATTTCACAAAGGATCTGATAAGTATTATTAAAACTGCTAATTTCCCAAGAAAATAACTATAAATAAACTATAAATCCTGTATTAGCAGTTATTTTAATTTTTAGTAATTAAAAGGCTAGCAAAGTTATTGTGGGAATAAATCAGTTTGACAGCAAATCCATGCTTAACCATTTCAAACAAGAGAAACACTGAGACACTGAAAGTGCAAGCATGTGGTCAGAGTCACAGAAAAGGGATTGAGATATTCGGCTCACCCATAGTACTTCCTACCGAGCCAACTAGATGTTAGTTGTTTCTCTCCATCTCTTCTGACTCAGCGATCACTGTGTCACATCCTGTGTCTCTATCTTAAGAAGTTTTATAACTGCAATTATCTGGGCTGTTGGGGTGGAGAAGGAAAGACAGTCGAGGAAGTAACATTTGAGTTCAAATATTCTTAAATTCTTACCAGGATGTTCTGCCTAACGTGATTGAATTTAGGGTAGATTCGACCACCTACATATAAAGACAGCATGTAAAGGAACAATGGAGACTTCACAATAAAATCTAGTGCTTGTTACAGGAAAGTAAATAGCTATCATGCGGTCAAAGACGGCAAGCAGAAAATACAACAATCAAAGCAAATATTAAGACACATAACCTTGTTGTGTACTTGAGCATCTTTTGGGTATATGCCTAAGAGTGGTATAGCTGGGTCTTGAGGAATCACTATTCCTAATTGTCTAAGAAAGCGCCAAATTGATTTCCAGAGTGGTTGTACAAGTTTGCATTCCCACCAGCAAT
>CM053743.1:30554904-30572037 GCA_028658305.1 Pachyuromys duprasi
CTGTTTGTGCTTTAAGGCTGTACTTCAGTCTGAAACTGTCAGTCTCTTGTGTCAGGAGTATTCTTCAAGAAGATCAGGGATTTCCGGTGGTTTGTTATTGTTTGTTGGTGTCTCAGTTGAACTCTGTTGTGGGCTCTGTGTGTCCGGCTTCGTGCTCTGTGCTAGAAGCTGTGAGCACTGCAGGCTGGTCACCCCTCTGGTCTGGAGGTCTTGCTCACCAATCTTTTGAGATGTCAGCTGGGGTCTTTGCGCTCAGCCCTGGGCTTGTTGCTAAGGGCTCTCCCCTGGAATGGAGATTTGGCTCCCCCTTCTGGGCCAGGGGCTGTGCACCATGGTCTGAGATGATATTTGGGGCACACACAATGGGTTTGGGTTGGTGTGCCTCCGCTGAGTGCAGGCCTGTCTGAAATGGAGGCCTTCTCTGTCTGTCCTGTGGATACACACAGGGACTGAGGTTTTTGCTGGCGGGCGCGTGCAGTGGTGGCCCTCAGTGTGCAGTCTGGTCAAGATGGTCCCAGGACTTTCTCAGTCTGGGGTGGCTCCTGCGATCTGTGCACGCCCACCGTGCACCCTGGGTTGAAGCAGAACTCAGGTCCCTCCCAGACTTGCCCGCGGACTGGCACATGGACTGAGGTTTTGCTGGCAGAAGCGTGTGGCGCACGCCCGCAGAGTGCAGACTGGTCAAAATGGTCCCCCGCCTTTCTCAGACTGGAGTGGTTCTGGTGATTGGTGCGTGCCCGCCACACACCCATGGGTTGAAGCAGAATCCGGGTGCAGTGTGCACTTGCAGGGTGCAGTTCGGTGAAAACGGTACCTGGTTCCTCCTCAGACTGCCAGCGAGACTGTGTGATCCAGTCTATTATGGCAGGTGCTTGTGCCCAGCGCGGCTGCTCGTTCAGATCAGAGCTGTGCGCCGCTGGTCACCCAGAGATTTTTCTGGGGAATAACTAGGTGTCCCTAGGGTTTTCCCACTTGATTTTCTCACCATGGGAGTTCTGCTCACCTGGCAATCACTAATGCTGTCCTTTTAGGTCCCAGAGTTCAGTCTCCTGGTCGCTGCGTTGTTTCTGCTGTCCTACTCTTCAGACACAGTGTCCTCTAGTGGCAGCCATCTTGCCAGAATGTGATTTTTAAATGTCTTGTATTTGTTGAGACTTGGTTTATGTGCTAATTTATGGTTCATTTTGGAGGAAGTTCCATGGGCTGCTAAGAAGAATGAGTATTTCTTTAGTTTTGGGGTGAAAAGTTTTGTAGATATCTCGTAGATCCATTTGACTTATAATGCCATATGACTCCAGAGTTTATTTCGTTTTTTCCAGGTGACTTGTCTACTGATGAGCGTGGGGTGAAGTTACTCATTTCACTGTGCTTGTGTTAATCTGTGGCTTTAAATTAGTGTTTCTTTGTATCCCAACAGTAGCCCCCTCCCTCATTTCCTCCCAATCCCATTTTCCCTCCCTCTTCTCCTCCCATGCCCCTCTCCAAGTCCACCGATAGGGGAGGTCCTCGTCCCCTTCTATCTGACCTTAGCTTATCAGGTCTCATCAGGACTGGCTGTGGTGTCCTCTGTGGCCTGGCAAGGCTATTTCCCCTTCAGGGGGAGGTGGTCACAGAGCAAGCCACAGAGTTCATGTCAGAGAATACTGTTTCTTTAAGAGATTGCTAAAGAACAAATTCAAGATGCAAAATAAGATTTAATCTGTTTGGCTGGCTGTGGTGGCGCACACCTTTACTCACAGTACCTAAGAGACAGAAGCAGGCAAATCTCTGAGTTTGAGCTCAACCTGGTCTACAGAGCAAGTTCTAGGACAGCCAGGGCTACACAGAGAAACCCTGTCTTAAAAAACAAAACAAAATTTAATCTAGTATTCCTGGGAGAAGATAATTAAAGGAGAATATAAAATAAAATAGAGATAATAGGCTTCAAAACTTCTTGAAAAATGAGAATAAACAACGGGAAGAAGTATTTATTGCCTTCCAGATTCAAGGACAAAAAGTAAGAAAAATATAGAGGATTTTTAAATTAATATGGTACATTATGTTTGTAAAGAGGGCTAGAGCAGTATCTTCTATGCAAGAGATTCATTTACAATGTGGCCTTGTCATTTTCTTGTCACCAGGCAAAATCTGTTATCAGCCTTTCTCCTTGCAGATGTGCTGACCTTGTGATCTTTTTTGAACAATAAAACATGTTGGAAGTTATGCTAACATATAACTTTGGAAGCTAAGTTTTAAACAATCTGCACAGCTTTCCTGGTTTTGTTGCTTATGAAGCTTCTTTTACAAATTTGATCATGATGCCACAGTAAACACAGTAGAAATGTATGGAGTCCCTCATGATAACAAAGTCTCTTGGCTGTTGAATAGGTAGCAAGGACTAGATTTATAGGGCCCCAAAATCCAAAGAAAGAATTTTTGTTTTGCTTGCCTGATGAATAGTGAACAGAAGCTAAATGAAGATACAAGACATGTGTTCAGGGTTATCCTACCATTGACCAACTTCCTTGAACCAAACAATGAACTTTAATGCTCTATTCTGTTACTAAGACCTTCATGTCAATGAACCTCCTATTAGGCAGATTTATCACTCTTTCAGCTCTACTTAAAATGTTGATGGAGATAAATTTTCCTTGAGGCATAGCCCCTCTTCCAAGTGCATATATTCCTAAGCAAAAGTGAGGCATACTGAATTATTAAAATGTTGTGAACACTATCCATTTTTCTAGAATGAATCTGATCATGGTAACTGGATCAGATATATTACATAAGCTCATATCTTCCAGTACTTTGCATAAGGTTCATAGACAAATAGACCCTATTGTGCTGTATCTCATATCCCACCTCTGTATGATGTCAACATGCAGCAAGTTTGAATTTCCTAAATGGCAGAAATCCAATTTGCTCAAACAGTCTTTGCTTGGTTTCTTCAGTTCTTTCTGGTAAAGAATAAAATCATTCGAAAGTTTTTGTTTTGCCCTCGTCAACCCTGATGCTCCATTAAAACTCGCAGATGAATTCTTAAGATAAACTAGACATGGAAAAACCAGCAGAGATAAATAACTCTAAACTATCCCAAGCCAAGCCAGATAAATTGGTGAAATGCCAGAAGGGTGACATGTTTCCATAGACCTAGAGTAAGAGATGAGTGCATAAAATGAATCGTGGATTGTAATATCCATCTGAGAATTTATAGCCTGTCTGCTAATAATGTCATCAGTTGAGAATGAAGAATTAAAGTCATGCATATCAACACAGGGAGTCAATGAAGAGCAAGCTGATCAAGAATCAGCATCGTGGAGGTTATTAAGATGGGAAACAAAGCTCCTGGATAACAATAAAATTTAATCTCCAATGACTTCCTTCTGCTGTTTCTTTACTTTTAAAGTCTTCCCTTCCCTTGGTTTAGATTTAAGACACTCATTCATATAGTATATTCTTCTTCCCCTGTCACAATCCACATTCATATATTACTTTCTGTCTCACTGGGTTCGAGTTCTTATACCATGGTATGGTTTGGGGTGCTTTAAATGTAATTCTGAACCATGAATTTGCCTCCACAGTCTGGAAGTTGCACATTTAGAATTAGAGTACCAACAAATTCAACTCTTTCTGTGGCCTTCTTGTGGTTTCAGTCTGTCAGCTTCTCACTGTGTGCTCATGAGCAGGATAAAAAGAGCAGAGAACTGTCTAGAATCTCTATCATGAGAGCTGAATCCCATTCATGAGTTTCATTCCATCTAAATTACTTCCAAAGGTTCCCACTACCTGATACGATCAAATTAAATGTCAGTGTCAACAGTTTGCTGTGATACACTCAGCTGATAGCATTTGCCCATTCCTTCTCTCTAGAGCCAAGTCTTATTCTAAAATATATACTGATCCACCAGAATATATTCTCAATAATGTGTATTACTTCAATAACTAAATAACCTCCTCCAAATACTGAAGTGAAAGACTTAGGTCCTAAATTATGAAATTCTAGAGGCTGGAGAGATGGCTCAGTAGTAAGAGTACTGGAAAACTAGAGGTCTTGAGTTCAATTCCCAGCAACCACATGGTGGTTCTCAACTATCTATAATGGGATCCAGTATCCTCTTCTGATGTGCAGACAAACATGCAGACAGAGCATGCATATACATAAATAGTAAATCACAAAATAAAATAATGAAGTCTATGTGGTTCAAGTAAAGACCTAAGAGTTTAAGGCTTGATTACTAACAGGTAGTACTATTGGGAGGTTATGTGATAAATCCTTAAGAGATAGGACTTAATTGAAAAAAAATTGGGTCAGAGGGAACATGCCCAAAAAGGGATACAAAAGTGCTACTCCTCTTAGTTTTTTGCCTCTCAGCTCTCATGAAAGAGCAGCTTCCTCTACCAGTCACTCCCATCATGTTTTAATGTCTTGTCACAATCCCAAACAAAGAAAACAATTATCCAAAGACTGAAACCTCAAAAACCGTGAGCGAAAATAAACCTTCCTTCTGTTTAAATTGCTTTATCTCAAATATTTATTACAAAAATAGAAAGCTAACACAATCCCCATATCAGAACTAAGAGTAAGTAAAATCTTCTTCAAGGCAGTAATCGCAATCACTCTACTGAGATAGTTTGGATTTGGGTTGTCACCTTCGGTTCTACTGTTCAAGCCTTGGTTGTCAACATATGCTGCTAGTAGAAGCTTTGGGAATCTTTAACAAGTGGAAAGGAATTTAATGAAGTTAGGCTTCTGTGGTGATGTACCAGAAGGGGTGGTCAGGATCCTAGCACACCCTACTGATGCTACTACTACTTTTACTATTACTCACACACACACAAACACACACACACACACACACACTCACCATCTCTTTCTTTACTTCCTGAACATTACAATATTAACAAACTTCTTTGTCATATGTCTTTCACAAGGATGAAAAGCACTCTGAGTACACTGGCCACATAAAGCCTTCAAATTAGTGAGTCAAAAACAAACTTGTCTCATAAATTGATTTATCTCTGGCAACTTATTTCAGTGACAGAAAGGTGACTAACATGTCTTCTAAAAGAAGGATTGTTTCTAATAGTGCTCTGGATTTACAAGAGAAAGTTAATATTCAAATAGCCTAAGCCAGATGAAATAAAAATTTGGGAGATAAAGAAGTCATTTACAATGACAGAGCTCAGAGTTTTCAAGTAACAGTGACTTATTTATACATAATTTACAGTCTAAATATCAACAGTCATGTGTAATCTGAAGTATATTATTTGACATTGGAGACTATAGCTGGAACAGTATTTTAAACTACAAAATGTTGATTGTGCTCATGAATAGAAATTGCTTTTTAAAAACTTTTTTATAATGCTCTGAATTCTAGAAAAATAAAATTAATAAGATTTTGTTCCTTTTTAATAGAAATTTCTTGAAGTCAATAACCTACAAATATTGATATGAGCAAAAGACTACATTGCTGACGCCATGAGAAGAAACTTCTTCATTTCAGTGATTACAACGTAAACACAGTATAAAATACGTGTAAAATTGTGATACCTTGTCTACAAACAACACCTAAAATTCAGAAAAGGTCAAGACTATTTGTGATTTCAATGGTATCAGCTGACCCAGTATGCTAAGTATAAAAAGAAAGTGGTTTAAATCCACAAGATTCTACAAACAACAATAGAAGAGATATTCAATAGACTGAGGACAGCTACCAAAGATAAGTGCCTTTCAGATTCCTATTTGAACTGATAATGAAACATCTGACCCATCTCTTGTTAAAAAATACTTTTTAAACCTGGGTATGGTGACACATACCGTTATTCTCATCATGTCCTAGGCAGAAGCAGGTGTATCTCTGTGAGTTCAAGGCCAGCCGGGCCTACAGAGTGAATTCTAAGATAGTCACATGTAATATTTTAAGTGTGCTAGATTTGCTTTTAACTTAAATAATTCTAGTTTCTTCTAAATGTTGGAATGGGTAAGCAAATTTCTGTTAGAAGCCTGTGGAACCAAATATTCTTTATTTTATGTGTAAGTCCGATGATTACATTCTCTTTTTCGTCCCTTAGATAATTGTCTCTCTGTACTTCCAGATGGATAACAAGAGTTGACATATGTTAATTGAAAGCAAATGTGCTATCTTGCTCTCCCTATTTTATACTTCTTTTTCTCTAGTGCTTCTCTTTCCCTTCCATCCCCTCTCCCACACAAATGTTCACACATGTGCATGTGCACGCACACACACACACACATTCATACAAGACGCTAGAAAAATATTCTCAGCTGATAGATGTATTACTAGAACAGAAATCAAGCTGAGAGCCCATAAAGCAAAGGGAGAAGACAAAATGCTGACAATATACAGAAAAGAAGCAGGCCAAACGCCAATGCCAACCTGACAGAGAAATTGTTTTCAAATCATTTGTTGTAACATTTATGGTTGAACTTAGAAAATTAATGGAAAGTAGCTCACAGCATCCAAAGGCTTTCATGCTGCTTCACACTGTCCTTAAACATTTCGATCTTGCTACTTCCCTTATCAGCCTATTAAGCTTGTATGTAAGCAGATACCAAATACATAAAATAGCATATCTCCTTTCTTTAAAGGAGCTGGATGAATTTTATGTACTAAGTAAATGGGGATGGAAGGAGAAGAGGAGCACTAGGGAGACAAAAATATAGAACAGCAGAGAGCAAGAGAGCACGTTCTCTTTCAATTAACATATGTCAAGTCTTGTTATCCATCTGGAAGTTCACAGAGAGAATTATCCAAGGGAAGAAAAGGAGAATTTAATCATTGAATAAAGAATATTTGGTTCTATAGCCTTCTAACATTAGAAATATGCTTACCCATATCAACATTTGGAAGAAACTAGCAGATTAAAATGCCTATTGAGTATAAATGTTCAAATTTCGGTGAATTCTTTTCATCAAAAAAAAATGCAATGGAAAAAGTTACATCTCTCAAAAATGTTTACACTGAATCCGCAACCCTTACTACCTCAGAATCTGATTGCACTTGGAGACGTGGCTTTTAAAGACATGAATAAGTTAAATCAGGTCAAGGATACACCCTAATTCAAAGCAACTGGTATCCTAGGAGATTGGAACATAGAAAACCGATGGAAAGAAGTCTATGGGAATATATAGTAAAAGGCTGCAGCGCTGCAGCAGAAACTAAGACTGCCGACACCTGGGTCTCCTAGCTCCAGCCTTCAGAATTGTGGGAAAATTTTGTTGTTGCTTAGGCTGCCACCCACGGAATGGTATTTGGTGATGACAGTACACACCAGTGCAGCTGCTAACTTCATAAACCCTTGGGAAAAAAGCACTTCTTAAACACAAACCTCATATTACTCACAACCATCCTTCTGTGTAAGTATTACCTGTAGCAAAATGGGACTACCACTAGGAGAATTTCTAACGTAATGAACTCTGGGTCAGAAGATGACTTCTGGGTAAAAGCATTTGCCACGCAAGCCTCACAAATTGAGTTCAATTCCTGGATCTCACAGTGAAAAGTGAACTAACTCTCAAATGTCCTCAGAGAGCTACATATGCACTATACAACAAATGCATCTGAGTTAATGTGCATATGCAAGTGTACACAGACAGAGAGAAAAAGAGAGAGAAAATACAATCCTAAATAAATAAAGTGAAGCCAACACATCTTAAGATCCCACATGTGTCTTCTCCCTAAGATTAGCCAAGTTTTTCACAATCTTAAAGTCCTGAGTGAGTCTCAAAGGGACAGAAATTGTATGTTCACGAATCCCAGGCAAAGCCACGAAATCATAAAGGTTCAAGCTGAGCTATGGAAACACAAGAGCAGTTACTTCTGAAAACTATGGAAGTTTCTCAATTGACAGGGAACATCAAGACAAGCTGCCAAGGTTAAAGTCTCCATGACTTCTAATTTCTTTTCCTAAACCACTGTGATGCTAACTTCTATTACAGTTCGCTGCATTTGTATGTCTGCCTTTCGTTGCTGTACCAGAAGTTCCTCGAGGGCAGCGGTTGTCAACCTGTGGTTCCGGACCCATTACCCGGAAGTCACACATCAGACATCCTGCGTATCTCATATCTGTATTACAACTCATAACAGTAGCAAAATTACAGGTATGAAGTGGCAACAAGAATAATTTTATGGTTGGGGGCCATTACAACACAAGGAACTGTATTAAAGGGTCACAGTGTTAGAAAGGTTGAGAAAAACTGCTCCAGAGCAAAGACCATTTGTCTGGAACATTGAAAGTGCTTAAGTTTGACATCTGATCAAAGACAAATAATAAGGAAAAAATGAATGAAAATAAATCAGAGATTCAGAGTATCTGAGACTATTGCAGAAAGCTTATGATAAATATTGCAGGCACATGAATTCTTCAGTAGCAGCTATTGCCATAACACAGTCATTGGACAATACATACTCAGTCCCTGGAAACATTATACAATCTCATTGCAAATTTGCTGACAGTGGACTCGATGCCATTACATTCGATATTTGTTATACTACTATTATCAAACAACCTGTACTAATAATGAATCAATGGATATGAGTCTCTCCTTCCAACAAAAAACAAATACCTAGGAACAAAAGACCTGTATTTGGAAGGTATATGTCTGTACTGTGTCTCCATTCATGACATTTGTAGGTTATCAATGAACATTCATTGATCAAACTGACTAACCTTAATTTAGTTTCAAAATATACTCATTAGCTCATGTAGATATAACACTTGAAAATTTGTAAACATTGTGATATAAAACAAATTTCAGTAATGAATTAAACTAGGAATATTAACTGTGCTTGAAGAAACAAACACTTGCAAGATCATCACCTTCTGATGCACACAGAGCCCGTCAGTCACCTCACACAGCTCTACTCTGGTTTTGGTCAGCAGCCAGCAGCAAGGTACATGGATCAAATGGTTTAATCAAGGTGTGTTCTGGAGCACTCACCATGCCTGTTATTTTAATGTGAGCTGAACATTCATCATTTTAATTACACATCCACAGCACCTTAGCCATCTATTTGGCAATTAAATGACTTGGAAAGTTGAGTAGTTGCTTATTTGAATCAAGAAAAAAAAAGTTATATAAAGAGAGGGGGTGAAAGGGGGTGTGGGGTTGACAAAGGGGTGGAAAAGCAACTCAAATTAATTAGATACATGTTATATGCCAACTACCTTGTTGGGTTCTTACTATGACTCTGTCATACATTCTCATAACAACCTTCTGGGGCAGATACAACCATCTGTGGCCTCGCTTACAGGCAGGCTATCTGAATCTCAATGATCCAGTGAACCCATTTAGTAATTTTAAATAGAAATCATTTAATTATTTTTTATGCCTGTGGTGGATTTAGGTAGGACATTTTAGCATCTGTACTGTTCCTTCAAGCATTGCTGAATTTATATCAATAAAGGGTTGGTTCCATCTTGGAGAGTGAACAATTTGTTAGCTAGGTACACTGATCTTTAATGTTATTTTACATATATGCAGTGAGAGCCAAAGATTGGAAGTGGCATGCAGCCACTTTTCTGTTTCCCAAAGTCATTCTTTTAGCTAAAGCAATGACAGGGCCAACGCCATAGTTAGTAGGTATGAAAACAGCACTTTCCATGGCCTAACCTACAAAGTCACACAGTAGGAGAATAGAACTGAAATTTTTTTGCAAGTATCGTAAGCATCAAGTGATTTTATTTTCAAGGGCAACCAAGCCAGCTGGTACTCACTGAGACAGATTTTGGAAAGAAATCTTCAATCTGAATCTCACACTTCATTTTCTCTCTCTTGTCATTGTTCTTTATTCAACCAATGGTACGTGTGTGTGGGAAATGCCAGATTCTAATTGAAAACATTCTACTGAGAATGATCTGCACCTACAAGTCATTTTAAAATAAACTCCTTGTCCATAAAAGAGATCCCCAAAGTTAAATACTTTGCCATGTTAATGGTAAAACATGTTTCACAGACATTGAATTAAGCAAGGCTTTTGGATCATTATGTCTGAAAACCATTACCTGTAAAATGTTTTTTTTAATGAGTACTTAAACTTAGATTCAAACGCACAAGCATAAGTTTCAATATATAAAATTTTAAAAACAAACAGCAAAACAAAACTGTGCTGAAGTGGAGCTGGTGTTAGAAAATGCTGTGTGGCTCTCTTGGAGAAGCTTAGGAAACCATTTGATGACTATGAGAAGATGTAGGGAAGTAGGAAGGAAAGCTGATGGAGACAAAGGATAAAGGAGAACTAAACACAGAGCCTGGCTGCCCCAATAGACAGAGAGATTCGCCAAGTCCTTGTCTCTCATTTACATAGGAAAGCAGCATTTTGATATGTAACCACAGTGTGGGGGACATCATTTTTTAAAACTATTTTCTCTTTATGCTGTTTATGTTCTGAGAATGTGCGTGTCTGCCTGTATATATGTGCGCACAAAGAAGCCAGACAAGGACATCAGTTCTCCTGGAACTAGTGTTATGAAGTACGTGGCGTGGGTGCGATTTAAGCTCCAGTCCCCTGGGAGAGAATCGTGGGCTCTTACCCACGGAGCCATCTCTCTAACCTCTATTTTATCTTATTTTTATGTGTGTGTGTCTTTGTGTGTACATGTGTGCACGGGTGTGTTCGTGCGCATATGCACACGTGCACACGGGGAGATCTGGAGTTTATAGGAGAGTGTGAGCCACCTGCTGTGGGTGCTAGGAGCTGATCTGGAGTCCTCTGGAAGGACAGGAAGTGTTCTTAGCCACTGAGCAATCTCTCCAGCCCCAATATCCATTTTGTTATAGTTGGGTTAAATACTCAGTTGAGGCCTTAATTACTCTCATTTTTGCAAAAACTCATTAACATAGAATTTCTTGAAAATGAAAATTAACCAAACAATGCATGCTACACAATTTTAAAAATATAATTTGACAAAAATCTAGAATGCATCTGCTTTTATTGATGCATATATCACACACACTTATAGGCTAGCATATGAAATTAAAGTTATATTCATGTTTTATCTACTTTGATGGTCAAACTATCCATGAGAGGTTCTATAATTATCTGTGGCTAATTAGTGGGTCTATCCCCTCATCTTACTTTCCATTCGTCCAAACATCTATATATCCATTTATTGTTATGAAAGGTCTTTCTTGAACTATACAATAAAGAAACATTTGATGGAATAAACAATCAAGGGAAAATATTAAAAAAAAATAAAACACATAAAAGTCTCCAATTGCTTCAGTTTTCTCTATTATCTACCAAGACTAGCAGTTGCCACAAAAGCAACAGAAATCTGGGTCTTAAGCTAAAAGATAAAGTTTATATTTTAAAACTAAACAACCAAAGTTAAAAGCTAACAATCATCAATATTCCCATAGCCTGAAGAAAAAGCAAAGATAAGCAGAGTCCTTCCTGGCTTGTTTTATGAGATAGCTCAGACTCAGAGGTAAAGCTCCACCTACTGGCTATGCCACCCGTGAGTCAACCACTGTCTCATCAACTTCAGCAATTTCCATCATCACTGTGTATTCTGGGTTAGTGTTTATTCTGCTTGATTGAGACTGCCATGGAAATGTTCTATTTCACATTTTTTGTGAAGTCATTGGATACCTGACCTTTAGCATGTGCGCAGATGCATACACCGAAGCGTGTTCATGTGGAAGCTAAGTGTCTTCCTCTATTCCTCTCTGCCTTTATTACCTTAAGGCAGGACCTCTCACTGACCTGAAAGCTCACCATTCTGTTGAGGCTGGCTAGCCAGCAAGCTTCCAGGAGACATCTGTCTCCCCTAACTCCAATGTTGTGGTAACAGGCAAGCATAAGCAAACCTGGCTTTTCACATGGGTTCTAGGAACTCAAACTCAGGTTCTCGTGCCTGCATGGAGAGTGCTTTCACCTACTGGGAATCTTCTAAACACACTGCTGTTTTATTTTCCAGCTTTTCATTGCAGTTCTGATTTTGGTCAGAAATTGTTTTCTGCTCATATTTGTCTGGTTTGTTGTAGCAGGTAGCATCCTTTAAAACAATTATTTGTATTTAAATGGCAATTTGTGGATCTCCACATGTTTGGTACCTGTTACAGGATGCATATTGTACATTGGGTGATGTATTGATTCCTCTATTCCTCACTATCATGGGTAGCCTTGCAGAAATGCCTGTGTATTTGAAGAAGCAGTAAGTGCCTCAAGGCCTTATGGAGTGGTTTAGATATATAGGTCCTTCCCTGGTGGGTCTGAGGGTATAAAATGTACTATGACACTGAGACTAAGAGTGGAGAATACCAACTATAGGATGATAAGCAAGGGGTACAAATCCAGGCAATCACATTGACTCAGGAGGGCAGAATTGTACATCAGCTATATCTGGTCCTTGGTGGCCAGAGCTCTGACCAGTCTGAGTGGTCCAAAGAGTATTTGGGTCTTTAGTATCATCTTGAGGTCCAGGAGTAAAAGACCAGGAGAGCAGATGAGAGGGATGGAGAAACACTACTGTCTATGTGTGCTCAACTGGAGAGAAAAAGTAGAAAGGGTCATACATGGTGTGGTAACAATCAGTGCCATGCATTCCTTATAACATGTCAAGAGTCAAATCCAAGCAGCATCACAGTTAAGAAGTTATATATTAACCACAGGTCATTGAAAAATGAAATAACTTAGTATATGAGGTTTTTCTCCGCTATGATAACATTCCTAAGAACAAACTAGAGAAGGGTCTAGTTCTCTGTGCCCTTCATCACCACTTAGAAATTAATTCCAACTGGAAGCACCGTGACATAAAATAACTCCAATAGATCATCAGATAAGTGTCAAGAAATTACAAAATATAAAAGACAATTAACTAATAAAATGGTGAATATATAATATATGGGAATATTATACAGACTTTAATAGGAACCAAGAAAATTATAGATGACTTTTGAGAACATTATATTAAGTGAAATGAACCAATTAGAAAACGAAAAAAATTATGACTATACTTACTTGAACTTCCTAGACTTTTCGGAATGAAAGAGATAATAAATAGAGTAGTGCTTTTCAGATTATGGACAGAGGAAGTAAGGAGTGTCATTCACTGTATAAGAACTTTAGGTTTGCAAGATACATAAGAGTTTGGAAGACTGGTTTTACAACAATGTATTTCACATTATCAAACAGAACACTTAAAAGCAGTAAGATAGAAAATTGTATGTTTTGCGTATTTTACTAGAAAAAAAAATCATACTGCATGAGGTAACCCAGATCTAAAAATGACAAATATGGTATATATTCACTTACATCTGGATGTTAGCTGTTAAGTCTTCGATGAGACATTTAGCCACACATGCACTCTCTATAACCACAGAGATTAGGTGTAAAGGACTAGAAGGGAAGGATGGAACCGCCTTAGAAGGGGAAATAGAAGAGATAGGTATGAAAATACAGGACAGGTGGACCTGGAATGGGAGGATCAAACAGAGATGGGAAGAGAAAAGAGAGGTGAGGAAGGGAAGCAAGGGAGAGACAGACAAAACTAAGGGTCATGTGAAGGGGCCATATGGAAACCTAATACTTTAGAAGCTTCCTAAAACATATACATATATGAAGGCAATCCAAATGGAAGAGACAAATAATGAAGGAAAGAGAGCCCCAACTGGACAAATTTTTTTTCACCAAATAAAGCCTCCAGTTTGGGAAATGAGTTACATCTTACTGAGTTTTTGACCAAAGAGACCCCATGGAAACTCCCAAACAACCTAAGCTATTGCCATGTCTATTGGTTGCTCTCCACAAACTGATGGTAAGGTCCAATTACTGAAGACAACGACTGCAAAACTTATTGAACATGGAGAAATTGAGCTGGCACCTACCTAGAGCCTTCACCACTAATGATTAGTGTTTATGATCCTAGAAGATACTCTGGATATTAACATTGGAGAACGGTAACACCAACCCAGATACAAACCCTTTGATCTATAGTGGTATCCTGCTTGCAAGATGCACTGGTGTAATTGTGGCCCAAAGCTTGTGGGAGCAACCAAACAATATCTGACTAGATTTGAGGCCCACTCCATGAGACGGAACTATTCCTAACACTAGTTGGATAGATGGGCACCTGAAACTAGACATGTAGGCTATGGATCTAGGAAAAAAACAAATACTACTGTTGTGTTATGAATGTATCAATAACATGACTCCTAAGGACATTCTGCTATATTCATAGATCAGCACCTTTTTCAACCATCATCAGATAAAATTCCTTCTGAAGTAGATGAGAACAAATATAGATACCCACAAATGGACAACCTGCAAAGAGTGAGAGACCTTGGGATAATAATACCCAAATGGTATGTCCCCATTAAATCCTTCCCATCAGGTTTTAGGGTACCCTGCCAAAGAGGAGGTAGAAAGAATGTAAGAACCAGAAGAGATGGCCATCCAAATCAATGTCTTAAATTATAAGTGTCTTAGTGTTTATAAAGGCTAAATAATCACTCTATTTCTCACTATGGACAACAACACACATTCTAAAGATATATTTTCTCATAACAAAATAAACAAGATATGTTTTGTGTACCAAACACTGCAAAGGTACAATGCTATGAGAACTGTATTTACTACATGCCAACAAGGAAAATAATGTTTTCTCACTACAAACAAGAACAAGTTTACACAAAATTAACCAACTTCCTCAGCTTGGCATTTCTTCTAGCTGAGAGCCCCACTCAGGTGCCGCCTTTCCCAAGGTCTACCCCACCAATCACAGTAACATTCTCAGCATGTAATCAGTTCCACTCACGTATCAAGATAATTTCTCAGAAAGACATATATCCCTGCAGGTGTCTTCTGCACACACATTCTGAACAACACTAGTTTTCTTGGCATGCTCTTCCTAAAGCTGCAGTCACAACTCAGTCTCCCCAGTGTGCCTCATGCACTGCAGCAGTCCCTCAACCCAAGTCTGGAGGCTTGATGTGGACTCTTAATCCTGGCAGACATTCCTGTAGCCCTTTGTCATTCATGCCAACTCAGCACCCCCAGAAGAGGAGTCCTGAAAGCTCTCTAAGGTTCTCCCAGGAAGGTTTTGGTCATAATCTTCAATTAGTTAACATGTTATCACCTGGAGAATCAGCATACACCAGTCCTCAGATGCCTTGCTGCCAGGACTTTTCCAAAGGAAAATATATGTGAACCATTGCAAAAACTGTGTTTTTCATAGGCACAACCTGGAAAATGTTGAAATTGTGCCAACTTCTGCAGACTACCCCAAATCCTTGTTTACTCCCTTGGTTTTACTTTCAGTTCTATCTCTCTGTGCATCAAACCTCCTGGATAGGTTATGGGTAACCTCTGATTTCAAGGAAAGTCCAGTAAAGCAGCCAATCCAATCAACGTATTCTACCTTACTGAATATAGAAATTAGTTCTGGGGCTGGCAGACAATTAAAGCCAGTTGCCTCTTGGTTGCTTTTATAAAGGTGTTATAAAAGAGAAGGACTTTTTAAATCAAGGTTGTATTATTACAGGATGTAGTTCTGCAGCCAAGAGAATCACATGAGCAAAAAGCCAACCTTAGATGAAGAAGAGCCTAGGAGTGAAAGTCCTCTAGAAAATCCTTGAGTCACTGAATTTAGATGAAGACAAACTGTGGCTGGACTTTCTCGTTACACAGCCAATTTCCCTTTCCCTAATTGAGCCATTATTAATCAGATTTAAGGCACTTATGACCCAAAGAGTTCTTAATAATGTACTACTCAAATGAAGCAACCCTGTTCCCCTGACAAAAAACATCACGCATAGAGAGCTGAGGAGAAGTTAATTTGCTTTTGCGATGCAGGTCTTATAGCCTTTATCCCATCGGAAAAAAAAAGTTAAAAGATTGTTCAAAAGAAAATCTCTGTACCTCTTTTGTTGTTATTGTTCAATCAAATAAATGACACTCCCCCCCCACCAGCTTCAGGTTTCTGTTTCTATTGCTATAATTTATTGAGGTGTTGCAATTTTCAAAATGCTTCGAATTAAGATCTATTTTGTGCATCTTGTGAATCATATTAATCTTTTCAAAGTGCCTTGAGATTTTTATGTGAGAGACCAGATAAAAGACAAAGCAACATTATTAAATAATTTAAGCATTATTATTCTTTCAAGGAAAAAAATACAAGAATGAAAATCTCCAGGGAACACGATAATTATGGAGACAATAATGGAGAGCTGATTATGAAAAAAGCCTCCTCATCCCTGAAAATAACAGAAATTTCTAAGGGCTTTTAGTGATGTGTATTTGTTTTTAACATCTTTTCATTTCTTGCAGACCCAGTGCCTCTGCCCGCTCAACACAAAGACATCCACATATGAAAATTCCCCACTCAGAGGCCTTTGTACATATTCTTTAAAAGGATCTGGGGGAAAATATGGAGTAAACTCCATCGTGTGGTAGAAATGTCATTTTATGAGATACTCTGGTAAAGATGAACATTTGTTAATGGAACAAGCAAGGAAAATCTCAAATACCTGTTCTGATGACTTATCAGAAGTAAGAAGCTATAAAAGTTATAAGTTGCCTGTTTTCTCCCGCCTCCAATGTCTGTCACATTTGCTTTCTGAGTGAGGATTGAGCAACTAACCTAAGGTCCTCCTTCTTGTTTAGCTTCTTTAGAAGTATAGATTTTAGTATGTTTATTCTATAAGGGCCTCTGAATGACTCCACCCAGCAGGATATCAAAGCAGATACTGAGACCCATAGTCAAACTTTGGGCAGAGTACAGGGAATCTTGTGAAAGAAGGAGGGCATAGAAAAACCTGGAGAGGACAGGAGCTCCACAAGGAGACCAGTAGAACCAAAAAATCTGGGCACAGGGGCCTTTGAAAAGACTGATACTCCAACCAAGGACCATGCACAGAGACAACTTAGACTCTTTGCTCAGATGTAGACCATGGCAGCTCACCCTCCAAGTAAGGGGAAAAGGGGCCGTCTCTGACATGAACTCAGTAGCTGGGTCTTTGATCACCTCCCCCTGGGGAAAATACAGCTATACTAGGCCCCAGAGGAAGACAATGCAGCCAGTACTGAAGAGACCTGATAGGCTAGGGTCAGATAGAAGGGGAGGAGGACCTCCCTTATATTGGACTGAGGGAGGGGCATAGGAAGAGAAGAGGGAAGGAAGGTAGGATTG
>CM053743.1:30572137-30592120 GCA_028658305.1 Pachyuromys duprasi
ACCGTCTCTTACAAGACCCCTGTGCCCGGCTCAGTTTGGTCTTTGTGGAGCTCTTGTTCTCCCCAAGTCTCAACAACCTCCCCCAGATCTATCATTACTCTCGCCCTTTGTCAGAGGCTTGATCTCGAGTCTTAATATCCGCTCTGATACATCGCTACATTGACCCCCCCCCCATAGGTCCTCTTTGGCATGCTCCTGTAGGACACATGGAGGTAGCATTTTCTGCATCCATGTCTGGATTAATTCCTATGGTTCCACATTACTTCATATAAAGGAGACACTCAAGGGATGATAATGAAAAACCTGGTCATCTCTTAAGAATTAATGACCAGAAGGAAGGAATTGATGGCCTTTGACTATAGTTGTAGACATTAGCCTTAGGTGGCCATTAATCGTCAAGAAATACCCTGTGCCAGAGATGTTATTGCTATTATAAACTATAACTGAAGGAATCTGCACATGCTCAAATACCAGAGTAAGTAATTTATTTTAATGAACGATGCATTCTAGAAAGCATATTCAAGAAAGTCCAGAAAAATAGTTATTCCATGTGCAATTCAGTCAACTCACTTCTATCAGCTCCTTTTAGTTGGTTAGAACTAAAACTATAAATGGTACCAAAGCTAGACTCTGAACCTTACTGGGTTGGGATATGAGCACGGTGATTGATATTCTTGTGTTGTTAGTGTTCTTGATTAGAGCAATATAATTACAGGGTTTATTGCTTATGTCAGTAAAATTACAAAAAGAAAAAGATTAGCAGCTAGCAGAGGGTTTCGCAGACATTTCCAGAGGTCTGTCCGCCCACTGACTAGTTGATGGAGTTGGTATTTTGCTCTCCACCAAATTATTGGTAAAAAGGAGCTGGACTATTTCATATTCCTTTCTGAGTGACATTTCCAAAACTGTCATCCTTATGCCTGAGGAGATAATTCCCCAAATTGGGTTTGCGTGCTGAAAAAAAATATCAAAAGCTAATCCCCATAGGCTGTTTGAAATGCCACCTCTGCAGGGGCCCCTCTTGAAGCAATACTTCCAGAGTGACATGAAAGGATTAAGAGGTAAATAAAGGAATTGGGTATACTCCAAAGTCAATCTATTCAAAGAGTAAGAAAAACAAAATGTAAAAGTAATGCCACATCGGGGCTAACAGTCAGGAGTAAAATTCATTGAAACATAGTAAGAATAGTAGTACCCAATAGGAAGAAATATCCTGAGCCAAAATACAAGATATTAGCTAAAATTTTTAAATGACTCAAAAGTTAGTTTTTAATAGACACTATTCAGGGATCTTAGCCAAGTGCTAATTTTGATGCAATTCATTTCTAGTTTGATAAATCAGACTAGGTGTGCATCCTCAGGTTAAAAATAATAGTAATGAACCGAGGTGTGGAGGAAGTCTTGAGGAGATAATATCAAAATATTATAATGATTTTTTCAAATAATTCTAGTTTCAAGCAAGATTCAAGGTACATATTTTTATTCCAATTTTAAAAATGTAGACTATAACTCAGTGATTGTTCAAGATTCTATTTTACAACTGAGATATTAAGTATCTGAACCTTGAACATTCTGACCCCAAAATTCATGCCCTTTAGACTACATTCTTTTATAAGTATGTACAGTGCTTGGCATGCTCATTCACACCTGTAGTTCCAGCATTTGGGGGGCTGAGGCAGAAGTGTTGTGAGTTCTAGACCAGCTTAAGAAACAGAATAAGTGTGGGGATTTTCATTCATGGCTGATGTACAAGATAAGATCCTTTCTCCAACAGAAAAGAGGAAAAGAAAGAAACAGGAGAAGGAGGGAGGCTTAGAAGAGTTGAGATCTTTCTAAACATCTCTTCCAGGACCTTTTGAACAAGCTCCTGTCAGAACTCCTTCCTGTGATTCCTTCAATGTGTCCTTTTGATTCTTCCCGTACCATTCTGACCTATGGACGCCCATGGAGGTTTGTGTAACCTCTGTTTTCAAAGACCCTCTTCCAACAAATTCCATCTTTCTACCTCCTGACCACCCATGCTGTTCACAAAAGCACTTGCCTCCTAAAAACCTTATTCCATGCTTGTGTGTTACACATCCCCTCGCTTAGAATAGGATTTAATTATAATCACTCTTCATTTCTCATCATCAAAACATCTTCCAAAAGAGTTTTCTAGATGAGTGAATGCTACCATCTCATCACTCATATCTTTTCCTGATTGTCTGATTAGTAAATGCAAGCCAAATGAAGACTGCCAAGCATAAAACGATCACGTGTGACCACGCGTAGAGCTTTGGCAAGTAATTTTCTGATTAGCTTCCTTGTTTGTCATCCTCCAGGATGAATGCTACCAATACTGACAAAGCCTAAGCCCCTTTCCTTCCTCATTCATCGTACTGGGATGCCTGGCACAGTCAGTGACCTGTATGAAAATAGTGCTTCAAGAATTCAGAGTGTACTCCTACCAAGAAAAATGAGCTAGGTAAACATGTCTGCTTTTCGAACTCAGATCAGAATGTGGTCTAATATTTGATTTCTCTCACCCTTAGAACAAAAATCAGAATGAACCTCAGTCTGTATCCCTGAAAAATACACCATCCCTCAACTGCACAGCATCATGGCTAATTACTTGCAGCGACACACCGGGATGAGCATGTGGTATTTAAGTCCATTCACGGATACTATGAATTACTTAGTAACTAATCAGCACAGCCTAGTAAAATGTCCTGCAAATCAACTGTGGTCATTATAAGGATGAAACCTCATTTCTTTACCTTTTCAGGATTTCTTCTTTAAAACACAATAGGACTGATAGAGGCATTGCCTGTTGAACTTCCAGTGTGAAGTTATAGGGCATTGCGACCTTTGAAACTGCCATCTTGTACCTCCAAAATTAGGGACAACCAGTGGTATCCATTTGTCTCAAGGAAGCAAGAGAAATTTTAATTATTCTTTTTGTCGACTTCATTATATTTCATCTCTGAAATTCTTTGTATGAAGTGTAGTAAAATTTCTCATGTGAAATTTTGTCCAGACAACGAGTTCATTTGTGGGCTATCTTCCATTCATGTAACTCTAAAAAATTTTTGCAACAAAGTGTGATTCCCTCATCTGTCTCTGTTGGTACTGAAATTTCTTTAGGGCTCAGAGAAAAAATGTGTTTGTATTTTTTAAAGGAAAACCTATGGGAGATATCTTATACACTTAAACAAAAGCATAGTAGTTGTGTCAGATGCATGAAATCATAATGGAAAAATTGCTTGAGTTACATGAAGGTCTCAAAGATCTAGACTAATCAAACAAAACATTGAACAGCATAGAAAAATGCAGAAGCCAAGGCAGAAGGAGGAGAAAGATGTATGGAAGAACAAGGAATATAAGGATCAAGAATGAGGCCAGTTACAGTCAGTAAAATTTATTTCAGTGTTGAAAGAAATACAGGTAAGTGAGAATCTTAGACATCTGAACTGTATAGCATCATAATCCACTGAAATATCGGTCTACATCCAAACATTTTTAAATTACATATTAATCAGGATGGTGGACTACATGAACATATGTATTGTCATGAAATAAAACTTTCTAGGAAGCAGGAAGGGCAACTTGTCTTATTGTAATAAGTTGACAAACATCTTTCAAAAGTCAAGTAAATGCATTATGTACATGGAAGGCAGATATTTCTTTTTGTTTTAATTGCAAACAGGCAACACACTGCAGCCTCTCTGCCTCCATCCCCAAAGGATCATACAGATCTTCTCTTACAACTTTTCTGCTAACCCATCCCTTTGTCTCAACCCACAATTCCAGCAGACATTCCCTAGAAACCCAGAAGCCACATCTGCCCAGGAAAGAGGTGGGCAATCTTCCAATCTTCACTGTCCTTCCTCTCCTCCAAATCCAATCTCATCACCACCTACTCCCATGCCCTGCTCTGTAGCACACCTTCTGCTGTGGTCTCTCTTCTCTGTCCCAATTGCAAAGGCACTAAGCAAAACCTAAGGGCCTATGTAACGTTCCTCTAACCTATAGCTACCCTCAGCCATTCCTAACCCACCCCCATTCTTTTACATTTTTAGCTTTTTTGTTGCTATTATTTATTATTTATTACAATTTACTCACTTTGTATCGAGGCTGTAGCCCCTCCCTCCCACTTCTTACTCTTTGCACCTCCTCTAGTCTACTAATAGAGGAGGTCATCTTCTCCTATTATCTTACCCTAGCCTATCAGATCTCATCAGGACTGGCTGCATTGTCTTCCTCTGTGGACTAGCAAGGCTGCTCCCCCCTCGGGGGAGGTGATCAAAAAGACAACCACTGAGTTCATGTCAGAGATATTACCTGTTCCCATTATAGGGAACCCACTTGGACACTGAACTGCCATGTGCTATGTCTGTGCAAAGGGTCTAGGTCCTCTCTATGAATGATCCTTGGTTGGTACATCTGTCTCTGCAGGTCACCCTGGGCCCAGATTTTTGACTCTGTTGGTCTCCTTATAGAGCTCCTGTTTCTAAAGAATAAACAACAAGGAAGACCCTAAGAAAGATGCTTAATCCTCATTCAGGAAAGCAAACGGGATAGATATCAGAACAGGGAGAAGACAGGAAACAGGACAGGAGCTTACCACAGAGGGCCTCTGAATCACTCTACACAGCAGGCTCTTGCAGCAAATGCTGAGACTCATAGCCAAACTTTGGGCAGAGTGCAGGGAATCTTTTGAAGGAAGAGGGAAATAGAAAGGCCCATCCCCATTCTTAAGGACCAGCTCCCAACACCTAGAAACACATTCCATCTGGAATTCACAGTGGCCACACCCATCAGATCCCAAAAACCCATAGCAGCCACACTCCCCTAAGAACCAGAAAGGGTAACAGAAATCAAGAAATAAACACCCACTCAACAAAGATAGTGCCAGAGGTCAGCATCCACAATGACAATCCCGAAGTCAGATTCCACAAAGCCAGTGTTAAAAAAGAATCAGTAACAGCCAGGACAATATGTCTTCACTAGAGCCCAGCAACTCTACTACAATAGGGCCTGAGAAATTCACTGTAGCGGATGCACAAAACAAAGACTTCAAAATAGCCTTTATGAGTATGATAGAGGCCCTTAAAGATAAAATGAATAAATTCATTAAAGAAATGTATGAAAATAGATGCAAAGAAATGAACAAAAGAGGTCAATACCTGTAAGTAAAAATAGAATAAAAAGAAACAAAAAAAATTATAAATAAATGTTTAAATGTATATATAAAGAAATCATAAATAAAAAGAAAAAGAAAATAAAGAAAAACCAAAATGAGGAAATCTAGGAATGAAAACTTTTAGGTACTCAAACAGGAACCTAAGAGGTAAGCCTCACGAAACAGAATACAAGAGATAGAAGAGAAAATCTCAGGCATTGAAGGCACAAAAGAAGAAATGGATACCTCGGTCAAATTAAAAATTCACATCTAAAAACTTCAAGACAAAAACATCCACAAAACTGAAAAAGCCAAAATTACAAATAATAGCAAGGAAAGAAAAGAAACCCAGGTCAAAGGTACAAATATATATATATATATATATATATATATATATATATATATATATATTCAACAAAATCATAGAAGAAAAATTTCCTAACTTAAAGAAGGAAGTGCCTTCAAAGTTAAAAAAGCACATTGAATACTAAAGACTGGCCCAGAAAAGAAAGTCCACTTAGCACACAACAAATGAAGCACTAAATTTACAAGAATGTTAAAAGCTGCAAAGAAAAAAGACCAAATAATATATAAAGGCAGAATAACACTTGACTTCTCAGTGAAGGCTCTAAAAGTGCAAAAGGGATGGACAGATGTTCTACAAACTCTAAAATGACCACATATGCCTTCCCAGACTACTATACCAAGGAAAACTTTCTATCACAATAAGGGGAGAAAGAAAAAAATCCCATGATAAAACCAAATTTAAACATTATTTATCTACAAATCCAGTCCTACAGGGGTAATAGAAGGAAAACATCAACATGAAGATGTAAACTACACACAAGAAATAATTCTAGACAAGCAAATCAAAAGAGGGCGAAAATACACACACACACACACATACATACACACACACAAAACACATACACATATGTCCCATAGCTAAATAATGGGAATCAACAAACACTGCTCGTTGTTAATTTTTAATATCAATGGTTTCCTTTCCCCAATAAGAAGACACAGATTTGAAAAGGGGACCCATCCTTCTATTATAGCTCAGAAACACACCTGGACATCATGGATAGACACTACCTCAGGATAAAAAGATAGCACAATATATGTCAAGAATATGGGCCTAAGAAGCAAACTGGTGTGGCCATTGCAGTATCTGAGAAAATAGACTTCTAACCAAAACTAATGAGAAGAAATAGAGAAGGAAACTACATATTCATCCAAGAAGACATTCAACATGAGGATATTACAGTTCTTAAAAACTATACACTAAACACAAGGGCACTTGAGTTCATAAAAGAAACACTATTATGGCTTAATTTATGTACTGACCATCACACACTGATATTGGAAATCTTCAATACCCTATCTCACTAAGATACAGGTCCTCGAGATAAAAACTAAATAGAAAAATCTTAGAGTTAACTGACATCGTAAAAACAAATGGACCTGACAGATATTTACAGAACATTTCACCCAAACACAAAGAAATATACCTCCTTCTCAGTGTCTCTTATAACTTTCTCCAAAAGTTACCATACACATGTACACAAGACAATTTACAACAGAAACAAGAAAAGTAAAATAATACCCTGTATCTTATTCGAGCACCATGATTAAAGTTGGATATCAACAGAAGCAAAAGAAAGTTTACAAACTCATAAAAACTGAACAACTCACTACTGAATGAAAGATGAATCAAGACAGAAATTAAGGAAGAAAACACTTGATGAGTGTGAGGTGAAATATCAGAATTTTTTGATTTGCATTTCCATGATGACTAACAATGTTGAGCATTTTGTTAATTTCTCTGCCATTTGATATTTCTCTGTTGAGAATTATCTGCTTAGCTACAAACCCCATTTTTAATTGAATTATTTGGTTTGTTGGTGTCTAATTCCTTGAGTTCTTCATGTATTCTGGATATTAGCCCTTACTAGATGTAGGATCTTTTCCCAGTTTGTAGGCTGTGGTTTTGTTCTGATGACAGTGTCCTTTGCTTTACAGAAGCTACATAGAAGTTTCACCGAGGTCCCATTTATTAATTGTAGATCGTAGAGCCTGAGCTGTTGGTGTTCTGTTGAGGAAATTGTCTCCTGTATCAATGAGGTCAAGGTTCTTCCCCAATTTTTCTTCCAACAGTTTCAGTCTGTCTAGTTTTATGTTGAGATCTTTGAGCCACTTGTACTTTAATGATAGATATGGGTTTATTTGATTTTACACAGATCAGAATAACTAAGATAAAAAACTCAAGCAACAACACATACTGGAGAGGATATGTAGAAAGGGTGATTCCTCCTCCATTGCTGTTGGGAGTACAAACTTGTACAACCACCCTGGAAATCAATCTGGTGATTTCTCAGAAAATTAGGAATAGTGTTACTTCAAGATCCAGCTTATCACTCCTAGGCATATACTCAAATGATGCCCCACCACTCAATAAGGACATTTGCTCAACTATGTTCATAGCAGTTTTATTTGCAATAGCCAGAATCTGGAAATAATCTACGAGTCCCTCAACAGAGGAATGGATGCAGAAATTGTGGCACGTTTACACAATAGAATACTACTCAGAGATTTTTAAAAAAGAAAAAAAATATGAAATCTACAAGCAAATGGGTGGAACAGGAAAAATCATCCTGAGTGAGGTAGCCCAGAAACAGAAAGACAGGCATGCTATACACTCACCTATAAGAAGAAATTGGCCATATAATATAGGATAGTCATACTAAAATATACAGACCTAAAGGTGCTAAAAACTACCAAGGACCCTAGGGAGGATACTTAAATCTCATTCATAATGGCAAACAGGACAGACACCAGAAAAGTGGAAATGAGGAAACAGGAAGAAAGTCTACTATAGAGGGTCCTCTAAAAGAGTCCACCCAATGGGGGGGTCGAAGCAGATGCTGAGACTCACAGCCAAACTTTGGACAGAGTGCAGAGAGTCTTAGCAGAAGAAGAGGGGGATAGAAGGACATGGAGGAGATAGGAGCCCTACAAGGAGACGAACAAAGCTAAAAAATCTGAGCTCATGTGGTCCTGCAGAGACTGATTTATGCACCAACGAAGGAACATATAAGGAAAGGACCCAGAACCCCTGCTCAGATGTAGCCAATTGGCAGCTCAGTCTCCACATGGGTTCCTGAGTAAGGGGAGCAGAGGCTGCCTCTGACGTGAACTTGATTGCTTGATTGCCTGCTCTTTGATCATTTGCCCCTGGTGATACAGTCTTGCCAGGCCACAGAGAAAGTGGATCCATGCAATTCGAATGAGACTTGATAAGCTATAGGCAGATGGCAGAGGAGGAGAACTCTCCCTTTCAGTGGACTAGGGGAAAGGGATAGGGAAGAAGAGGAAGGGAGGGTAGGACTGGGAGGAGTTGAGGGAAGGGCTTCAAACAGGATGTAGTAAATAAATTGTGAAAAAAAATAAAATTATAAAACAGAAACCACACAACTAATCCAAAAAGAATTGCAAACGAGTCTCCCTGGTGAATAGCTAAGAACACCATTATTCAGACTACACAACAGCCTACAAACTGGGAAAAGATTTTTACCAACTAAACATCTGATAAAAGGCTAATATCAAAAATATGTAAAGAGTTAAGAAACTAGATATAAAAAAACTCAAATAATCCAATTTTAAAATGGGGTATAGACTGAAACAAAGAATTATCAAAAGAAGACTGTGAAATGACTAAGAAGCACTTACAGAAATGTTGACCATCCTTAGTCAACAGAGTAAAACAAATAAAACTACCTTGAGACTTCACCTTACACCTGTTAGAATGGCTACAGTCAATAAAACAACTGACAATCCACACTAGTGAAGATGTGTAGTAAGGGGAACACTTATCCATTTCTGGTGAAGTGCAAACTTACACAGCCACTATGGAAATCAGTATGGAGGTTTCTCAGAAAGATGGGAATCTATCAAGACCCAACTATACCACTCTTGGGCATAAAGCCAAAGGATTTTCCATAGTACAAAGACAACTATTTACAATATTCATTGTTTCTCTATTCATAACACCCAGAAATTGGGAATAATTGGGATGTTCATTAATGTATGAATGGATAAAGAAACTGTGATACATTTATAAGGTAGATTTATGATTTATTATTTGTACATTTATTGTTATTATATTATACATTTATTATTCAGTCTTTCTTTTAAAAAAGGAAATCATGAAATTTATAGGAAAATAGATAGAACTAGGAAAATAATCATGCTTGGTAAGGTAACTCAAACCCAGAAAGACAAATATGCTATGCTATCACTTATAGGGTGATGTTAGCTGTTAGGTCAATGATAATCAAGCTACAATCCAAAGAAACATAGAGGTTATGTATATAGTAAGAAACTTGTTGGAAAATAAATTTCCCTAGAAAGGGGAAATAAAAAGATAGTTATGAAAAAAACACAGTTATGGATGGACAAAGTGGAGATTAAAATAGGAAGATCAAATGGGGAAGAGGAGGGTAGAGACATACTAGGGAGAAGATATGGGCAGGAAAACTAAGATTAAGGGCCAACTCAGGGGTGGTCTATAAACCTAATACAGTAGAAGCTTCCTTATATATACAAAGATAACTTTAATGAAATTGTCAAATAAAGGGGAGACAGAGCCCCAGTTGAACATTTATTTTCAGCAGATGAAACTTGCAGTACTAGGAATAGGTCACATCTAATTGAGTTGTCCAATGAAGTTTCATGGGAACCCTTGAACAATCCAGGATGTTGCCAATGCTGTAAACTGTTCTCCACAGACTGACGGTAAGTCTTTATTGCTGAAGACAACAATACAACCTATTGAATACAGAGAAATAGAGCTGATGCCTATATAGAGCCTTTATCTCTATAAGCTAGTATTTGGTACCAAAAGGTACTCTTCATACTACCAAAAAGAAAGGTAAACACCAACCCAACTACAAACCTTTATATCTACTATCTACGGTGGTCTTCGGCTTCAATATACAATAACAATAGGGAAATGGCAGCATGATGTTTGTGGTAATAATTAACTAATATCTGACTATATTTAAGGCCCAGGCTCACTCCATAAGATGGAACTCATTCCCAGGATTGCTTGGGTAGCCAAGAACCTGAGATTAGATAGGCCATTAACCTAGGGAAAACCCAAATACTACTGTTCTGCTAAAAGAACATAGCAATAAAATGACCCTTAATGACATTCTGCTATATCCATATATCTATGTCTTGCCTAGTCAGCATTCAGATAAGCTTCCTCCTGCAATGGATGGTAACAAATACACAGACCCACAACCAAACAATGTGCAGATACTGGGAGACCATGGAATATACACCCCTAAATGGGATGTCCCCATTAAATCCTTCCTTTCCAGGCTCAGGGGACCCTGCAGAAAAGGTGGCAGAAATAATATACGAACCAGATGGAATGGAGGACATCAACAAAAGAAGGCTTTCTAAACACAGCAGGACCAACTCACAGAATGCACATGTGAACTCACAGAGACTATGGCAGCATGTACATGACATGCATGGGTCTGGACCAGATAGGGTCCTTGATGGGAAAGGAGAAATGGACACAAGCTCTCATCCCTAACCCAGAAGTTATCTCCAATTGATAACCAATTGCAAATGGAAAAAGTTCGTTTTCTCCAAGGCAGTCTCACTGGGGAAACAAACTATTTTTAAGGGTAGGTCCCATGCCTAGCAGTAGATGTCCAGCAGAAAATGAACTCAGTGGCATCTTTGGAAGATTTTTGTCTCATAATGTTATAACAAGGAATTTTTTTATCTTACAGGTCTTTTGTGTGTACCTTATGGCTTCTGGTTTTGTGTATTTATGGGATTTCTGTTGGTATTAATGTATGTCTCTGAATCTGTATTATTTCTTATGCTGGAAAGAGTCATGTGATAGGAAGCCATTAAATATATTATGTGAAAAAATTATTTTCAATAAAATAAAAAATAAAATTGCAAACATATCTACAATGTACTTTGGTTTTATCTATCCCCCACTATCTCCCTTTAGCTCATCCAGGATCAACTAACTCATGTCTATATATTATTGTTGCTTTCATGGTTGTTAATGGTCCCCTGAGTCCAATTACTGCTGTCATATGTGCATGGATATGGAGTCATGCACTAGGTCACTGGCAAAGTAGAAGTGGTCACACCCTCCAAAGAAAAGAGACTCTCTCCACCTCAGCAGTAGGGACTGCCAATAGCTCTTTAGCTAGTGATAGGGCTTAGGAAGCTACTCCTTAATTCATGCTGGATTTTTGTCTGGCTTGATGTTGTACAGGTCCTGTGCAGACAAACACAACTGCTGTAAGTTGATATGTGCCTCGGCCCTATCATACCCCAAAGTCACCATTCCACAATTCTCCTCCCCATCCTTCAGCTCATATTCTTTTTCCCTGCTTTTCCATGATATCCTCTGAGCATTGGGTGGGTAAAGTCGATATCATTGGTGTAGGGGGTCAATCTAAGATGGAAATACATCCATGCTCATGGATTGTTTGAGTCAATATTGTGACAATAACCTTTCTACCATAACTTACAGTTACAATGCCATCCAAATTAAAACCTTCATGATATTCCTCATACTGTTAGGAGAAAAAAAACCCTCCTATTTATATGGAACCACAAAAGACCCCAATTTGATGAGAGCAATCCTGAGCAAAATGAATAATGCTGGAAGGATCACCACACTAAATGTCAAGATATAGTATAGAGTTTTAGTAACAAAAATATAATACTGACACAAACATAGACATAAAGATCAATGGAGTAAGACAGAAGACCTAAATATGAATGCACATAACTACAATCATCTGCTCTCTGACAAGGATGCAAAAACCACAAACTGGGAAAAAAAGACAGCATCTTCAACAAATGGAAATAGGAAAGCTGGAGGTCCACATGTATAAGAATGAAATTAGAAACAACCCTTAGAGCTACTGCTTTCATCAAAGTGGAAGATTAGAAAGTCAACATACAAAATCTGTATGCTTCCTATATCCTAATGACAGATTAAAAAAAAAAACAAGGAAAAAATTAAGGATACAATATCATCAAAATTGCCATAAATTTAGAATAACAATAATAACAACAAACAACTAAGTGTCTGGTAATAAACATTATCAGTGAAATAAAATATCTTTATAATGAAAACTTTAGGACACTGGAAAAATTAGGGAAGTCATAGGGAAGAATTGATCTTACAAAAATATTCATCCTACCAAAAGTAACTATAGATGTTCTACAGTCACAATAAAGATTCCAAAACCATTCATCTTAGACAAATCTTAAAATTACATGGATTTTTTAAAAAAACAAGGCTTACCAAAGAAATCTTGAACCAAAAAAAAAATACTGTGGAGGGTATCATTCACCCATATTTCAACTTAGAATACAGAGTAATCACACTATAAACAGAAGAGCAATATGATACTGGCACAAAACTAAATTCGTTGATATTTCTATACATAGTTTTACAAGCCATAACTTTCCATTCCAAAAAAAGCATATTCAACAGGAAAAATATTGCCAGAAAATCTAAATACATTCATGGGAAAGCTTTGTTAACTCCTGGCTATCTGCCTATTGTCAGCCATCTAAAACTATCTTGTTTTACATGCTAATATGTATCAAACATGCAGTGCTTTAATATGTCTTAATAATGTTTCCTATTAATTAGATTCATTGTGTTTATTTTGATACATGCATACAGGAATATGGTGCTCACTTTTTGAAGTAATTGAGACTTATGCCATGTTTTTAAAGTTACTGGTTCGTGATCAAATATAATTTTGCCATAGTAAATTTCTTTTGAAAAAAAAAAGGAAGATTCACTTGAATTTCATATCTGCTCCATCGATTTCACATAGAATCTCCAAATAAAAATATTACAGATAAGTCCACTTATACACAAATATTTTATGTGCTAACTTTGAAACTTAAAGCTTCAAACCTATGAATATTTAAGGAGACTACAAAGACCTACATACTCAGATTGAGTTGTTTCATCTTCCTGCACAAGAAACTCCAGTCTTAAAGGTTTAACGAAGCAAGCCAGCATCCCTAGCGCCAGCCCTGAGCTCCCGATTTTTGGAAGCCAGAATCCCTTTCCTCCCTTCATCTTGCTCCATAGGTGGTCCCCGAGGTGCCTTTTCTGGAACATTTTTAATCTGGCCCATCCAGCAACCTGTGTATGGGGCATGGTTCACTGAATAGAAAATAAAGACACTGAAATTTGGTTCCATTTTCCTGTGACTCTGTGTAAATTGAAATTGGGTCATAAGCTCTGCCTTGTCTAAAAGCAGTAGGTCAAGAAAACCATTTCATAACTTAATGTGAAGGGATCGTCTGATCCATGTTACCATGGCATTTACTTCAAGAAAGAACAAAGAAAACAGCTCGAAATAGTAAAAGGCAGAATCCTTAGGGTTTCATCCTTTTTTTCCCATTCTTTCTTTGTTTTAATATTTTGTGTCAGTGTGTTTCAGTAGGAAAAGCTTTGGTGCCTGGGCAACTTTGCCAAAGAAAAAAGATCCCAGAACTCTTCTATTGGACTACTTCCTCGGTGTGTGTGGGGGGGGGGGAGGGGAGAAAATGCACCTGCCAATTACACTGTGAGAGAAAAAATAATCTTACCTCCCACCCCCACAGCATTTTATGCAGGTGAATTTAGGCTCAAATGAACATCTGAGACAGTCTTAATGGGTAAAATATGGAAGGCCCTCTCCCAAAGCTATCAACACTGAAGGTATACCATGTGATTAATTAGGTAAGGTTTGTCAAGCTGATGAGATGCTTCTAGCAGCTAGTCAGAAGACATAAATGAATAATGCAACTTAGAGATGGGTAGTGGAGACTGTAGTCCAAAAGGTATGATATATAACAGGTCAAACCTCTATGGAAGCAAGGCAGACACCTCCTATGAAGTTCAGACAAAGACAAAGACATATTGCACTGGTTTTCATTCTCCCATTGGGATAAATCTGTCTATGCTTCACTTGCCATTTTACAAACAGGTGCAAATGCCACAATCTAAAATAGTGGTGGACACCAACACTTAGGACTCTAACTTACGATTGATTGAATTACAGATCATTTTATTCTTGACACAAAAACAATGTGTTTTCAACAGAAACCATAGTGCAAGTTTTGGTTTCTTATATTTTTCCCAAGCCAGTGGCATGCAGGAGTATTCTCTGTAGTTATGGAGAGCAATAGCGGATAGATGGACATCACCCACAGGATGACAAGTGAATTAATGTCTACAGAGTACTGTGCAGCTAAGCTATGATCCTTTATAGGATGACATGGATTGATGATTCGTGATAAGATCCAATTTGTGATGGTTGGTCAGTATGCTATCAAACTGTAAATTGAGGAGCGTCTGTATTCCATGCCCAAGTGCAGGAGGGCTTAGCCATCTCTTCAGTGTGGTCAGAAGAGGCCTTGGGAACTGTTCAAATAGATTCTCTGCTAGAGCCACTACCCAGCTGCTATGTGAATGTCTATGGCTAATCTCTCAGAAAACAACTTTCTATTTGGTTATCTAGAAAGAGGCTACACCTTACTTGTTCTTACAGCATCTTCACTGAAGCTCCTCTGTGTTTCTCAAAGTTTCCTATTATCGTTTGGGCCTCCACTGAATTCCTGATGAGACACTTTTTCTCAGCTCTTCTAAAAAAAAGACAGATAACTAAGATTCTGCCCTCAATCCGTATCTGTGCTGTAGGACCTCATTCTATGAGACTAGGGAGTGAAATAATATCTTTGCAGGGAGTGGGTTTGGGGGAGGGGAAGGTTTCCAAAAAGGAAGAGGGCTAGGCTAACAAGAAAGAATGATGGTAGCAGCAATCTGCCAAAGTGTGTGAGAAAAGGGACTGAGCTTCCTGGAAGCAGCAGACAAGACAGTTGGAAACCAAAGGCTGTGTACGCCAACAGCCATTATGAAATTATAGTTGCAATGTCACCATGAATTGAGTTGCTGCTGTGTGCCAAACACATAGACATTATTTGTGCCATAACATTATCTAATCATCACCCCTGTTCTATCAGCTATTAATCCCTGCTTGTCTTCCCAGAGGAAGTGGAGATTCAGATGCCGGGGGAGGGTGTTTAACTATTACCAGGGATTCATCTCAAAGCCTGGATGCATCCAAGATTGATTCTGCAGATTTGACCACAAGAATGCCACTAAGAGTAATGAATTCTTCAGCAGGTGAATCCTCTAACCAGTAACAAAACTGTGATTCCAGAAGATTTCAGTACTTGGGTTTGGGAGCAGCACTGACTACAATGAAGGGAAACTGTAATTTTCATCCATATCCTGCTTTTACCTTATACCTTTTCATATTCAGAGTAAGATTCTTTTACTTTGCTCCAGCGAGAAAGCTTTTCAGAACACTGATCCAAACACAGAATTTTGACTTTTGTCACATCAGGTTTTATCTCAACTTGACAACTTCAATTCTCTTGCTTCTCTGAACTCTTTTCTCCACATGATCTCTCTTTCTCTCTCTCTCTCTTGCTCTCTCAAAAGTTTATTACTCAGATCAGATTAAAGAACAGCCATAGGAAGCTTCAGGATTACTAAGTAACAGGATCCAACCCAAGGCAGAAGTTACCTCGACCTGGTGCTGTTTATCACCCTGTAACCTTTTAACTGGTAACATATAAAAGAGATAGGAGGTGGTAATTGCTTTTTAAATTTAATTTTATTTATATATTTATTGATTACAATTTATTCACTTTGTATCCCCACTGCAGCCCCTCCCTTGGCTCCTCCCTGTCCCACCCACCCTGCCTCATCTCCCACTATGCCCTTTCCCTAGTCTCCTGATAGGGAAGGACCTCCTCATCTGACTCTAGCTTATCAGGTCTTATCAAGGCTGCCTGCATCATCTTCCTCTGTGGCCTGTTAAAGGTGGACCCCCAAGGGGGTGGTGATCAAAGAGCCAGCCAATGAGTTCCTGTCGGAGGCAGCCCCTGTACCCCTTACTAGGGAACCCACTTGAAAACTGAGCTGTCAATGGGCTTCCTTTGAGCAGGACATCTAGGTCCTCTCCATGCATGGTCCTTGGTTGGAGTATCAGTCTCTGCAGGATCCCCTGAGCCCAGGTATTTTGGCTCTGTTGTTCTCCTTATGGAGTTCCTGTCCCCTCCAGGTCTTTCTATTTCCTTCTTCTTCCCTAAGGATTCTGGCACTCTGCCCAAAGTTTGGCTATGAGTCTCAGTATCTCCTTCAATACCCTGGTGGGTAGAGTCTTTCAGAGGTCCTCTGTGGAAGGCTCTGTCCTGTTCCTGTCTTCTACTAATTCAGATGTCTATCCTGTTTGCCCTTCTGAATGAGGATTAAGCATCTTCCCTAGGGTCCATCTTGTTTTTTAGCTTCTTTAGGGATATAGATTTTAGCATGTTTATCCTATATTATATGGCTAATATCCACTTTTAAGTGAGTATAGATCATATGTGTCTTTCTGCTTCTGGGGTACCTCACTCAGGACGATCTTTTCTAGTTCCCACCATTTGCCTGCCCATTTCATGATTTCCTTGGTTTTAATTGCTGAGTAGTATTCCATTGTGTAAATGTACCACACTTACTGTATCCATTCCTCCATAGGGATATCTAAGATGTTCCCAGATTCTGTCTATTACAAATAGAGCTTCTGATTGGGACAAGATGGCCATGCTGCTTCTGAGCTGCAGAACAACATTTTCAGTACAGCGACCAAGAGCCTGAACTCTGGGCCCTAAAACAATAGCCATTGTGTTTCCCAGGTGAGAGGAAACCCATGGTGCAGGAACCAACCTGTCTGGTCCATTCCCAGGACTCCCAACCAGAACCCAGAAGAGATCCCAGGTCATGCAGGCACTCCGTCTCCAGACCACAGCCACACACCTGTGTGTCCTGATCACCTTCCCAGGCTGAGCAGTGGGCACAAAAACACTGGGAGTCCCAATCTCCAGAAAAACCCACAGGGAAGGAAGGAAAGGGGACTGACCTAGGTCAGCCAGCCTTCCCTGGGAAAAGTGCCGAAGAAGGACAGGTGTGTGCTGCCATCTCTGAACTAGGCTCCACCCGTGAGCACAGAGACTTGCTGTGTGCCCAACTCTCCATCACAGAAGAACTGTGACACCCAGGACACCAGAGCCTGGGTTTCCCTGTTGGGAGAAAACCCCACAGGGAAGGAAACAAACAGGGACTGAGATAGGGTACCCAGGATCTCCCTGGAAAAGGTCCCCGAGACTGGCGGGTGTGCGCTGCCAGCCCAGAGACCTGTTGTGCACCAACTAGCCTCCTGCTGCTCCCATGAGAATGGTGCTCACCGGCCACTGACTACCACTAAGGTACTGGGGCACAGAGCTCCAACCTCAGACCTACAGAAGCCTGGGATCCCCAAGATCAACACCCAGACACTGCTCCAAGGGGCAATCAGTTATCCCTAACAAAACTGACCAAACCACAGGGCACTCAGGCAATAGCTGCAGCTCAATAAATTTACACCAAGAAACCCAGAAGCAGGGCAGCTGTCTTGAGGTCTTCTCTGGGTGATAGGAGAGCCCTCGTGACTAACAAGGACCACAGTTACCACTCAGGTTGGTGAGGTGAGCTGTGGCAATTCCTGAAAAATACTGGCCATTCAGTGACCATATCCAAAAAGCTGAGGAGGCTTCCTTCAGGAAAAACCATCTTCCTGCCAAGGGGATTCTCTCCACCACAGGATTCCAGGAACCAACAGAAACTAACAACCAATACCTAAGATAGCCCAATGGGTAGAGGCCAGTGTAAAAGCTCAACCAACAAAAGACAGAGCAATATGGCATCTCCAGAACCTAGTTATCCAAGGACAAGCAACCCTGGACACCCCAGCATAATTGAAATTCAAGAAGATGACCTAACATCTATGCTTATGAAGAAGATAGTGGAGGAAACAAATAAAATGCATAAAGATCTAGAGGAAGATAAAGTCAAACAGATTATGGCCATCCATAAAGAAATACAGGAAGTTGCAGCCAAACAGTTTGTGGCCTTTAGAGAGGAAATACTTAAATCACTGAAAGAAATAAAGAAATGGAGGCTTGTTCAAACAAACAGCTGAAGGAATTGAAGGAAAAACAGAAAAATACAGCCAGACAGGTGAAGGAAATCAACAAAAAGGCTCAAGATCTGAAGATAGAATTGGAAAAATTAAAGAAAACACAAATGGAGGAAATTATACAGAAAGAACTTAGGGAAGAAAGTAGGAACTACAGAGGTAAGCATAACCAATAGACTACAAGAGCTGGAAGAAAGAGTCTCAGGCGTGGAAGATACAATGGAAGAAATCTATGTATCTATCAAAGAATATGTTAAATCTAAAAAATTCCTGACATAGACCATCCAAGAAATTCAAGACAACATAAAAAGACAAAACCTAAGAATAATGGAATAGAGGAAAAAGAAGATTCCCTCCTCCAAGGCACAAAAAATATTTTCAACAAAATCATTGAAGAAAATTTCCCCAACTTAAAGGAGAGGCCAATAAGAATACAAGAGGCCTACAGAACACCAAATAAATTAGACCAGAAAAGAAAATCCTCCTGCCACATAATAATCAAAACGGTAAGTATAGAGAACAAAGAAAAAATACTAAAAGCTGCAAGGGAAAAAGGCCAAGTAACATATAATGGTAAACCCATCAGAATCACACCTGACTTCTCAATACACTATGAAAGCCAGAAGGGCCTGGACAGACATCATGCAGACCCTAAGAGAACACAGATGTCAGTCCAGACTACTACACCAAGCAAAACTCTTGGTCCTCATAGATGGGGAAAACAAAATATTCAATGACAAAAACAAATTTCAACAATACCTACATACAAATCCAGCATTTTCCCAACTTAAAAAAAGAAATGTCCATAAACATACAAGAAGCCTACAGAACACCAAATAGAGTAGACCAGAAAAGAAATATCTTTCATCACATCATAGTCAAAACACTAAACCTACAAAACAAAGAAAAAATATTAAAGGCAGCAAGGGAAAAGGGTCAAGTAACATATGAAGGTAGACCGATCAAAATCACACCAGACTACTCATCAGAAACTATGAAAGCCAGAAGGGCTTGGGCAGAAGTCATGCAGTCTTTAAGGGAACACAGATGCCAACCAAGACTACTATACCCAGCAAAGCTTTCAATCAACATAGATGGAGAAAACAAAATATTCCATGACAAAACAAAATTCATACAATACTAACACAGGGGCACTTCCTTCTCATTAAAGGAAAATTCCAACAGGAGGACATCATAATTTTGAACATTTATGCCCCAAATACAAGACCATCTACATATGTAAATCAAACAATATTAAAACTTAAATCACACATTAATCCCAACACCCTAATAGTGGGAGACTTCACCACTCCACTCTTACCAAGGGAAAGATCATCTGGTCAGAAGCAAAACAGAGAAACAAGGGCACAAACAGACACCCTAAATCAAATGGACTTAATAGATGTCTACAGAGCCTTTCATCCTAGATCAGCACCTCATGGAACCTTCTCCAAAATAGACCATATAGTTGGTCACAAAGCAAGACTCAGCAGATACAAGAAGACTGAAATAATCCCTTGTATCCTATCCGACCACCACGGTCTAAAGCTGAACCTCAACAACAACAGAAATAGCAAAAGGCCTGCACATACATGGAAACTGAACAACTTGCTACTCAAGGACAGCTTGGTTAGGGAAAAAATTAAGAAAGAAATTAAAGATTTCCTAGAATTCAGTGATAATGAAAGCACAACATACCCA
>CM053743.1:30592620-30693159 GCA_028658305.1 Pachyuromys duprasi
GTTCCATAATAATGGGAACAGGGACTGCCTCTGACATGAACTGATTGGCCTGCTCTTTGATCACCTCACCCTGATGGGGGAGCAGCCTTACCAGGCCACAGAGGAAGACAATGCAACCACTCCTGATGAGAGCTGATAGACTAGGATCAGAAGGAAGGAAAGGAAGACCTCCCCTATCAGTGGACTTGGGGAGGGGCATGTGTGTAGAAGGGGGAGGGAAGGTGGGATTGGGAGGGAAGGATGGAGGAGTTTATGGGGGGATACAAAGTGAATAAAGTGTAATTAATAAAAAATAAAATAAAAATAAGCACACATGTAAAAAAAAAAGAAATCAAAAATAAAGAAAAAGAAAAAATCAGCTACAATAAACAGAAGACAGCAATGAGAAGCTGTTTTACTATTTTACCAGATCCCATTGACTACTTCTTGAAGAAGGACCCAGTCATTTCTTGCACCCAGTATCCCTGGGTGACCCCAACTGTCTTACTTCTCATGAGATATCTTCCCCATGTGTCTCTTCTAAAAGGAATCTATTGCTTCCTCTTCCAAGATGAAGGAAACATCCCAACAAGGAATGACAGTTTTCACTGTCTCCAACTAGGTACCCCAGAACTGGCAAGAGCCTGCTGAGTTCCTGAAAACCACATGTTAGACCTACCCATCCTTTAGGTAAAGGAATGCTGATAGAACCTGAAAAGGGAGTATGAATATTTCCTGTACAAGATCCAGGAGTTACTTAGTTGGGGGAGCGGCTCTCTGAAGGACAAGGTTAGGACACTTGAGATAAGAACTAGGTGAGCTGCTGCCAGGGGTCAAAAGCCACACTGAAAACTTAAGGCCAACTTTATAAATAAATTTTTCTAAAAGTGTTGAAAAACATAAAACAGTAAGAAAAATATCCATTTAAAATAAAATTGTGGAATTTTATCTGTGGTGAACCTTTTTAATATCTAGCATGGCACTGGAGTTTTGGGAGGCTGTCTAGGCCTTTGCACTGCAAATACATGGGATGAGAGAGACAATTGATTGGCAGGTTCCATTTTCAAACTTGCTTATCAGGTGTAAGTTTGATAACATTTAAAAGAAGAATGGAAAGGATGTATAAATAGTTGAGATTTTTAAAAAAAGGGAAGGCTTCAGTATTTCTTTGGATAATGTTAGTGATAATTTGTTGTGTTGCAGTTTCCTCTAGATTAAAACCACCTATCTTGTAGAAAAGTTCCTGAAGACACAAAATGATTAAAAAGAAAAAAAGACAATTTAAAACAACAGGCTGTTCTATGGGATGAAACATTCCATCCTATAGGAAAGCTCGTTAAGGTCAGAAAGTAAACAACCCAATGGCTTCAGGAAGTTTCTGAAACTTAGCAGATTTACTAGACCTTTCCTATGTTAGTTACTTTTCTATTGCCATGGTGAAATCATGACCAGGGCAACTTATTAAGGAATTTATTTGGGCTTTTAGCTCCAGGAGGTTAGAATCCACACTGGTGGAACAAAGATGTAACAGCAAGAACAGGAAGCTGAATGCTTATCTCTTGACCGTAAAGCATAAAATAGAGAGACTGACCTAAAAAATGGCATGAGTCTCTAAAATCTCAAAGCCTACTTCCAGTAACATACTTCCTCTAATAATACTACAGCTTTTAAGAGTCCCCAAACAGCACTATCAACCGTGGACCACAAATTCGAATGACTAAGACTATGGGGAGGGGGGAGGGCATTTACTACTCTCTCTTTCTCAAACATATACAAGCCCTAAGAACTGCTATGAGACCCTCTCAGACAAACTGAGCTGTTGAGAAACAAAGACAAGGTGATACGTGTGGAAGGTGCTCACTTCCCAAGGGAAATGGACACTTCCCAATCTGTTGAGTTGCCTACAGATTGTAGTATGTGGTACAGGTTTCCCATACCCATGAGCTGTTGACCATACTGGAATGAGCTTTGGGTTGTTTTTTAGTCATTTCTGCTCCTTCAAGTAACTCTGACCCATAGTTCTGAAAGTAGCTTCAATAAAACACATTAGTTCATGAACTTAGACTTTGGTAGTATCTATAGTTTTATCTGTGGTCATTCCCTCTCTTCATTGAGTAGACATTTTTTCCCCTCCAGGCACAATGTCATACAAAGTAAACTTCACTTCAAAGAAAGAGATATGATAAGATGATTGCTTATTTCTCACTTCAAGACAAGTGAAAGTTTGAAAAATTACTCAGAGAATTTGAGACACACTCTTTAGAGTTCTGAAGGCATATCACGGTGGTAGAGGCAGACCTGGAAAGTGGGCTAAAATGCCAGCAGGTTGTACCTGCCTAAGACCCAATACTATTCAGCCAAGTAAATGGTGGCTATATTCCTATATTTGCTATGACAAATTACCACAAGCTTGTTAAGTTAAAGCTACACATTTTTTTTCAGAATTCTAGGTGTCATAAATGCAAAATCAAGCTGTTGGAATGGATCATGCTCCCTCTAGAGGTTCCAAGAATCATTTCATTTTCTGTTAGTTTTCAAAAGCTCTAGGAATTCTATGACTTGGAGTTCCCTACTTACAGTTTCTACCTTGATCTTCTCATGGCCTTCTCTGTATCTCTTTATATCTACATTTCTCATATATATATATATATATATATATATATATATATATATATATATATATATGACCTCTTATCTAAATGAGGTCATGTGTACATTTGGGGATAAGATTATTTTCAGGTACATTTAAAGACCCTGTAGGAATGCTGTGTTTATTTGATTTGTTTCATGGGAAAGTGATCCAAAAGCAGGCAACAGAGTCCATGTTAGGTACAACCCCCACTCTATTTGTTAGGAGACCCACATGAAGACCAAGTAGCCCATCAGTTACATATGTGGCATTTGTTGTATGCCTAGGCCTAGTCCACACATGCTGTTTGATTGGTGTTTCGGTGTCTGTAAGCCCCTATGGGCCTAGGATAATTGACTCTTTTGGACTTTGTGAGGAGTTCTTGTCTGCTCTGGGACCTTTCATCCTTCTCTTCACTCATCCACAAGACTCCCCGAGTTTCACCTAATGTTAATCCTAATGCAACTTGATGTGCCAGAATGGGTTTGTAAAGAGGGAGGGCTCCTGTTTTCTGAAGAGAAGGGGAGGGGGTAAAAAGGGGTAGAATGTGGGACCAGGAGGAGAGGAGGAAGGTGGCTGTGATCAGGATGTAAAATTAATAAACGAATAAATTTAATAGAATTTTATAAAAAGAGAAAAAAGACAAGGACCTGGATAAAGAGACCAATTCTCAAATGTCTAACCCTTTATCTGCTTTATTCCACAGGCCAGATTTACAGGCAAGTGTTACAATACTTGCCTGAATGATTTACAACAAAATTTGAATCGATATTTACAAGCAGAAGCCAGCCAAAGAAGGGAGACAAAACTGGTGGGTTTACAGAGAAAGGTAACCAGAAAATTAGAGGTGTCAAAACGTCAGAAATAAGAAACCAAAAAGACAGAGGTGCTGGTTTAGTTAAAGTAGTTGGTGATTAACCCAATGACAAAGCAGCCTCCAGGAAAATAATCCCCAAGTCACCTAAGACAAGAAAGCCTAAAATCGCACTTAAGCCAGCCAGGAACTGAGCCACTAGTTTAAAAGACTTTCGTGTATTCCCTTTGACTTTTCCCACATCTCTTCCAAACCTGGTGACTTTGGATACTTTAGTTAACAAGTCTAGAAAGTAACTGAGAATGAAGGGAAAGACCACTCATGCCTCTTTATTCTTTCTTTTTTTTTTTTTCAGAGGCAAAGCCATTGTCTGCACTGGGTCTCATTGGAACAGGAGCTCAGAAAGCTTAAGTTTCCTGGAAGATGGAATAAAGACTAGGAAATAAGTCAATACATAAAATTTGAAAACCTAGATCACAGTTGTGTTTACCATTTGAAATCTATGACAAGATTTTATATCACCTACTAATGATGATTAAAATGCTAGGTCTGCCTAAAAATCTCATTCCAGAAGCCCAGAAATATCTTTGCCACCACCACAGACTGCATTTTAACACAACTGGAAATAGTAAAACAATGCAAACAGTCTTATCAGTCCAGATACACTCATAATTATACTCATAAAAGAGTATCTGAGAGGTCCCTGGACTCAGAACATTGTTAGGATGAACAACGACATTAATTTACTGTTTGTTTCAAACTGTTTCCCAGTCTCGAAGAAGAAAATGAGAATCAGATTCAGCTTACTCTCTAGATCAAGATACAAATGAGCCTAGGAGATATTAGATATTCAGTGTGATCTGACATCCACCTTCAATCCATCCTCACAGGGAAGATCAGCCTTGCTGTGCTGGGAGCCTTCCTCTGTGTAACATGCTGGCACTATGCAGAATCAACTGCTATGGAAGCTCAGACCCTTGGTTTTGGTCTCTTAAGAAGACCTTCCTTTCCCACAGATTAACCCCCTTTATTTGTTGCCAAATGACAGTGGTCAGCCTTGAAGCCATATACACACCACCAACAAAAGATAGGCCCAGTGGGTCATATTTATATATACATATGCACACATACACGCATCACAATAATTTTTTAAGAGGCTATCAGTTTGGGAGTGGGATTTGAGGGAAGGATTTGAGGAAGGGTAGCTGGGGGCAGGGACTGAAGGGAGAAATTAAGGTAATTCTTTTTCAATTTCAAGCGTTTTTTAAATACCTTCCCTTACATATTTGTTTGAGAAAATCTTTAGGCACTTTTTGTCATTAATGTTTGGAAAGACGCATTGTTACCCCTCAAATACTCTGCAGAAAGCAAATTAGGGTGGCTGTCGCTGAAGCCCTGAGCTGTCCATGCCTAGTAAAAGTAGGATCCCACTGTCCTCATGTGACCAGCATAATTCCCAGGGGTTTGAGGCTGTCAGTCTTTCCACATACTGTAAAAAAAAAGAAAGATAAAATACACCAAAATTCATTTTTTGCACAAATAATCACTTCTTATTTTGAATTAAATACTAAAACACATCTTCCATTATGCTAAAATATGGATGTTATGACAATTTCTACCCAATAAATATGCCCCTGGCAGAAACTAAAGAGCTCAAGAAAATGATCACACAATAACTTTCTCCCCAATGTTGTCGTTATGTTATTTAGTTAACTGTGAAAATTCAAGAAACAAAAAGCTATATGAATATTTGTGGATACAAACAAAACAAAATATGTTACAACCTCACAGAATACTTAGTATCCTGAAACTGAGAGGAAGTTCAAAATTTAGAAATGTAGAAAATTTAAATTATAAAATTAGGTAGGAAGTGTTATTGCTGAAATACATTAAGAACTTCCCCCAGAATATTAAAATATGAACCCCTAGAAAGATTTCATTTTATAAGTTTGTTAGGTGGTTATATGCTAAGCATTGCTGCCCAGAAAAAAGAAACTATCTCCCTAAATTATTTTTTGTATTATGAAATGTGAAGGACAATTTGGTTACTCATCAATAATTCATTCTACAAATGCTGCTGTGGAAGTGGATCCTGAATATCAGAACCTATGCTATATTATTAGGCACTGCCCTGATAAGACTCATTATCCATACACTTTTTAAATGTCTTCTTGCTCTAATAATAAAATTGTCTCTTTCTCTGCTGGGCACATGCTAAGGACCTAAACTATTCCGATTCCTTTAATTACTCCATCAGCTCAAGAGGGGAAGAGCTCACATTTCTCAACCAGACAGAGGCAGAATCAAAAAGGATGTCTTCTTTCCCCCTACATCCTGGTCAAGGGCAGCCCAGTTCATTGCTCAATTTACTAAACCATTACCTCTTGTAAAAAAAGGAGGGAGGTATTAATTTATTTTTAAAGAAAGTGATTATTCCTCCAAAGGAAAATTAATTACCCTCCAAGTACCACCATCTGTTTTAATGTTTTCAAGCCTAAACTTTGAAGAGAGGTGAAGTAACTTTAATATGTCCCCAGCGATAGAGCTCAAATGACTTTGTCATTAAGACAAAACAGAATCATCTTCCATCAAGAACTGGAAAAGGGATGGCACATGGGGAGCTAGGACATTGCCTTTAGAGCAGTGGTTCTCAACCTGTGGGTCACAATCCCTTTGGGGTTGATTGACCCTTTCACAGGGGTTACCTAAGCTCATTGGAAAGTGCAGATAGTTACACTGCAATTCATGACAGTGGCAAAATTACAGCTATGAAGTAGCAATGAAAATAATTGAATGGTTGGGTTCAGCACAACTTGAGGAATCGTATTAACCAGTCACAGCATTAGGAAAGTAGAGGACCACCGATCTAGCGCTCGTGGGAGATTCTCTGTAAAAGTAACTTTTATTTGCTTGGCTCAATTGCATCTCAAAAGCTTGCTGCTTCTGCCTCCTAATCTAGACCTAGTCCTAGAAGCTTCTAGCCTCCATCTAACCTAACCTAGGCCTAGGATGTTTTCAGCCTCTGAAATTTACTGCTGAATATGCTCACCCTTAATAGCTCTTACTGAGTTCTAGGCTGGCTGGTTTAACTCAGCTGCTCTAGCTAAACTGGAGCACCCCTCCCAACTAATTTATTCAGTCTGGCTTCTCTCAGCCTCTGAATTGCCCTGCTTGACCTCACACTAACTCAAGCAATCTGCTCTAATCTTCTAGCTGCTTCTTATTCTCTGGCTCATTCAGCCTTCACCTGAGTTTTCTCTCCTCTCTCTGCATTGCCCATTAAGTCTCTTCCCTTTCCTCTCTCTTCTGAGAGTTGGATGTATCCTATTCTGTCAAATCTTTCTCTGATTCATCATCGTTTCTGCCACTCAATTAGACATCACTTTCAAACATGGGTGCTTTCTTCTACAAACTAACTTTACTTTCATTATTTGGGATTAAAGATGTGTATGGAGCAGAAAAAAATACTGAGCCCTGGGGGTCCTGAAGAGAATAATACCCCAACCAAGGACAATGCATGGACAGGACCTAAAACCCCAACTCAGATGTAGCCCATGGGCTCAGTCTCCAAGTGGGGTCCCTAGTAAGGGGAGTAGGGGCTTTCTCTGGCATGAACTCAGTGGCAGGCTCTCTAATCACATCCCACTGTGGGGTGCAGCCTTGCCAGGCCACAGAGGAAGATGATGCAACCAGTCCTCATGAGACCTGATAGGTTAGGGTCAGATAGAATGGGAGGAGAACCTCCCCTATCAGAGGACTAGGGAAGGGGTATAGGGGAAGAATAGGGAGGGAAGGTGGGATTGAGAGCAGATGAGGGAGGGGGCTACAGCTGGGATACAAGGTGAATAAATTGTAATAAATTATTATAATTATAAAAGAAATAAAAAGACATGTAACACCACACCTGGATGGAAACTTTTCTTTACCTGAAACTTGTTCTATACCAGGCTGACCTTGACCTCAGATGTGCTTGCCTCTGTCTTCTTTGTTAGGCTTGTTTGTATTCCAGCCAGATTACACAGACCTAGAAGATCTTTGAATGTGATCTCTTGCTAGCTGGATCACACAGACCTAGAAAGTCTTTGGATGCTATCTCTTTCCAGAACAGCCATGTTCTAAATTAAAATTCCTCTACAATTCTCTTTGATACACAGCCCACTGCCTTTGCATCTAGATGAGCTCAAAAGAATGACATGAGGCAGTTACCCCCAGTTTCTGTAACACTGAGAAGAGAAACAGGAAAGGATATGAAATGATGATAGGATCCTGAAAATTAATTTGTAGCATGTTTTCATTTCATAGACAGTAAGTTTATACACTTAAAATATTTTAACATAGATTTACTCTTTGGAATCCTGTGAGTTCACAAGAGCTATGGTACTGGAGAAGAAAGGGGCCTGAGATCAAAGCAGCTCCTATGCTGTTCTTCAAGGATTGTTTTCACTGTTTTATCCCCAGATCAATTCTATGAAATAAGAATTATTGCATTTCGCAGATGTGAAAACAAGTGTTCAGAAAGGTTAATCTATCCAATATAGTTCCAAGTTGTAAATGTTCTTTGATGCTTGATTTGAAACTACTATTGCTACTCAAAAGGGTACAAAAGAAGTATGTGAAAGAAAATGATTATGACTTCAGTAAAATGAGTCCTAATTATGTTTACAAGTGTTAGGAAGAACTGATATTTGATTGCAAATGGATCTGATTCAGAACTCTGGGGTTTTTTATAATAATCCAAATTTGTACGAGTCTCTTACAGACTTAACATTTTGAATATGCTTTACACATTTTTTTCGTTTGGAATGTTTTTAGATTTACAGAAAAACTGCAGTAATGCTACAAACAAGTCTTGAGTGCCCCTTGTTTTGTTTCAGTTTCTCTCGGTGTCATCATTTAACATTTGCCAAATCTAAGAAAACAACAATGCTACCTTGCCATTATTTCAACGCCAGAATTCATGCAGAATCTGCCTGCTTCACAACCCATGCCCTGTCCCTCCCTATTCTAGCATCCTCTCAAGGATACTACATTGCACTTAGTTGCCATGACTCCCCAGTGCCCTGTGGGCTATGACAATTTCTCAGACTTTGCTTTTTATTCATGAGCCCGGCAGTTCTGAGGAGTGCTTGCAAGGTATTCTGTAAAACGTGCCTCAGTCTTGAATATTTGTTAAATCTGAAAATATGGTGTTAACACAACATGAACCACATAGGTGTACCTTTGTGGTTTATCCAGTCCCAAAGGAGCTTAAGAAGAACGGTGTGTTGAAAACTACTAAGAAATGGTGTGCTAATGGTGAGATACACAGTGGAACTTTGTAGAGTGATAGAAATGCTATCTATGGTAGCCTTGTCAGTACAAGTTTGGCTGTCTGGGGTCAGTAGAGGCCAGCAACTCCAGAAATAGATTTGAAACCAGAACAAACACAAAAATACTAATGAAAATGGGAGCTGTTTTCCTCATTTTTAGAGATGAAAATGCAAAATAGAGGATGGGTCTAAAAAACAGAGTTACTGGATTGTAGAGATGCTGGTCAAAGTACTCACCTTATAAGTACAGAGACCTGAATTTGAACCTCAGAAGCCATAAACAAAGAGCCAGGAATGATGATGTGTACAGGAGGTGTAGACAGGTAAATCTGTGGGGCTCACTGTCCACCCAACCTAGCTAAGTTCAAGACCCCGCCTCAAAAACCAAACCAAAACAAATACAAACAACAACAAAAACAAGGTGGACAAAGCCTACAGAATGGATTACACTAAGCTTGTCCTCATGCCTCCATTCAGCTTTCACCCTGTGACATCTGAAGGTTCGTAAATAAATTAAGGAAATTCAAGCATCTCATAGATAACTCTTTGAAACCAGTGACTAGCTGCACTCAACTCTATATAAACTCTAGGCCCGATCAAGAGAAAGCCAATACTTTCTTTAATGTCTTGGAAGTTAGAGGCTCTAACTATGAAAAGGAAAAGACATCTTTGTTTATGATTTCTTAGTACAGATCTTTTTCCTCAGTGACCTGGCTTCAGCTCCTACCTAACCATGTCCTTGGTAAATCATCTGGTTGTTAACCCCGAAAGAAATTCTTAAAAATTCTAAATAGTTAAATCATGACTCAATGAGTGAACATCTCTTAAACTGAAGTAATGTTGCAAGAATAGTGATTACCCCAGGCAGGAAAGAGTGAAAATCAATATAACATATGTCTAGACAGGCAGACACAATCTCTCCATAGGATGGATTTCTGTGTTTGATGGCTGTATGTCTTCTTTCTCCTTGGCCCTTATTTGAACTCTTTATATCAGAAAAGGCATCACAAGAAAATTGGCATAAAGACAAAGCAAACAGGCTTTCGTGTGTCATCTGTCCTTGCTCAGCAAGGTGACTACAGTAGGTAAAAAAAAAAAATCTCGTCACTGAAGTAATTCTAAATGTGCATAGTGAAAAGGAACTACAATGGAGCTGAGGGGCTTTCTCTGTTCTGTAAGGATCGGTGGGGATGGATTCTGTGACAGCTCACTGTTAAAACATCAGGCCACTTGTTTATTGATGAGTTCCAATTTTTATTTCCCTGCAGACTAGCCAAAAATCTGCTTCTCTACTTCCAGCTCAGGATAAATGTATTATACTAGACTGAAGAAGAGAATAGTTTTAAACCATAAGCTTTCTAAAGAAGATGAATCTGGATGAGGGGAAAACAGAGTCAGGTGATCATTTGTGTTCCTAAGTGAGTCATGTTTCTGTCCTTTGACTGAATAACTAGGTTGGTTTCAGATATGCAAAGAAAGCAGACTTCGGGGAAAGCTGCTGGAGAGAACTGAAATGTCTGCACAACTCAAGGGGATTATAAATTCCCAGAAGCAGTCCAGGAGCGTTGGTAAAAGAAGTACCACAGAATGTCAGAAATGGGACACTCAGCATGCAGTGTGGCCAGCAAGAACCACCCACAGGGAATGTTGAACAGAATGACACTTAAAAGCTTATGGCTTCATTATTGCACTTTCAACAACTTGATTCTACAGTGTGTAACTATATAGTACTCTTACTTGTCTTAATACGGAATCAAGAAAGAACTGAATGCCCACCAAAGCCAGTAGCAACAATGGAAGGTCCAAGATCAGGAACTATTATAAGGGACATTAATGAGAAGTCAGGGAATGCCGAACCTTGGAGACAGGAAAGCATGAAAGTGTGAGCCTTTTCTGAACTCACAAGAATCCTTTAAAGGGTTCCTGTGGACAGCCACAAGTCAAAGAAAGAGAATATGGCCCTGTCTGTCCTAAATCTTAAAGGTCAAGATGACCCCAGATCACATAAATTTCAGTGACAAATATAATCCGTTTTCTCTGTAGCTGAACCTTAACAAGCCATTTGCTGTCGTGTGTGTGTGTGTGTGTGTGTGTGTGTGTGTTTTAGGCTTGAAGAGTTTGAAATCAAGCACACTAGTAAATCCCTGATGATAGTCCATGGGAATACTGCTATCTAGCCTTCCCAATCACTCCAAAATCAACCCAGCACTGATCCCCACAGGTTCAGATTCACACAATTAAGTAGTTAATTTTTTCTCCCAAGTGCACAATTGTTAATGTTCAAAAATCTTCACATTGCATTGTTCACATTTTATTTTTAATTCAGGGAGCTAAAAACTGAAAGCTACGAGAAAAAATGGCACCAGCGGTAGAAAGTAAAATCTCTTCTACCTGACTAGCTACATGTCAAAGAATCAATGCCTGTTCCAAAAAGATGAGCATGAACTAGGGCGTAAAGTGCTGGCTGTTGAAAATTATGAAGATTGCTCAGCAATAATTCACAAAAAAAAGCCTGAACCCATGGTTACCATATTCCTACCATTCCCAAATGTAGTTCATTGAAAGAGACTTTGTCCTTGCCTGACAAGTTCCAGCCAGTGGTTTGGTGTCTATGCTCCTATCCATATAGAAGTATCCTCATAACATGTGTGTTCATTCAGAAAATATTTACTAGATGACTATCACATGACAAACTCCATCTTACAGAACAGAACAAGGAATACTTCCCCTGTAGGGCTCTTATACGCTGTGAGTAGACAGGCGATTACAGTCGGGAAATAGAAAGAGGAAAGAATTTCACGCACTGGAGCTGCCTATATCTCTACATGGTCTATGTCCATCACAGAGACAGCAGCGCAGAGATGAAGCTCAAGAGGCAGCAGTAAAACGCACGAGTAAGAACTCTGAACACAGATGTCCATTCTGAGGGCTACTAAAAGATCACACTGGAGGATGAGCTCACTGAATAGTGGCAGGACCAGAAAGCAGGAAGAACTAGTTACAAAATAAGCAAATGAAGGAATGGTCATCAAGCTTAAGTGGTAGGATGGCCATAGCAATAAACAGGTAGATAAATACCAGGTTTTGACTGATAGATAAGAAGGTGTGAAGATGTAGGGGGAGCCAAAATTATCACAAACTTTAAAGCCTGAATAATGAATAAACAGACTATTTACTGACCCTGGGGGAAGGGCAGAGACAGAGTGTCAGGCTGGGAGGTGAAGGTACTACTGAAGGAAAAATAGAATTAGAAGGATGGGATGTAAAAATAGATCTGCCCAGGAAACAGAAGGTTTTATGAACTAGGGTTGGGTGCTTGTGTGGTTGCTTGCTTTTAAACTAACAGCTTTTGTGCTGGCTAGTTTTATGCCAACTTGACACAAGCTAACGTTACCTGAAAAGAAGAAACCTCAATTAAGAAAATGCCTCCATAAGATCTGGCAGTAAAGCATTTTCTTAATTAGTGACTGAAAGGGGAAATCCCAGTCCATTGTGGGTGGTGCCATCCCTGGCCTGGTAGTCCTGGTTTCTATTAAGAAAGCAGGCTAAAGAAGCTATGAGACCCGCCGGCAATGGAGGAGGGTTCCTTTTTCTCCACATTCTCTCTGTCTGGGTGAGATGCTCAATCCTTACTCAGAAAGGCAAATGGGATAGACATCAAAAGAAGGTGAAAACAAGTAACAAGAGAGGAGCCTACCACAGAGGGCCTCTGAACGACTTTACTCAGCAGGGTATTAAATCAAATGCTGAAAATCATAGCCAAACTTTGGGCAGAGTGCAGGTAATTTTATGAAAGAAGAGGGAGATAGAAAGACCTGGAAGGGTTTGGAGTTCCACAAGAAGAACAATAGGACCAAAATAACTGGGCACAGGGGTCTTTTCTGAGACTGATATTCCAACCAAGGATCATTCATGGAGATAACCTAGAACCTCTGCACAGATGTACCCTGTGGCAGCTCAGTCTCCAAATGGACTCCTCAATAAGAGGAACAGAGACTGTCTCTGACATGAACTCAGTGGCTGGCTCTTTGATAATCTCTCACTGAAGAGGGGTGGGTTGCACAGCCTTACCAAGTTACAGAGGAAGATTATGAAAGACATTTCTGATGAGCCCTGATAGGCTAGGGTCAGATGGAAGGGGAGGAGGTCTTCTACTATCAGTGTACTGTGGAAGGGGCATGGGAGGAGATGAGGAAGACAAAACAATAGAGGAACTTCTGGAAATCTCGCCATTCCTGATTTCAAATTGCATTGCATAGCTGTAGTAATACAGAGTAAATGTTGATTGATGAAATTAAATTGAAGACCCAGACAGAAATCCATACATGATTTTTTTATAAAGAAGACATAAATACACACTAGAAAAGAGGTAGCCTCTTCAACAAATAGTGCTTGTCAAACTGGATAGATGCATTTAGAAAATTCAAATAAACCCATACTTACAACCCTTCACAAAACTCAAGTCCAATGGGATCAAAGACCTCAACGTAAAACCAGATACACTGAACCTGATAAAATGAGGAAGTGGAAAATATAGCCTTGCAATCATTGGCACAGGAGAATCTATACTGTATATTTAAGTGGATTATTTGGGGGTTTTGATATCTAGTTTCTTGAGTTCTTTATACACTTTAGATGTTAATCCTCTATCAGAAGTGAAGTTATTAAAACACTTTTCCCATTCTGTAGGCTACCTATTTGTCTGATCACATCCTTTTCTTAAAGAATCTTTTCAGTTTCATGAGATCCTATTTATTAATTGTTCCATAAACCTCCAAAAAATACACCCCTGCAGAGTAGGACAATATATCACAAGCAGAAGTTTATTACCAATATAATTTGCAGATAGTATTCAGATTTTACCCACTATATATTCAATCTTCATTTGCATAGAAGTTTATATTTACTTACTGGTATGTTACTTACTAAAAATTTATGTAATCACTACCACAGTCAAGATATAAAACAAAGCTATGTGACTGAAAACTGTGAGAACTGTGTTAATTAGACTTTGTGAATACTGAGAGCTGCAATGTTAAAGATCTGGAGTCAAATTTCTTGGACTATCTTTAGCCTCATCACTAATCACTTGTTACCCACCTCTGTATCTGACATAACCACATTTTTGTGACTCCTGAAGCATTGTGGTATCTTAAAAGACAACTAGTTAGCAATAAGCCATGCTATGGGAAGGACTGGAAAGATGGCTTAGTGAAAGAAAAAGTGACAAGTATACACAAATGCATCAGATACTGTTTTTTGTTTAGTACTAAATTTAAAAGCTAACTCAAAAGCTGTTTCTGACCTAGTTGTTATGAATACTGTACAATAAACATCTATATACAAGTTAAAAAAAAAAGAAGCCATGAGGAACAAGTCACTACCCACTTCGCCCTTTCACATCCTCTGCATCAACTCTTGCCTCCAGGTTCCTGCCCGGCTGAGTTCCTGCCCCCACTGCTTTTGATGGTGAAGTGTTATATAGAATTGTGAGTAAATTAACCAATTTCCCCTCCATGTTCCTGTTGGTCATGGTGTTTTACCACAGCAATAGTAACTCTAACTAAGACAGCTTTGAACCAAGCCATTCCCAGCAAACAGCACAAGTTACCATGAACATCCTGAGCCAGGGCAGCAGCTGGGCCGCAGTCACCAGGGCATTCAGGGACAAAAACACTTAGGTTCCCTCATCTCTATCCTTCTCTTTTATTTCTGTTTTATTTTTAAAACATTTTAGCATACAATTACTGGCATAAAATCCCCAGTTATAGTGCACTTGAAGGTAAAAAAACACCTCAAGCTTTGAACTCACAATTACAAATGACGTTTAAGCTATTGAATGGTTGCTCTCACAAGCCAGGTCCCATTTACCACCCTGATGTAAACAATACAAACAGCCACTGCAACTCTGAAGCAGAACCTCACATTAAAAGGCTTATATGGCTCCCAGTCTTGACTCTCAAATTCTCAAGATACAAGCTTAGATCGAGCCTGCATCCTGGAGCATACTAACTTTAGTCTAAGAAAGGCTCATGCCATAACACCCCACTAATCGTTTGCTGCAGACATCTGAATTGAGCTCAGAGGACAGGTGAGCTTTGGGCAGCTGAGTCTGTCAGAGTTCTCTCATGGCTATAAATGCCAGAGCGGAACTATTTCAAGAAGGAAATATGTAACTGGGCCCATGGCTTCAGAGATTTCAATCCGTAGTGAGAGGGCTCTGATATTTCTGGGTCTGTGAGGAGACAGAACACACGGGTGGAAGTAGGTGATGTGGCAGAAATGTCCTCTTTATGTCTGAAAAGAAGCAGAGAGAGACAGAGAGAGAGAGACAGAAAGAAACAGAGGGGGGGGGCAGGCAGGCAGAGAAATAAGGTAAACCTGAGCCAGCTGACCTCCCCTTTCTGTTTTTATTCTATTTGGTTCCTCCTCCCTTTGCACGGTGCCATCAGCGTTCAAGTGAGCCTTACCCCAAAAGTCGCTACCCTGCATGCCAACCATCTCTGAAAAGGCTGTCTAAGATACACTCAGAGGCATATGTTGATCTAATCTCCTAGAAGTCTCTCAAGTCAGTCAAGCTGAAAATCAAGACACATCAACACAGACTATGGATGAAACGAATGCCATGGCAGTACATGAAGATACGCCACCCTGTGACTGTGTCTACCAAAATTAATCCTTTTCATTAAAGGTATACTGTAAGACATTGGTCATGTAAATTATTGAGAATGTCAAGTGGTGAATATATACCATACTAATTCTGATTCATGAATAAATTGATCCACGGATTTTTGGATGTATGGATCAGTGAGTCATCACAGGGGTGGTTATGGTGTAAAATCACCTGGCTTATTGACATAAAAACTACCTGGCTTCTTCGCACTGGCTCATTACATGTCTGCTCTCTCCTGAGTCATGACTAAGCAAAAGGCCCTCACCAAATAACAAACCAACGCTGGCCCATGTTTTTGTACTTTCTGGCATGTCAACTAAATAAGCTTATTTTCTCTATATAGTTTATCCAGCCTCCAGAATTTTGTTATAACCGCACCAATAATATAAAAAGATCATTTAGGATATATGTGCATACAGAATGAAAAATGGTCAAAGAAAGAAATTTAAGATACAATATTAAGAGCAATGAGCAAAGAAATAGTCAATTGAGGAAAACAGAGAAGGAATGACCAAGGTTTCAGGAGGCAGAGCAACAGATTTTGTGGAGAGTACACTATTATGAAACCAGGGGGAGAAAGGGAATCGAGACAAAGGCCTGTGTGAAACAAGTATTTGTACAGAAGCCAGATACTCCACAGATGTGCAAGAAATGGTGGCAGGGAGGGGAAAACTCAGCGGTCTTGACAGAATGCGGGGACATGGGCCAGACTGTGGTGGGAGATGTGAGAGGGAAGTGAGAGAATGCTGACAGGCAGCTGCTGTCGGCCTGGGCAAGAACTGGAGCTCTCTGACACACAAGCCCTTGTGTCTGTAGTTCTGTGACTACAAATGTGAAGTGTGCCACAGCTGCGTTTGTTTTCATTGACAATCTCTGACACACTGAATCATGAATTCTGTTTTTGCGCCATGTTTTATGCAAATATGAGATTCTCGGGTGCTTATGTTAATTATGAATATAGATTTCTTTCCTGCCAATGCAATACCAGTCATAGAAAAAGTAAAAATGTACTGTTTAGTAAACATTTTTCACAATAATCCATATTTCTATGATATTTTAGTTCTTAAACTGTCTTCAGATGGACAGGAGCGTCCTCATTTAAAAAAAAAAAAACCTGAAGAAGTGCTTTACAGTGAGGTCTTCATATCTCTAGTTTTCAAGCCACTGAAAGCACCTTCAGCATGTGCCAGTTGCTAAGAGCAAAGGAAAGCCAACATGCTCACAGGCAGCAAAGTTTCACTTGTGGGGAGAATGTAATAGATAGATAGATAGATAGATAGATAGATAGATAGATAGATAGATAGATAGATAGATAGACAAACAAACAAATAAATCCAAAATAATGCTTTAAAGTTTTTTTCCTTTTAATTCAGAATTTCACCCTCCAAATAACTGTTTCTGACCTAGCCATTTTAAATATCCTGAGTCCTATTTTACAAATTCTTCATTAGTTTTTATTTTTCCTGTTTCTGTTATAAAATACCATAACGAAAGCAACTTACAAGACGAGGAGTTTATTTAGCTCACAGTTCAAGACACATTGCTTCACGCAGACAGCAGCAGCCTGAGGCAACTGGTCTCACTGCACCCAGGGTCAGGAAGTGAAAATTAAGAACAAGCGTGCTGCTAACTGCTTAGCTCCCTTTCCTCAACTTACACAGTCCAGAATCTTAGCTCAGGAATGCTACAAACCCATCTGGTTTGAGTCTTTTAGCTCAATTAATGCAAACATAAAAATCCCTCACAAGCATGCCCAAAGGTCCTTCTCCTAGCTTCTTCTAGTTTCTATCAAGCTGGCAATTTGCATCATCACATCTGCCTTAAGAATAAATGGAATCAGTTCTTTATTAGATGTTTGGTAGCTCCTTTACTGTCTCTCAACTATGGTATTAGATTTCATTTAAGATGCCTGGCTACTACCATGAGAGATGGGTGAAAAAAGTAGAAACCAAACTGGGGAAGAAGAAGAGGAAGAAGAAGAAGGAGGAGGAGGAGGAGGAGAATTCCCTAGTGTTCCATGCAAAGCCAAGTTTACCCAAACTCAAATACACAAATTTCTTAATGCAAGCCTAAAATTTTCTGTGAGTGACAGAGTAGAAGTTATAAATAATTGGAAAAGATCTTTCCTCAAAAGTCACACAAAAATCCTATCAACCCAGGATAATTCAGTTAGCCTTTTAGTGCAAGCCAAATAAGCAAATTCTCAGAGGTTCAATTTTCTCCTGCACGAAGATGAAGGCATCCACAATCGTAGAATTTGTTCCTGAATTGATATCTCTGTAGTACTTAACCCTTCTGGAATACCAAGTTACCCTAAATAATAGGCTAAAGAAATTCTAATTCAAACATCAGTTTTTAAAATAAAATATCCTTATGAAACACACAAAATCTTTGTATTTAAATCCTGAGTAATATCCATCAGGCACAGGGGTCTTTTCTGAGATTGATACGCTAAACAAGGACCATGCATTGAGATAACTTAGGACCTCTGCACAGAAGTAACCCATGGCAGCTCAGTGTCCAAGAAGGTTTCTCAATAATGGGAACAGGGACCTTCTCTGACATGAATTTATGGGCTGGCTCTTTGATCACTTCCACCTGAGAGGGGAGCAGCCTTACCAGTCCACAAAGGAAGACAAAGAACCCAGTCCTGATGAGACCTGATACACTAGGGTCAGATGTAAAGGGAGGAGGACTTACCCTATCATTGGACTGGGGGAGGGGCATAGAAGAGGGAGGGAGGATAAGATTGGGAGGGGGGCTACAGCTGGGATACAAAGTGAATAAACTGCAATTAATAAAAATAAATTTTCTTTTAAAAAAAGAAGCTGAAAAAAAATCCTGAGTAATGAAAAAAAAAGTCTTTGTTTTCGATCATTAAACCATATGTTTTCACATGCACCGAAAACAACTTTGTAAGAACAGGAAAAAAAAATGTAAACCACAATTCATAACTCATGACAGCCTCAGATCTGAGCTGAGGCACTTCAAACAGCTTTAACTGCTGTTGCCTACCACGGCAGCTTGCTCAGTGCCAAGCTCCCCTGTCGCCTGTGCAGAACAAGGTTGTGCTGATTGCCACAATACTACCTGGGCGAGCGCTACCAGAAACACTCCAGATTCATTACACACTTTATTTGGAATTGATCTTGGTTCCTATACATTCAGAAACCTTATAGTGTCACCACACTTTCCACGACCTACACACTCGGTGACACAGTTCCCTTTGTGATCACAACTCACAGTTTGCGAAACTCCACCAAATCGTAAAGGAGGAGCATGTGCTGAGTTAACAACCTGATTGCCTACTGAGGACTGGTCCTTAAGTCCACTGAAGGGGGTCAACAAAAACCAGCAACTTCTCTAACGGGTTGCTGCGAGGAAAAAAGTATGAACTGTATTCTTGGTGTGATATAAATGTATCACCAGCAGACTTCAAAAGTCTTTGGCTAACTTTGACTCATAAACAGCAAGGAATCAAGTTCTGCACTGACTGACAAAGTGACTAGAAGTTATTTATTCTGACAGGTGTAAGGTGAAATCTCAGGGTTGTTTTGATTTGCATCTCCCTGATGGCTAAGGATGTTGAACATTTCTTTGTTTTTCTGCCATTCTACAGTCCTCTACAGAGAGTTCTCTGTTTAGCTCCATACTCCATTTTTTAATTGGATTACTTGATTTGTTGCTTTTTAACTTCTTGAGTTCTTTATATATACTGGATATTAGCCCTCTGTCAGATATAGGATTGGTGAAGATCCTTTCCCAGTCTGTAGGCTGTTGTTTTGTTTTGATGACAGTGACTTTTGCTTTACAGAAGCTTTCAGTTTCATGAGGTCCCATTTATTCATTGCTGTTCTTAGAGCCTGTGCTGTTAGAAAGGGGCAGGGAGGAGATGAGGGAGGAATAGGGGGGATAAGGAGGGAATGTGGGAGGGGGCTATGGCTGGGATACAAAGTATATAACCTGTGATTAATATAAAATAAAAATGTTATTTAAAAAAGAAGTTATTTATTTTACGGGAATCTGACAGTAAGGGATGGCAAAAGACTGTAAACAGAACATATCAAAGACTAAAAAAAGTTCACCCCAGGTCACACAAAGTTAAAGATATTTTTAAACAGCCTAGTTGTCCATTGAATGATAAATGGATAATAAAAGTAAGTTGTTCACTTACACAATGGAAAGTTACTCAGCTGTTGAGAAAAATGAAATTATGATATTTGTAGGTAAATGGATAGAGCTAGAAAAAAATCATTTCAAGTAAGGTAAACCATACCCAAAAAGGCCAATAGTGTATGTTCTCTCTTATATGTAGATGTTAGCTTTTAAGCTTTCAATATGCATGCTATAATAAAAATAACCTCAGAATCAGAGAACTAGTAAGTGACCAGTAAGGAGGAGGGCATAGCCCAAGGAAGGGAAAATAGAATATATTGTTATGGAGAGATAAAGAGTAGGAGGCTTAAATAGACAGGAAATGGAAGAGTCTCTTACCAAAGCTATTGACTGTTTTCCAAAACCTAATGGTAAGGTGCTATTGCTAAAGACAACAGTTACTTCATAAAACAGAAAAGAAGAGTTGTTGCCTAACCGGAAGCTTCTCTCTCCTACTATTATTCTTCAGGATGGAAGGAACTCTGCACAGTATTGCAGAAAGGCAATCAACAATACCATCCATATACAAACCCCGCAACCTATGACAGCAACTTTCCTGCAAGATATGCTGGTGCAATTGTAGCACAAATGTTATGGGAGTATCCAACCACTTAATTGGATTTAGGATCCATTTTATGAGAAGAAAAGACATACTCAACACTTCTAAAGTAGTCAAGAACCTGAGACAAGACCTAGGGAAAATTTTAACATTATTATTTTTCTAAGGGAGCATAGCAATAAAATTACTCCTAATGACATAGAACCCATAGACGAGTGCCTCACTCAACCCTCATCAGATAAGCTTTTTTCTTGACTTGATGATAATTAGCACAGAGATTCACAACTGGAAAACGTGCAAAGAGCCAGAGACTTTGGAGCATTCAGTCCTGGGTAGGATGTCTCCATCAAAGCCCTCTCCCCAAGGCTCAGGCAAGTACGAAAAGAGAAGGCACAAAGAACTTAAGAGCCGGAGGTCAGAGGCGGCACAAGGAAATCGTGGCTTCCAGATACCACAGGACTGGCGCACATGTGAACTCACAGAGGCTGGCAGGACGTAAATAGCTGCACAGGTTTAAGCCAGATGATGTTCCAGCCCTGAGCGATGGAAGTAGACATGAACTTGACCTCTAACCAGAGGTTATTTGCAACTGATACCTACTGAAACAGATTTTTTTTTCTCCAATGCAGTGTCACTGGTATACTAACCATAGTTCAGGGCAGGCTCCATGCCCACAAGTAATTGACCAATATGAAACAAACTCCATGGATTTTTGTGAACTTTTTTGTTTCACTTTGGCACATTATGTCTTATTAATATTTGCTTATTTGTTCTGATATTCATTTTTGCTGGGGTGTTCTAAGACAGAGCGAATAATAAATAAATTTGAGTGGTAGAGAAGCAGGGAAGTCTTGGGTTGTGGGACGAGATCAAAATGTACCTCATGAAACTATATTTTTAAAAAAGCAAAGTTCTTACCATTTCAAAATTATGGGGAAGCTTTTGTCAAGAGTTGGTATGATGTTTACCAATGTGCTTCCTTTATCCAGGGAAATACATTCTCTGCCTCTGTATCATTATAGGACTGGTTTTGCCTTCTTCAACATAGAGAAACCAAAGGAAATAAATGAGGGGTGGAACCAAAAAATAAATGGGAAAATAGATAAAAAAGATAAATTGACTATTTGGCTGAATTGACCAATCAATTAATTCAAGAATCAACCTTGCAGTGCCATTCAATCTAGGGACATATCTTTCCTGAACTATTAAAAAGAGAAAGGTCAGGACCTCTTCCTCCAAGGTTACTATTCTAAAGGATGAAATAATGCTTTTATCAAACAATTAAATCGCTCAGCAAAATCAATTACTGATTGTATCCCAGATTCCTGGGAGAATTGCATCATAAAAAAAGTGCTCCTTTGTAAGTTGTCAAGGACAAGGACGCAGCATCTTCAAAACCTTTTTTTGGAAAACCACGGTGTTCATTAGTGTCTGCTTTGCAAAATGAAATGCTTCCATCTTCATACTTTCTAAGCAAATGAAAGCATATTACAAATAGGTCATTACCTGATTTCCCATCTCTCAGCATAAATGTATTCATTTTTAACATAATGATTCAAGAAGAAAATTTATTTTTCCAGAGGGTTGCCAGTATAACAGATTCTTCTCTATTTGTTTCCTATTCTCATCAACAACAATATCTTGAACATCACTTCTGAAAAGATGAAGCTTCCCTACTGCCACACAGTGGAGACATGGTTTGCTATGGCTGAAGAAGTGTGGGCACCTGCTGTGGGTTGCATGCAATTCCTGTTCTCATCACAGTAGGAAAATATTTCTTCCCTATATAACCAAAACCCAATATTTTATGTAACTGAGATTGTTTTTTGTATCAATTTTAATTATTCTTATATGATAAATTACCTTATTTTCTATTGTCCCCATGGATGAAAGTGTGAGAAAATTTCAGTCGAATCAAGCAATTTGTAACTGGCAGAAAACCTTCTTCTGGTGCTCATTATGAATCTGATGTCAGATCTTGCAGTTCTGAGGTGAAACTGCTCCTTTAATTAATGGTTTCTTTCCCCAAACTGGGAGATACTGGTATTTCATTTCACACTTGTGTTTCTAGATTAGTGCCTTGGAAAAATAAGCAAGAAAATCAGATACAAGGAAGAAAGCAGCATTTCTGTTCAGTTTTAGTCAGAAAGAAAAAATAAAAACAGGAATACTTACTACTTTAAGCATTTTTTACATCACCTAATTCAATAAGCAACCAGTTATAAATAGTTCTATTTGTGTGGTACCTATCCCTCCCTCCTATGTGAGATTTCATTCTGTGCCACTTTGTGATAGCATTTTTGCTTTCTGCTTCTGCAGGAATTTAATCCACATCATATACTCTCAAACTTTACCTCAGAGGTATGATTTTCTGGATACTAAAAGAGAAGCACTAAGTAAGTACTTAAGGCTCAGGTGATGATTTTCTCAGTAAAGAGTTTGCTCTCCAAGCATGAGGACCCAAGGCCAATCCTCAGCACTTAGGTAAAGAGGCAATAATGTGACAGGAGTGTTCCTGTACCCAGTACTGCACAGATGACAACAAGGCTGATCCTTAGAGGTGTCTGGCCAGCCTGCCATGCCAGACCTGTGGAATCCAAATGCAATGAGAGACCCTATGTCAAAAAGTAGAGAGATTGAGGAAGAACAACCAGTTTCAACCTCTGGCTTTCACAAGCACATACACCAACGCACATCCACTTGCACATGAATGGAGTAGATAATATGTTCAGCCCCCTACAATATCTATGACTTTCACATGTATAGATTCACCTAATCACAAATCAAAATTTGTGCAAGAGAAGTAACTGTATATGTACTGTAGTTGGACAGATACTTTTCTTGTCCTTACTTTATGTTCAGTAAAGTACACATGCTTACATTATTGAAAACTATAATGGATATTAAAATGCGTGTGTGTGCGTGTGTTTGTGTGTGTGTGGTGTGTGTGTGCCTTATCTCAGTTCCTCTAGAATACCTTGACTAAGGCACAATCCTTCACAGGGACCAAGGTACAGCTATATATGTTTATGTTCTCTTACTCCTCTTTGGAAAAAGACTCTTGGTCAACCTAAATTACTAGACATAGCCATTGTGCCTTTATAAATTTGATATATAAAATTTGGGTTTGGGGGTTTGGGTTTTTTAATATATAAAAATTACTCGAATGTGTAGTTTATAAATCATTGAAGCACAAATAAAGGCTTACAGATTTTTTTAATTTATTTCCAAATCTTTCAGAAGACCTGGCTTTGGGGAAGACTGCTTACTCAAGCATGGGGATTAGCACTCAGCTCGCCAGCATCCACATAGAAGCTGAGCACAGTGGTAGGAGTGTGTAACCTCTGCTCCAGACCTGGGCAGGGATAGGCAGGTCCTAGGACTTGATGGACAGGCAATCATGCCAAAAGAGGAGGCTCCAGGTACAGTGAGAGACCCAGCAGTAGAAAACAAAGGTGAGGAATGGCTGAGGAAGAAAACTCAAATTACCCCTGGCCTCAATACACATGCATACATGGTTTTACATATACACACCTGCCCTCCCACACTAATTTATATGTGTGTGTGTGTGTATATATATATATATATGTATATATATATATATATGCATGTGTGCATGTCACAGAAACATACACACATAAAAAAAAATGTGTTACTTGACCTTGCATGGAGAGGACCTAGACCCCCTGTTCAGAGGAAGCCCACAGGCTGCTCAGTTTCCAAGTGGGTTTCCTAATAAGGGGAACAGGGGCTGTTTCTGACATGAACTCAGTGGCTGGCTCTTTGATCACCCTCCTGGGGGGAATGCAGCCTTGCCAGGCCACAAAGGAAGATGATGCAACCAGACTTGATGAGACCTGATAGGCTAGGGCCAGAGGGAAGGAAAGGAGGACCTCTCCTACCAGTGGACTAGGAAAGGGCATAGCTGGAGAAGAGGGAGGGAGGATAGGTCAGGGAGGAGATGAGGGAGGGGGCTTCAGAGAGGATACAAAGTGAGTAAATTGTGATTAATTAATTAATTAGAACAACAAAAAAACTGTGTTACTGGAATTAATTGTGAGCCATCTAAGTTGAGATGGCTTCAGAACAGCAACCACCTTTATTAAAGTCGAATTGATTCTCTTTGCACGACCTGAAGTCTTGTTCACAGGGGATATTAAATGAAGAGATAATGAAAGGAAAACCAAACGATTCTCTGAACACACAGAGCCTCCTCCACTGTTGTTAGTCATTGAACTTTAGGATGAAAACCTGCCTCTTATGCAAATATCCCACAAGAGCATTGTCCTAAGTGGACAAGGTGTTTTAAGTTTAAATGCCTCCAGAGAAGATCTTTGCTCTCCTGTTGTGTACCACTTGACTCCATTATTCCCTGTTATAACTCAGCTCAGTGGCTTCCCCAAGTAGATTCAACTCTATGCCATCACCGTAGTAGACTTGCATATTTTATTTTTTAAGATGAAAATTAAGTTGTACTACATTCATATTGGGCAAAAAAGCTTAATATTTCTTGGCAGTACACCAAAAATTAATAAAATTTTAATACCCCTATTTGAATTACTACATATTTAGCTGTAAACGCCAGACAGTGCCATCTTCTTTTTCTTTAAATAAAAATAAAACATCTGTAATGTCTTCATTAAATGATGGTAGTTTAGCTATTACTTGTAAAATTTTTCATTGCTTTATTAAACATATTCATGCATAGATTTTAACCATAGCTTGCAGGAGCATGAGTTCCATAGCCTAGAAATGTAAATGCAGTATTCTTCAAGTGTGTTACCTACTATGAATGTCCAAACAATTTCTTATGGTAGGAGTACACAATAAAATTCTGTTAAGAGTTTCTAATTAGGGACAAATTTTCAACAAGTAAAATGATATACATTGTATTTCCTTACTAGACAAAAAACCCAAATAACTACCAAAGCATTATTTGCCACACCTGACATAAAGAACTATAAAAACTTCACCATAAACATTAAATGAATAATAAAACTCTTCATTATTACCCATGTGTGCTGATGTACTTTATAGAATGTTATATAACATCATGTATTATCTTAATTTTCAAATATCAGACTTATACAGAGTAAAATGAAAGCTTTTCTATAAGAAAAAACATAAGAGAAACATGTTTTTTTCTTATGCACATCAATGGAATTTTTTTTAAAAATGTGCAATTCCTGAGATTGTAAGATCTATTTTTATATTATAAGAAAAACTCAATTTTCTTACCAAGTTCATTTACTCATTTCATACATTTAACCTTCACATGTTACAGAAAAAAATAATCTAACATTTAAATTTCTTAAAATCAACCATCTACATATTGATTAAAAATAATTGATGAGAAAGCAAGAAAGGAATCAGCATATAGGTAAAAATCCACAGTTCTACAGTATCATTCACAAAAAAAAAAAAAAACTTAATGCCATTGAAATAATTAAATTCTAAATATGCTGGCCAAATTGTAGTTAAAGCATTTAGTGAGAAAAGCCACTAATTGCTTATTTTCTTTGTTACAACATCCAGAACAATACTGGAATGCACAAAGCAATCGGGCTGAAAATGTACCCATTGTCTCTGTAATCGAAGCACTGGGAGCACTGTCAGGGGCGTATTTATGGTGATGCAACTGGCCCGCAGGCAGAGAACAATGAACCAAACTACATATCCTCTTGTTCTCTTTTGGCATGAATTTTGCTCTTGCTTCTTGGTATGATAAAGCAGGTTGCTGGTCTCCTGCCTGGGCAGAGTCAATGCCACTAAGAACCAATTCATCACCTAAGGGAAACATCCTGCACTAATGGAAAATGGCGGGTGGCCAGGCCTAGCCTTCTGGTAACATGAGTAGCTAATTTTTGTCAGCTACACGGTATTGAGCATGATAGTATTGTGTAGACATGTTTGTTTTAATAGTGGCTCCTTCTCTTGTGTGCTGATTGATGGACCAGGTTAGCTCTTCCAGAGCCCCCCCCCCCCGCAAAAAAAAAAAATTGGGAAAAAGACAACATAAGGTTGAATATGAGAAACAGTATAAAGGAAAAGTGTAAAAGTAGAATAGAAATAGAAGAACCTAGTGGCTACTTGAAAAATAAATACTAAAATATCTTTAATGTGTTAGACTAAAATATTTCAATAGACTTTGCAGTCTTACAATGAAGGTTGAAACTCCTATCATTTATCAGCTATATAAATTTTGTCAAGTAATTAAAATTCAGAAACTCATTTTTTTGTTTTGATTCTTTATTTGGTTGTTTAATTTGGGCTTGATTATGAAGTTGTAAAAATAAAGCAAACTTTTATGAAAACTATACTAAGTAAGACCTACTATGTTTCTTATGCAATAGAGCTTCGACTTAACAAATTACTCAACCATAATATTCAAAGATTATATCCTCTTTTGTTCCATAGAGAAGAGGAGAGACTCTGATTGTGGTATCCATCTGAAAATGGTGTCATGGGTACAAGAGTAGAAATCCCTTTCCACCACAAAAGTCACCTGAATGAAACCAAAGAATTCCACTGCTGAATTTGTCTGTACATGTCAAGTAGACCAGAAGAGGCATCCCTCTGAAGATTGCTCACAGAGGAGCTTGCATCCTTGTTACCTAGTCTGAAGACGAAAATGCAATGTGACTTGGTAAAGGTCTGTCGGCTGACTTGTACATGGTACTAAACAAATCCATCAAGTTACTTTCTCCAAGACAGTGAGAAAAATAAAATGAGCTGAGCTTATTACAAAGCTGGGCGTGCTGGTACGGAATACAAAAACAAAAACAAAAACAAAATGTAGATTTCCTCTAGGCCTGACATGACCATCAGCCATCAAAGACCTGGAGTTGCTGGGATGTTCTACAGAGTTCTTGGCCCTCAGTCATGGCACTGAGATATAAGATATAATGCAGTGTTGATGGTGCTTTTAATACTCCATAGTAGGAGGGAAAGAGGGTCTCAGAAATTTTATCTGAAGTTGAGGCCTGTACTGCCTCCTGTGCCTACTCCAGCTGCAAGTGATTGGACAGAGTGTAGGATTAACTGAAAAAATGGATTCTAAGACTCAACTTCCTGGAGGCTGTCACCTATGACGGAGTAAAACTCTGCAGTGATGCAGCTCTTTTGAGATCACCTATACTCTTTTATAATCAACGCCTCAGTCATTAGGAAGCTTGATAAACTCTTTGGCTCACCAAATTGAACTTGGATCTAATCTATGAATTAAGAACAAAGCCTCAATGTGTTTACAACTCTACAAGGCTGATTGACTGATGGGATTGACTTCTGTGATTCTGAAGAGTTTTTAATGTTGCAACCTAGAGCCTAATTATTTTTTTTTAATCTGTCCCTTAAATTGCCATTCACTGGACACTGTTGGCTTCCTCTGTGTTTGACCTAACATCTCCTCTTATGCTTCTTAGGTAAAACCTTTTAGAATGTGCTAACAGAGCAATAGCTTGTAACAACCCAAAGCCTGCAAAAAGTATTCCCGCTTTGCTGCATACCATCTATTTGATGTTGCTTTCACTGTATTTTAAAGTGCCTTCATTTATGATGTTCTTTTGTTCTATAAAAATTTCACAAAACCATTATCATGTGGGAACACAGTAACCTGAATCCATGTTCCTGGATCATGATCACTCATTTGAATACAGAATAAACTACCTCTGAGGTGAAAGCTGTGTTTCTGCCTTGACAAATTGTTTTTTCATAAGTCACAAGTATCTTTTCTGAAGTGAACAGACTTTTGTTCATGTCGCTCCAGACAGGATCATGCACCAACATGTCACTAGATCAACTGGGTGGACCTCTCTGTGGACTGTACTTATGAACATATCTAGGCTCTAATACATAGTTTTTAAAAATATGTAATTGAAATTACAGAGAATTTTCCACATTGTAAAATATTGTTCCACATGAGAGCCATATTAGAAACAGTTAGAATGTAGAGACTTTTCTCTTGGTTCATCATGAACTCTGCATAATGTGAGCATTTTGAAAATGGTAAGATAGATGATAGATAGATAGATAGATACATACATACATACATACATACATACATACATACATACATACATACATAGAGATACACACATACACACACACAGATGGATGGAAAGCCATGAATATAAGAACAGAAAGGTCCCCAATGCTAGCCTGGTCCAGAAAACATCTACCAAACAGAAAAACTGTAGCATTTCTGCCTACACTGAAGAAATGACCATACCAAACAAAATAAGCCTTTATCCATACCATAGAGCTAGTTCTATTTGCAAGTCAGGACTTGAATGAGGTGAAATATGAGGAATAATGCTACCTCAAGATCCAGCTATACCACTCCTAGTCATATACCCAAAATATACACATGTATACAACAAGGGCATTTGCTCAACCATGTTCATAACAGCTTTATTCATAATAGCCAGAATCTGGAAACAACCCAGATAACGCTCAATTAAAGAATGGATACAGAAATTATGGTACACCTACACAATGGAATACTACTCAGCAGTAAAAATAAGGAAATCATGAAATTTGCAGGCAAATGGTGGGAACTAGAAGAGATCATCCTGAGTGAGCTATCCCAGAAGCAGAAAAACACACATGCTATATACTCATTTATAAATGGATATTAGAAATAAAATATAGGATAATTATACTAAAATCCGTACACCTACAGAAGATAAGCAAGAAGGAGGACCCTGGGTGATCAATCCTCTTTTGAAAAGGCAAAGAAGATGGACATCAGAAGAGGGAGAGAACAGGGATCAGGACAGAAGCCTACCACAGAGGGCCTCTGAAAGACTCTACCCAGCAGGGTATCAAAGCAGATGCTGAGACTCATAGTCAAACTTTGGACAGAGTGCAGAGAATCTTATGAAAGAAGGGGGAGACAGAAAGAACTGGAGGGAACAGGAGCTCTACAAGGAGACCAACAGAGCCAAGGATATCTGGGCCCAGGGAACCAAGGATATCTGGGCCCAGGGATCTTTTCTGAGACTGATACTCCAATCAAGTACCATGCAGGGAAATAACTAAAACCCCTGCACAGATGTTACCCACGGCAGCTTAGTATCTAAGTGGGTACCCTAATAAGGGGAACAGGCACTGTCTCTGGCATGAACTCAGTGGCTGACTCTTTGATCACCTCCCCCTAAGGGGCAGGACAGCCTTACCAGGACACAGAGAAAGACAATGCAGAGAGTCCTGATGAGACCTGATAGTCTAGGGTCAGATGGAAGAGGAGAGGAACTCCCCTAACAGTGGATGGGGGAAGGGAATGGTAGGAAAATGGGGAGGGGGGGCTGGATTGGGAAGGGACAAGAGAGGGGGCTACAGCTGGGATACAAAGTGAATAAATTGCAATAAATAAAAAAAGAAATTTAACAAGAAATATATGCAGAGTAGTCCATGTAAGTTCTCAGGACTGAAAACTGACCAATGTGGACTGCCCTCACTGTAGAAATTACATACCAGGAAGTTGTTGATATACTGCTAACTGTTGTCTAAAGAGATCTTCTTCCAGCTGGAGACCCACACATCCCATCACCTACAAAGGTGATTTATCTGTTACTGCCATCTCCGTTTCTTTCTTTTCAGAATAATAAATAAATCTGTCTTTCTCCCCGACTCTATTCAAAAGAATGAATTAGTTAATTAACCCATGAAACCCTTACCCATACACTAATACCAACACTCCCTGAACCACAGGGCTTGTGAGAAGTTTGGTATGGCTAGAAACAGGTGATCAGTACCAAGTTGTGGGCACTGACTTTGCCTAGAACTTAAACATTAAAATTTATAGTAAGAAATCATAGGAAGATATTGAAAAAGGAAGGCACAGAAGCTACAAAATGATGGAAAAATGTTTCATGTCTCTAGATAAACAGAATTAATATTATAAACTGTATATACTCCCAAAATTACTATATAGAATTTATGCAATAACTATCAAAATTCCCATATAATATTTTGCAGATTTAGAAAAGAAAAAACAATACAAGAATTTATATGGAACTACAGAAGATCACAAATAGTCAAAAACAATCCTAAGGGTTAAAAACAATGCTGGAGTTATTACAATCCTGGACTTCAAATTATGCTAAGAAAAACATTGATAAAGACAATGTTGACATAAACAGACTGGGAGACCAACGGAATAAAATAGAAGATCAGAAACAAAACATCAAAACTATGCCCTCTTAATTTTTGACATAGGATATGAAAGCATTACTTTGGAGAAAACGTAGCTTTTTCAACAAAAAGTGTTAGCAAAGTGTACTTCTCCCTGCAGAAGAGTAAGATCGTATTTATATCTTTCTCCATGTACCAAAAAACAAAAAAAAATCCGTTCCAAATGGATCAAAGACCTTAATTTAAACCTTAAAATACTGGAACTCTTAAAAGCAAACACAGGGCTACACTTCAGGATACTGGGATGGGAAGAAACTTTTAAGCAGAAGAGAGCAGCAACAGCACAGGAAGTAACCTCGGTTATCAACAGATGAGACTGCGTGAAAAGGAAAAGTCTCTGTACAGAGGGAAAACACTCAGAAGAATCAACACACACTCCACAGAATGAGAGAAAATATCTCTACCAGCTTTCTTCAAATAAAGGCTTCATATGTAGACTTTATAAATAACTACAGATATTAAATACAAAAAAACTGTCAATTAGTAAATGGGAAAGTAAAATGAATACAGTTTGTTGAAAGAAAGAAAGAAAGAAAGAAAGAAAGAAAGGGAGAGAGAGAGGGAGGGAGGGAGGGAGGGAGGGAAGGGAAGGAAAGGAAAGGAAACGGAAGGAAGAAAGGAAGACAAATAGTAGCTATTTTAAAGCGTGTTTAATATCCCTAGCCATCTGAGAAATGCAAATTAAGATACCTCAAGATACCATCTTATCCTAGTCAAATTGGCCATCATCAAGAAGTCTAACAACAAATGATAGAAGTGATGTGGACAGAAAGGAACCCTTTTTCATTGTTGGTGGGGTGTAAATTAATAAAGTCATAGTGGAATTCAGTTTCAGTTTTACTTAATATATTAAAAATATAATTATGACATGATCCAGCTATTTCACTCCTGGGCGTATACCCAGGTATCTCCATGTCCAACTATAGAAATAGTGATATCCCCATACTTATTGCTAGTTTATTCAAGGTGATAAAGAATTTGAATCAAATTAATTGTCTATCAACAAACGAATGGATAATGAAAATTTGGTACATATACAAAATGAAATACTACTCAGCTCTAAATGAAAATAAGTTAATTTTTTCAGGAAGATGGGCAGACATAAAATATAAAGAAGAGTTATGCAATCTCAGAAAGAAATATAGTGCATGCTCTGGTTCCTGTGTAGAATCTAGTCAATGTATATGTGTATTCCATATGTTTGTGTATCTGTATGTGTGTATGTGTATATGTATGTGTCTGTGTGTATGTACATGGGTATATTTATGGACATATGTACGATTGGGTACTTTCATACGTGAAGAAAAGAGCCAAAAGGCTAAATATAAGGGGATGAAGAAGCACAGAGGTACAGACATGAGTCTGAAAAGGACATACAGCTAGTTGTTTACTAATTCCAATTGCATCACGGGCATTTTAGATTGAATGGTGGATGAGGGTCTAAAATATATTTGACATAAAATATATTTAATACTGAAATTGTAAGATGCAGTTTGAGAACTCACAACTACTGCTCCAAGTGCCTACTGTACCTGCTTAAACATTCACCCAGTTGTATAGACTTCGGGTCTGGTAAATTTTGGTGTGTGGTATTTTTATTTACTTAAAAGTTTTTATAATAAACTTTATAAATTTAAATTTTAAAGTGACATTTGGGTAGTTACTGTCATTATTATGATTCCATCTGCATCAAATGTTTGTGAAGTATGCGTCGCCACAGTATATGCTTTATTAATTCCATCTTTTTATTTTTTAATTTTAACATTTTTATTTTATATTAATCACAGGTTATATACTTTGTATTCCAGCTGTAGCCCCCTACAGCATTCCCTCCCTATCCTCCCCTTCCCTCCCTCATCTCCTCCCTGCCCCTTTCCAAGTCCACTGATAGGGGAGGACCTCCTCCCCTTCCATCTAACTCTAGCTTATCAGGTCTCTTCAGGAATGGCTGTAATGTCCTCTTCTGTGGCCTAGCAAGGCTGCTCCTCCCTCGGGGGGTGGGGAGGTCAAAGAGCCAGCTATTGAGTTTATGTCCAAAATAGTCCCTGTTCCCCTTAGTAGTGTACCCAGTTGGATATTGAGCTACCATTTGCTACATACAAGCAAGGGTTCTAGGTTATATCCATACATGGTCCTTGGTTGGAGACAGTCTCATAAAAGACCCCTGTGCCCTGATATATTTGGTCCTTGCGGAGCTCCTGTCCTCTCCAGGTCATACTAACTCCCCCTTCTTTCATATTATTCCCTGCACTCTGCCAAAGGGTTGGTTATAATTCTTAATATTTGCTTTGATACCCTGCTAGGTAGAGTCTTTCCGAGGCCCTCTGTGGTAGGCTCTTGTCCTGCTACTTGTTTTCTCCTACATCCAATATCCATTGCATTTGATTTTCTAAGTGAAGATTCATCCTCTTACCCCAGGTCCTCTTTCTTGTTTATCTTCTTTAGGAGTATAGATTTCAGTATGTTTATCCTATCTTATAGGTCTATATAAGTGAGTATACACCATGTGTGTCTTTCTGCTTTGGGGATAGCTCACTCAGGATGATCATTTCCAGGTCCTACCATTTGCCTGCAAATTTCATGATTTCCTCCTTTTTAATTGCTGAGTAGTATTCCATTGTGTAAAAGTACCACAATTTCTGTATCCATTCCTCAACTGAAGGACATCTGGGTTGTTTCCAGGTTCTGGCTATTACGAATAAAGCAGCTACGAACATAGTTGAGCAAATGTCCTTGTTGTGTACTTGAGCATCTTTTAGATATATGCCTAGGAGTGGCATAGCTGGATCTTAAAGAATCACTATTCTTAATTGTCTAAGAAAAGGCCAAATTGATTTCCAGAGTGGTTGTGCAAGCTTACATTCCCACCAGCAATGGAGGAGGGTTCCTCTTTCTCCACAACCTCTCCAGCATGTGTTGTCACTTGAGTTTTTGATCTTAGCCATTCTGACAGGTGTAAGGTGAAATCTCAGAGTCGTTTTGATTTGCATCTCCCTGATGGCTAAGGATGTTGAGCATTTCTTTAAGTGTTTTTCTGCCATTCTACAGTCCTCTACAGAGAGTTCTCTGTTTAGCTCCATACCCCATTTTTTAATTGGATTACTTGATTTGTTGCTTTTTAACTTCTTGAGTTCTTTATATATACTGGATATTAGCCCTCTTTATACACTCAAGTTCTTCCCAAAAGAGAAGGGAAGGGAAGTCACTGAGGGTTCCATTTCCAGTTTTTTGTCATGAGTCATCGCAAGCTGAGCCTTCTCTTTGAGAGCAATGATCCTCTTAGGAACATTCCTTATCATACTAGAAATTTGGTTTCCAAAAGTCAGGTTGTCGGAGCCTACTTGATGCAGGTGTGTGTGTGTGTGTGTGTGTGTGTGTGTGTGTGTGTGTGTGTGTGTGTGTGTGTGACTGTGGGTGTCTCCGTTTGTGTGTGTATGTGCGTCTGTTTTTGTATATATGTGTGTATTTGTGTATGTGTATCTGTGTGTGTGCATTTGTGTGTGAATTTCAGTGATAAGGAAATGGAAGAGCTTGCAAGTCATTTTACTAAAAAGAGTGACATCATGCTTTGCTAAACTGTTCGTCACTAAGCTATATCAGCTAAATAATATTTTTAAGTCAATCCAGGCAAGAGCCTACCTCTCAGCAGTTATATCTTTCTGACGGAACTTTGCTTTTTCTGGGGGTGAACAGCCTTCTATAATCTACCGCTGTTTGCATCACATTGCTGTTACAGTATTGCCTTTGTTCTCTCGCAAATCCTGAATGTAAGGATATAGAAACACAACTACATCAGGAACCTTTCGACGTTTGGGTAGTGTTCTTTCAGTCAACACTTTGACTGTAAGTCTGGATCCCTAAAATGTAAAGATGTGCAGCGATCCTGCAAGCAGCTTAGAAGGGTACACACTCTCTAGGCCCCAGGATCATCAGAAAAAAAAAGTAGACTCAAATGAAAAAAGTCTCATACCTCTAAAACCCCTTCAAGTCATAAGGTGACATTTCTCATTGTGCCAGAAGCCCTTTGAACATGCTGAATTAGCAGTACAATTTAATGAGGATTAGGCTAATTTGACAGAGGTAGTAGGACACTTTCTTCATCCTGACTCACTTTAATTTCAATCTGCTGTCCAGTAGCTAAAGGGGAAGGTGTGTGTGACCTTTGCCAGAAAATTTGAGTCTCCAACTTGACAGAGCAGAATTGCTCCTCTTCAGATGTCAGGGTAACCACGATGCATGATGTTGATAGCGGTCAGATTGTCTGAGATATATATTTTCATTCACCTCCTTAGAGATCAGAGCTGACAAAACTGTAATAGCTTATTGAGTTCCAAATGACAATGACATACTGGATATCTTCGAGCACTTTTATTTATTTGACTTCCTTTGATTGCTTAGAATTTTTTTTAAAAAGCCCTTTATTCCACAAAATAATTATCATGCAACAATTTCAAAATAAATTTTCACATGTAATTATGAAATGCAATGTATGCCTCACCCTATGGTATGTGTACATAAATTACGAAAATTAATGAATGAATGGCATTCATGATTGCTTTCTCACTGGTTTAGCTATGAACTGTGATCTCAGAAGGGATGGAGGACACCAGGAGAACATGGCCCACTGAAATAACTAAGCAGGGCTCACATGGGCTCACACAGTCTGAAGCAGGAATTACAGAGCCTGTATGGGACTGCACTAGGTTCTCTTCGTATATGTTATGGCTGCCGCTTGTCATTTTTATGGGACTCCTAACAGTGGGCGCAGGTGTATTTCTGACTCTTTTGCCAGCTCTTGGGACTGTTGTTCTGGTATTGAGTTGTCTTCTCCAGCCTCAATGAGTGTTTTTTGCCTTGTCTTATAGTATGTTATTTTGTCCTATTTGACTGTCATCTCTTGGAGGCCTGCTCTTTTCTGAAGAGGGGGAATAGGTTTAGGAAAGAGGGGAGGGGAGGATAAGTAGGAGGAGTAGAGGGAGGGGAAACTGTGGTGTGGATATATTGTATGAGATAAAAATCTATTTTCAATAAAAAATAAAAATAAAAGAGTTCCTTCTATGTAAACACCATCATGAATATAGATCAGAAGCCAGAAGACATGTTCTGTAAAGGGTCAAGGAGTAAATGGCTCCAGCGTCATTGGTTGTGGTCTAAAAGTCAAGTTGAAAAACAGCATGCATGCTCTAAACTACCTTTCTTTTGTTCCAAATTATGTAGGCTTTGAATAGCATTTAATGTCAAAGAAACTGGCCTTGAGGGACCCTAGTTATGACACCTGTGGTATGTGTTTTGGTCACCTGCAGAACTACATCAAATGCAAGCTCCAACATCAGTGAGTCAAGGATCTAACTCCCAAGTTCTCAGTTTCTAAGCATCATTTCAAGTGGTGGGTATTGAACCCACAACCTTGGACAACCTTGAACAACCTTGAACCTTCTACCATTGAACTGCATCCCATGCCTGAGGTTCTATGTTCTCACAAGTTCTCAGTGAGGCTGCTTTTCTGAACCATACTTTGGGTGGTAAGACTAGTATATATAAAATTAAAATCAACCTCACATCACGGTGTGTAGCAATCAAGCAGACAGTAAGAAATGAGGAGCCACCTGGTATCCACTGCGCTAGGTGGCAGTGAAAACACAGAGGATGTAAACCTTGCCCACTGGAGCCTACAATCAAGATGTGCACACGACAGTAAGTAATTGGGGGATAAATAAAGGAGATTTTAAGTGACAAGTGAGTTCAGAGAAACAGAAAAATGGATGAAACCCAGGGGATGAAATAGAACAGATAAATTTCATGGTGAATCACAAAGAATGAACAGTAAAAGAAAGGAGGCTTAACACAGCATCTGTCCAGGTGGTAGAAATGAGTAAGGTTAGGGATGTGTCTGTAAATGCATGAACACATCATAATGAAAGCCCATTCTGTTGTACAATAATGAAAACGGCAGGGACGCAGGGATGTGGTGTGCCAGCTCTAGAATGTCTTCACAGAAATGCACGTGAGAAGCCACGTGGATACAAGGTGTGTGTGTGTGTGTGCGTGTGTGTGTGTGTGTGTGTGTGTGTAGTTATTACTTGATCCTATGGTCATTTTGAGAGGCTTTGGGTATTGTCACTGGAATGGAGGGGAGGTTTGTGGAACTCTGCTATAAGACACTTGTGGTAACCACTCTGCAGCTATCTCACAGCAAGACCCCTTTTGACTTCCTTCAAAGAAAGCTCCTTTAAGAACACATTTCATTATCGTTTATTATTGTGGCCGAGTGGGGCAGACGCCTGTGGACCAGGAAGCTTACTGTGGGAAATGACGTGCTCTCAGTACTCACTGCAAAGTACATTTACTGGGACTACCATTAGGGTTTAAGCATTACTCTCTCTCTCTCAAGAAAAACGCTGTCTGCAATCCACTTTTAGAAATTGCTTCTTTTAGATGAAGGCCATGTTTCTCAAGCCTGGACACATACAGTGTGCAGGTCACAGACACTCCCAGGAAAAAGCGAAGAGCATCTCCTAACATGTCAATTTTATTAATTTAGCAAAAATAAAATTTAAATAATTTAGCCATTTTCTAGGATGTTGTTATATAGAAAACAAACATGGAGATGCTGTAAAATGAAATGCAAAATCTGCATGTTTGCTTTGTGATGCATAAATCAATCTCTTAAAATAAACATGAGCCTTGAGCCTAGAAGCTTGGACTCCCTTCTGAGAGTTAGAAGGCTTCACTCTCCTTAGCCTGTCTATGCCCTTTGGTGAGAACTTTGCATAGCCTTGGATGGATGCCCACCAGCACATACTATGTAGCAATGAAAGAAGAGACATAACAATGTGACTGTGGAGGCTACAGAAGAATGACATTCCACACACAGCATCCCATTTACATAAAGGAAGACATGCGCAAAGCAGAAATGCACAGACAACGGGGTCAGAAGAATGTGTGTGGAAAACATGAAATCGGTTGTGCTGGAGTGAGGAAAGTAGAAATGGAGAAAGACCGATGAACGAAGGAGAAAGAACTTATGTGTGCAGTGAATAGAAATAACAATGAACTAAATAATAAATGAATTAAACCAAACCTTTGCACTTGGTGTTCAAAGAGGACTGGATAGTTACCATCACAAACTGCAAAGTTTTTGGAAAATAAAGGAGTCTTTGAGTGTCTACCATGAATTGTTTATTGAAAGCTAAATGAGAATAATCAGAGCAAGTTGTGCCTCAAAAAACACAGGAACATGAAAAGGAGAAAGAGCAAAGAAGGGAACAAACTAGGGTTTGGGGCATGTCTTTTTGTGCTTGCAACTGAAGGAAGTGCAGTTATTATTCAAGTTGGCAGGCAGGGAAACCCAGGCTTGGAGACTTGAGAAAGAAGTTTGGCAAAATCACTCAGTAGAGAAGAGACAGTTTGTAGCCTTTGATAATCTGCTTGTTGACCAAAACTCCTCATTGTTATTACACACTGCTTGAAAAGGGAGACATTGGCAGGCCTGGGTGTGGGCACATCTGTAATCCCAGCACTCAGGGAGGCAGAGGCAGGCAGATCTCTGTGAGTCCAAGGCCACCCTGATCTACAAAGAGAATCTAGGACAGCCAAGGCTACAAAGAGACACCCTGCCTTGAAGAGAGAGAGAGACAGAGAGAGAGAGAGAGAGAGAGAGAGAGAGAGAGAGAGAGAAAGACAGACAGAGAGAGAGAGAGAAGAACAGAAAAGGGAGACACTGGCTTGGTGGGGGATTCTGGGGAGCTTAGGGGATAACGTCAGAAAGGAGGGAAGAAAAGGGATATGGAGGGACACTTCAGAAGGCAATAGAATGATACCTTCTGCAGCTTTGTCCTTAGTCAGCCTTTAAGGGTATGCTTGCAATTTCCCAGCTCAGCTGTATCTTCAACTACCTATAAATAACTAAAGCGTCTTTGCTCTCCTTTCAAAACTATCTTAAACATATTTGAGTCGTTTTCATAACAACCTTTATAAGAATTTTTTTTCAAGCTGAATGGAGGCAAGTTATAAAAAAAAAAGCCGTTTAATTGGTGAATTAGAGTGCTTTGTGGGAAATGTCTTAACCAGAAGCCTGGGAGCTTAAACTTAGAAATCCCAGGGGCCTAGCCTACAGCTTAATGGTGTATAGTGGTTTCTTAAGAAGTCTTGCAAAAATAATTAGGTATCGACAGCTTACTTACTCAACAATATGTAGAGAGACTCTGTGCTGCAGGATTTAAAGAAGTTTCATGAATATAAACAAGGTGGGTAACATTTTCATGGGGCAAAGGAGGACAATTTTCCTTCCCAAGGTATGAAGGACCAAATCTTCCTTTTAAAGAATTTATTCGCATGATCCCTTACCAAACTACTAAATGGGTAAAAAAAAAATTGTTTCTTTCTTTTTAATTTACTTATTTATTTATTCACTTTGCATCAATTGGACCCTTCCCTCTTCTTCTCCTGGTCCCACCTTCTTTCCCCTATCCTCCTGAAAAAGGGAATCTCCCTCCATTACCCATCTGAGCACATCAAGTCACATCAGAACTGAGTACATTCTTTTCCATCTTGGCCCAGCAAGGCAGACCCACCAAGAGGAAATTATCAAAAATCATGCAACACAGTCCTTGTAAGAAACTGCCCGTGCTCCCCTTACTAGGAGACCTACATGAAGACTAAGTTGCCCATAGGGTACATATGTGAAGGGAGCCTGGGTCTAGTCCATACATGGGTTTTGGTTGGTGCTTCAGTCTACACAAGCCTCCCCTCCCGACAAGCCTAGGTTACTTGGCTCTGTTGGTCTTCTTGTGGAGCTCCTGTCCTCTCCAGGTCTTACTATCTCCCACTTCTTTCATAAGATTCCCTGCACTCTGCCCAAAGTCTCAGCATCTGCTTTGATACACTGCTGGGGTAGAGTCTTTCAGAGGCCCTCTGTGGTAGGCTTCTGTCCTGTTCCCTGTTTTCTCCCTTTTCTAATGCCCATCCTCTTTGCCTTTCTGAATGAGGACTGAGCATCATACCCAGAGTCCCCCTTCTTGATTAGCTTCTTTAGGTGTACATATTTTAGCATGTTTACCCTATAGTATATGTCTAATATCCTATATTTCAAGCAGATCCATTTCAAGTGAATTCAAGGGAATTCTTGAACTACTGAGTTAGTCCTGTCACAGAGAAGTCAGGAATGTTTGAGGTTACAGACTCTTCCTTGGTCCATGGGCAGCAAGTTGGTTCACTATAGAGCAGAAACCATCTTCTTTCTGCTGACTGAAGTTTAAAGCACATTCTGATTCCCAGAGACACAGCTACCAAGATGCTTTGCAGTTGTCCTTAGCTGTTTCATAGCTGTCTTACCTAAAACATATCAATATGCTACCATTACAACATATAGCATGCATATTAGTATTTTTGTTATAAAACATTGTGAACGTTTAAAATTATATAACAAATGGCATTTTCATCACATTATATCTGTCATTAAAGGAGGAAAACTCTGACTTATGAAAATGAAAACAGTGACTGAAGCATGGGGATACAAATGGCGGGAAGGGAAGTACAAAGAGAGAAGAGAATCTGTCAAAGTAGAATGCATATAGCTATGTGAATTTTTAACAAATTAAAAATTAAACAACTAAAAAGATAACCCTATTTCAGCAACACATTTAGCCAAGTGTAGCTCATGGATTAAAAGACATCATGAACATTTAGCGTTTTCTTAGGAAAAGAATTAAGGCAAGCAGATTTTGGATTGATGTTTCCAAAGCATGTGTGAACTGTTGAATGAGAGAAGAGCAGGGCTAATCGCAATCAAAGTTTCACACTTGCTTAATCTGAGAACATCATTCTGAAACAGCAAATCAGTATTTCATATGTCTGTAGTTCTCCAACATACTGTACTTTTCAATATCGCAAAGCATGCAGGAACAGAATGGCGGCAAGCTATCGGCACTGGCGTTTATGCATTAAACATCTGCACACGTAAAATAATTCTCCCATTATTTTTTAGTGATTCAAATCTTCGTGTCAATTTGCTTTCCTTAATTGCTTTTTTTATTTCATTACCAAGACTTTTTAAAGTAATTCATAGTATGCAGCAGTGTTTGAAGATGTTTGTCATCTTAAGGAGCTTTTTCTTTCACTTACCACTCAGAAGCAGAAAGAAATTTCAACATATTAAGTAAAACACTAGGGTTTTAATAGATGTAATTAACAGAGAGATAGCGCTTGAGGACTTAGCCATCCACTCATCCATCCATCTTCCCATCTGTTCCACAAACTTTTTTGAGCAATTACTTTGACGCTATGCTAAGATAATAAAACATCTTAGGGATTTCAGATCTAGGGGAAAAATACATGAACAATAATTGCAATGAAGTCTAAGAAATGTTTGATTGGAGACTGCCACATGGAAGAGGAAATAAGAATAAAAACTCCCATAGAACCCACAGCTCACATTGTATATTCTACCCCTTTGGTTCCAGTATAAAATTCTGAATTTCACCTGTTACTCTGGATTCAGTAATGACTTTGAAAATGAGATGCTAGCAGTTCTCAATGTATGGATTGTGAACCCTTTGAGGGTTTTCACAGGGGTGGCCTAAGACCATTGGAAAAACATAGTTATTCACATTGCAATTCATAACAGTATCAAAATTATTCTTATAAAATAGCACTGGAAATATTTTATAGCTGGAGGTCACCACAACATGAGAAACTGTGTTAAACGGTCTCAGCATTAGAAAGGTGGAGAACTACTGGACTCAAAGAAGCAGTCATAAAGATATCTGTACCATCTCACATGATATTTTACTGGAGACTACTCAGAATGGTGATTCCATTTGATAATTGTGAGTGTCCAAAGTAGAGCTTTTTCAGGCATTTAAAAAAATTAGAGAGGAAATGGCTGGCTCTTCGACCCTCCCCTCCACACGCCCGGGAGTAACAGCCTAGCTAGATCCCAGAAGAGGACATTGCAGCCAGCCCTGAAGAGACAAGAAGGGTCTGATGGAGGGGAAGGAGGTCCTCCCCCATCAGTGGACTTGGAGGGGGGCAGGGAGGAGATGAGGGAGGGATGAGGAGAGTGGGGGGGGGAATGAGGGAGGGGGCTACGACTGGGATACAAAGTACCTAACCTGTGATTAATATAGAAATAAATAAATTACATCTTAAAAAAGAATAAAAAACATAGTGTAAAAAAAATGAGAGAGAAAAATAGATACAAATCCCACCTTTAAAGAATCTCATAATTGATAGGAGAGGTTATCCTCCCCTTCCATCTGACCCTAGTCTATCAGGTCTCATCAGGACTGGCTGCATTGTCCTCCTCTGTGGCCTGGTAAGGCTGCTCCCCACTCAGGTGGAGGTGATCAAAAAGCCAGCCACTGAGTTCATGTCAGATACAGTCCCTGTTCCCCTTACTAAGGAGGGCAATTGGACAATGAGTTGCCATGGACTACATCTGTGCAGGGGTCCTAGTTTATCTCCATGTACGGACTTTGTTTGGAGTATCAGTCTCAAAAAAGACCCCTGTGCCCAGATTTTTTTATTTTGTTGCTCTCATCAGTCTCCTCTCCCCTCCAGGTCTTTCTGTCTCCCCTTCTTTCATAAGATTCCCTGCACTCTGCCCAAAGTTTGGCTATGAGTCTCAGCATATGTTTTGATACCCTGCTGGGCAGAGTCTATCATTGGACTGTGGGAGGAGCATAGGAGAAGAAAGAGGAAGGGTGGGATTGGAAGAGGCAAGAGGAGGGGGCTACAGCTGGATACAAACTGAATAAATGTAATTAATAAAAATAAAATAAAAATGAAAAAGAATCTAATAATTAGTTGAAAATACTCCTCTATAAATAACCATAATATAATATAAATATGAAATAATATAACAAATATACTATACTGATATTATATAAATATGAAAAGCCAATATAGTTAGTATTCTACAGGACTAAATATAGATGACATCAGTAGAAAGAGCACACCAGTTTGTTATCTGTTATCAGACAGTCATCCCTGAGACCATACACACAAATAACATTATAAAGATACATATAAAACAATAATTAATGAGATAAGGTCATGAACTTGAAAGAAAACAAAGGGTATATGTGTGAAAGAGTTTGATGGGAGGAAAGGGAAGGGAAAATTATGTAATTAACTTACAATCTTGAAACACAGAAGAAATTTTAAAATTTAAACAATCTTTGCAACAGGATATACAAAAGTTTTTGACAGAAGTCTAGAAAATGATGTAGAGAATTCAAGCTTTGATGTAAGAAAATTACAATTTTGTTTTTAGATAATGCTCTTATTATAAAGATTTAAGCTTCACCAATGACAACTAGGTGCAGGCGAGTTGAAAACCACTGAAGGAGGGCATGTGGTGGAGGTTGAGGACACGGGTCCGTCAGGGAGATCTGGAGGCCGCAAAAGAATATTTCAGTCTCTACGCAGGAAGACTGACTGAGCAAACCTGAAACAATTGGCGTCGTACCTAAGAAATTTGCTAGTACTTCTTGGGTTTGTAGAACTATGAATGATAAAAAGAATTTTCATGAATGTATAATACTATACTGACTGCCTTCTGCACGAAACTAATGGTTCTTTCTTTTTTAGTTTATTCCATATTACATTCATTGTGTGTGTGTATGTGTGTGTGCGATTGTGTGTGTGTGATTGTGTGTGTGTGTGTTCACATGCGGGGGATGAGGCATCCAGACAACTTGCAGGGCCTGATTCTCTCCTTCTACCATGTGGATCCTAGGGATAGAACTTAGCTTGTCAGGTTTTGTGGCTAGCACCTTCACCAACTGAGCCATGTTGCCAATCTCATCCCCCTTCAAATGATCTTTTCTTTTTTTTTTTTAATGAGCTGATTGTACTTATTCCACAGATAGTAAAATCACATAAAAATAAATTGCATGGGCTGATGAATCCCTCACAATTGTCAAAAAATACAGTTCAATTTCAATATCAAGATTTGTCTGATTCTAAAGCAAAAGTTGGCCTGTGGCTGAATCAACCCTACCACCTGCCTTATGTCAATAGTCTTGTAGCAATCCAGCCACTCATATCTGTGAACACAGATAGATAGATGGTAGGTAAGTAAGTAGATAGGTAGATGATAGAAGACAGACAGACAGACAGACAGATAGATAAATAGATAGATAGATAGATAGATAGATAGATAGATAGATAGATAGATAGATAGATAGATAGATGATAACTAGATAATAGCTAGATAGATGATAGATATAGATAGATACATAGACACATAATCTGTGTCTATATTCACTATCAAAGTTAAATAGAACCAACAGAAAGCAAATACCAGATTTCTAAAGTCAAAAAAACTGTGGACTTTCTAGTCTATAGTTCTCAGTAATAGTCATTGAGCAAGTAAGTATCTAATCTGAGGATTCCAGACATGGATTCAGCTCTAAATCTTGCACTTACACACACAAGTGATAAGCTGCCAGACACTTAAGAGACAGCAAAGATGTTTCTGACTCTGGCACTCAGTACAGAAAGAAAGGCCTTTAAGTGCCTTGACCCTGACACCATCCACCTTCAATAGCACTGCTAGGCCTTGACTAGCAGAGACAAAAAGAACACCACTGGCTTTGCATCCATTCCTCACCCTAGGCAAGCAGAGCTGTCTAGGACTCTTTCCAAGCAAGCTACCCAAGCCCTTCACATATCTTCCTATTGTCAGATACAAGTACAACAAAAACTCAATTGACTCAAATATAAATGAGCATCTGAGATAAATTTTAGATAAAACTGGTTGTATAAATAGAAGATTGACGATTATAAAGCTAATAAATACATTTTATAAATAAAATCAAATTATAACCTATTTAGGATGCTATAAAAAGGGAGATAAATTTCAATGAAAGTGTCAGCAATTGGACATACAACAGGAAATAAACTCTTCTAAGTGGACTTTTCAGTCACTGTTGGTCCCTCTTTCTTCGGCCTTTCCTCTGAAACCTTCACCTGCCTCAGGAAAACCCTTTAGAGAAGGACATGGGAAGAGAGAGTTTGCAAGTGAGACACATTTGAAGAGCCTATGTTATGACCCTCATCTTCTTTGCTCACTGAATTGCCCTCAAAGGATCAGAAGGGACATGCTCTGAAACACTTAGGGAAGAGTCAGTTTTCACCATGAACTGGGCCCAAGGAAGAAAAGCCATGTCCCTACTCGCTGTATAATGTTGCCTTGAATTTGATGTCATAGCACATCAATTTTATTTTGCTCATGGACTCTTCAAGTTGGGAATTTAAATATGCATACTGAGCAGGATCAATTTCCCTTCTTGTGATTATCAGCATCCTCATCAGGCATAAAGACCTGTACAGGACTTTGCCAAGTAATCCTGATTAGACATTGCTGCTGGCTCTATCACAAATAGTCATAGAAATGCTATTAATTTTCTAAAAGCAGCACCATTATTAATCAATATCACGGTGAAATATTCATGTTTGGTCTCCCCGCCATGTGCATGTCTTCTATGTAACAAGGTTTGGAGTTCTATTTCTTAGCACCTTGTCCTTCACCAACCATTAAAAATAAGGATGTCCACCCTAAATTTTCTACCTCATTTCAACCAAGTCAGCTTTCATCAAGCTGACCAGGATTCAGTGTTTAAAGTTTTCTTGTTGACACATTTTAGATTAAAAACCTCTAGGAAATCCTGTGACTTTAGATGCTGATATACTGTTCCAAAATTATGTTATATACCCCACCCCCAACCCTCTACTTCCTTTCTGTTGGATTCAAACCGCCTTCACCAAAGCACAAGTGTCATTAGGGGTGTGGCCTCAGACACTGCTCCTTACTTTGCTTTTCCCTTGTTCTTTTCTGCACATTGGTAATTTCCCATGCTTTGTCTAACATCTAGTCATTTTCCCACAGATCAAAACGAAATACACTCTAATTGAACTTTTCTAGAGCTTGACATACTGAACCAATAAAACAAGTTAGATACATTCAATTATTTTTTCAAACTTTCCTCCTTCATTCTCTTAAAAGCACAGGGAGGAAAAAAAGCAGTTTCTGGTTTGTGCTTTACTGAGAGCTCAGAAAAAGTGTGGTCTACGTGTTGTGTCAAATGCGTCCATGGTTGTGCACATACACAGGCTATAACTTGGTGTCTTCAAGGTCCAGAGCTAACACAGTTGCTAGAGTTTCCTTCCTTTTCCTTTGTGATACTCTAAAATTAATCTGACATTTAAAATACCTTCTGTTTTCACAGTTGCCTTAAAAATGAGAAGATTCTAGATAGGCGAAACTTAATAAAAAATAATTCAGGATTTCTGTCCTCTTTCTGAAGCGCAACTGTCATAAACATATACTTTCCACTCTGGGTTACTGTGAGCAACGTATTAAAATGACAAACAGGAAAATGGATATGCTCCCAGCCAAACATTTTCATCATTAACAATAATAGAAATGCTGTTCCCAACAAGCCCCTGGGCATTGCAAGTGCTCAAACTGGGAAGTAATTGCTCATCAATGGGGCTGGGTTGGCAGCAAAGCCACTAGGATTTCCTTTTTTCTTAAATAATGATTACATAAAACCGATTCAAACATTCCTCCATGAAACATCTGTGAGAAGACCAAGAATAGTTCTGGCTCAGAAAAATTACCTTGAGACCAGATACTGTTTGAGGGCCTGTGGGGTGGATTCTGCTGTGGATTTCCAAGCAGTAAATCCTTTTTGACTATTCCAAATTGTGGAATCAACCTAAGTCCCCACCAACAGAAGAATAGATAAAGAAAACACAATGTGTATACACAGTGGGGTTTTAGTCAGCCAAAAGGAATAAAACTATGTCCTTTGGATAAAAATACATGAACTGGAGATTACTGTGTTGAGTGAAATAAGCCATTAACACAAAAACAGATATTTACTGCATGTTGGCACCCACATGTCTAAGCTGCAGGAGAAGTAAAGATGGCATAATTAGAAGAAGAGGTGCTGAAGATACGGAACTAGAATAGGGAAAGGAGAAATGCGGAACAAGAAACAGAAATGGAAGGATGAATATGACCAAAGCACACTCTAAGCATGTATTAAAATGTAAAATTCATATATGTATGGTGGAATTTTTGGTTATGTTGTATAAATATATTTTTGTTGTAATTCCAAATGTGGGGTCAGGAATCCACAGCTGATAACAGCATTGTGAGTGGGCAGGTGATCCTTGTCAGCTGGATACTGCCTCATGCGGGGGGAGGGGAGGGGCATGGCTATAGCCAGATGAAAAACATCCTGGCCCTGACTCTGAGAATGTATAAATAAGAGCCCAATGGGAGAGAAAGAATGCTTTTCTTTCAAGTCGTTCCTAAAGAGATAAGGCTTCAGAGGATGCTTCAGGGAGGTGGCTGCTGCCTGCTCTTGATTCATTCTTCTGCTGTGTTTGTTGCTGCTGCTGGTGGTGGTCCTTGTTGCTGCTTTCACTATTGCTGGATTGCTGGTTTGCTGGTTTTCTGGACTGCTGGATATCCTGAGTGGAATCTTCCCTAGGAACTACTTCTGAAGAGGTCTACATCCCCTGTCCCTACTAACCTTTCTCTCCTACCTAAGGTTGGCGTGTTGGAAGGAAGGTGGAGGCTTAATAAACCCAAATGAAGTAGGTTTCAAAAATCTAAGCCCATGTATATGGTAATGAAAAATTATTCCATGTATCAAATAAATCGGTGAATAAATGGATTTCAACCTTAACTCTAAAAATTAGACAGTATGTTTCATTCCTCCATAGTAGCATTCTATAGGCCATGGGATAAATTGCTTGCTAATCTAAATTCATACGAGGCTTTTAAAAACTGAGCACACTCTGAGAGAAGAAAATGAGCTGGGTGAGGAAGAGAACAAGACATTGGAAATTGGTAAGATGGGTTTGTCTCTACTTCCTTCCTATAGCCCTCCTCAAACAACCTGAACATAGCACCTTTGGGAACCTGTTCTACTTGTTAAAGACTCAAATAGTGAGATGAAGATCAGATTAATGATTTCATGGATGACAGCAAAAGACAGATGAAAGCTTGGAATAGAAACAATAGGCTTAGGTGACATAGTTTTAGGATCGCTCTCCTTCTCCCTCTCCCTTTCTCTCACCCTCTCTCCTCCCTCCCTCCCCTGCCTCTGTATGTGTTCATGCATTTGTGTGAGTGCAACCATACTACCAGGTATTCATGTGGAGTTCAGAAGACAACCTTCAGTGCTGATACTTATCTTGTACCTTGTTTTAGACAGGAACTTCTTGTTTGTCATGACATATACAATGTTAGCTACACTTTAGCCTCTAGGAAATTTTTGTCTCATCTTCCATATTACTGTAGTAACCTGGGGATTAGATGCATACTTCCATACTCAGCTTCACATTAGATCTGGGATGCAGGAAACCTTATGAAAGAAGAGTGAGGTAGAAAGACCTGGAGAGGACAGGAACTCCACAAGGAGAATAACAGAACCAAAAAAACTGGGCCCAGGGGGGCCTGCAGAGACCTATACTCAAACCAAGGACCATGCATGGAGAGGACATAGACACCCTGCTCAGAGGAAGCCTGTAGGCTGCTCAGTTTCCAAGTGGGTGCCCTAGTAATGGGAGTTTAAACACAAGTCCTCTCACTTGCATGACAAGTGCTTTACACTGAGCCATCCGCTGTCTAGAATGTTATGCTCTTAAATACTACTCAGAACCCTAGGGAATATTTGTGTATAGATGCGGGTATTGGCATGAGTTAGCTATAGGGATAGATCGATGATTAGATATAGATGATATATATAGATATATACATACAGAGAGATTACATAGAGATGGAACGAGAGAGACTTAGCATGTCCAAAATTAAAATATTTATTAATTTGTTAAAAAGAAAATATCTAGAGACTGGAAAACATCTATGCCTATTTAACACCTACTTCTTAGCCTATAAACTTCACTCTCTGCCTGTGGGAGAAGGTCGATTAAGGAAACATAATTCTCCCAAAGTTTCTGCCTTCTTTGTAAGATGCCAAAGCGAATAGTTAGAAGACTAAAAGCAAGGCAGTAGAGATACTGGATCCTCAGCTGCACTTGGTCAAATGAAGGCACAGAGCTCAGTCTCTAGTGTTCTCACGCTTTCTGAGACTCTTCCATGACTGTTCCCGTACGTCTGAACATTCACTCTTTGTGACACAAGCACACAGCTCTGGCATTGTGATTCGTCAAAGTACCACAGTCATTTGAATGTTTTTCTTCCTGTACTATGGAGAGATACCCAGAGTGAGTTCACTAGAATTCCTGTCCCAACTGCTTATAAAGACAAAAAAAATTCACCCTGTATTTCCATTCCTTTATCATTAAGATGAGGAGGATAGGGTAGTAACTAGCTCATGGGCTCATTGCTGAGGAAAAAAAAAAATCAGTGCTCAGTGTTTATCACAGTGTCTAGCACAAAGGAAGAACAAGAGAAAAATAGATACTGTTATTTTTTTAGTGTCCCTTGAGTTAGTGCGGCCTGAGGCTCCCTGATTGATGAGTCAGAATTATACTGAGAATTTACTCAGAAATAGCAAGTGTTATAGCAACAGCTAGATGTTCAAGGAGGTAAACTACAGCAATCTGTGTGATATGATTGTTGAAGTGGGTTAACATGATCATGATAAACACCAGTGAAAATGTGTTTAGGAGGGTGGATTAAGTGAGTGAAAGCAAGCTTCGCAAGGTGGGAAAACTCCCTTTTACTTTCCTCACCTTTATCCACAATTCTTTCTATTATAGGAAAACTCAAAATGTTCCCTGAATCGCTATAAGGACTGAGGAAAATATACCTGAGACCAAAAAAAAAAAAAAAAAAAAAAAGTAAATTAGCATACATTGTCAGCTAACATATATGAACCTGTGATCCAATTTAAAGTATGAAGAAGTCTTTGACTTAGTTCTATAAAACCAAGATGTTACTTCACAAGAAAAAGTGAACTTCGAATGATCAAAGCTCAAATTATTTTGAAGATGACAGAAAATGTTTTTGACTGTTTTGTTTTACTTGGGGAGGGAGATATTGCCAGCAATCATTTCAGAAAGGGCCCAAATAAAATCCACTACAAAGACATCACCATGGTCCTTTAGCCAGTGCTCACCCCTAGCACTACCAGTCAATGCTGACATGTTCCCTCACCACCTGGATTACAGGACTGTTACAACACAGCACCTGTGATTTCCTGGACTCTTTTCTAGACTTACATTTCCTTGAAGTATCCAAAACATCATTGCGGGGCATAGAGTACTGGCGCAGTTGGTTTCCAAACAACTGCATATCAGTGTGAGCTGAATACGAACCGTGAATGGTCACATCGGAATGAAGGCACACAAAATTTTCAACCAAGGTGCTTCTCTGAGTACCGAGAAAAGGACAGTGATGGATTTTATGATATGTATATCTGTTCAGTTGAAGGTGAAAAAATTTAATTAACTCCTTTTCCATAGGCCAGCGTATTATTCCCATGATCATTACTTAGCTAAGCTACTTAAGATAACTGTCCTTTAGAGAAAGGACTCCGAGTCTCATTAACTAGATTTCTGACCCATAGAGGAGTTTCAGCATTTCTGTTCAGGTACTTTGCTTTTTTATTTCAATTTAGCACTTCATCAAAATTTAAAGTACTAGTGTGATTTATTATTATTTTTGTCAAAGATCCTTATTAATCTAATCAGAACACTAGATTATGTCCAAAAGCTGAAGTTGAAGCTTCTCAAGATAATTTTCTTTAGAGTTTTATAAAGTATAGGCTGGGCTATTCTCTGATTTTTTTTTAATTTAGGAAATGACCACAATCAATAGTCCTTGTAGTTCCAGAGAAATAAGCAAGAAGAAACAGCTGAGGCTGTATATACAAATCATAGAGATGGTTAGGAACCCAGTGTGAAGGAGAGGCATGATCAAGTACACACAAATTAACCTAGTGCAAAGAACCAAGGGCACTATAGTTGAGATAATCAGGAGCTGCGAGCCAAGAATGGCAGTTAGATATTCTGCTCTGTCAGTGAGACTCTAACGCATCCACATGTATGTCTTGGTGGGCATTCTCAACATATCCCTAGCTGTCCTTGAACCCACTATGTAAAACAGGTTACACCTTGTACCTGGCTTTGAAGTTAAAGCATAATGTCTGCTTTAATACTAATTTATTGTGTTTATTAAAAAGAATTTGGCGACTGTGATTGTATGCTTTAGGATACATTAGAACAACGTTTTCAAAATAAAGACTGCAGGGTGGGATTGGGAGGATTGAAAGGGGTTACTACAGCTGGGCTACAAAGCGAACAAATTATAATAAATTTAAAAAATAAATTTAAAAAGGTGTAAAAAAGAACAAAATTAATAAAGACTAATTAGAAATTGTTAAAAAAACATAGCTTTTATGTGACGTTAAATAGTTTTTGTAACTAAAATGTTGTACTTTTCTAGATCATCCAGAGTTAACTACAAAAATCAATGTCTGTTGCTTTTAGTTTTACTTCTTCAGGTAAGTGGTTTCCTGCACTAACACAGAAGGAAAGAGAATAAACTGTGGCGAAGGCATAAGAAGGAAAATGGCCTCAAGCAGGGAAGGTGCTATTATGTCTTTGATGAAACTGAGAGGAAAAAAGTCATAGGCTCATGTGCAGGTGCATAGGGATAAGCAAAGCAGAGCGGCTTATCCACACCCAGGACTGTAAAACCTTTCAGAGAGTTGGAATAAACTGTTTGGGGTTTTTGTTTTTGCTTTTGTTTTGTCTTTGTTTCTGTTTAAGACAGGAATGAAAGAAGGGCTGAGAGCTACATACCCGAGTAAGGAATCTGATCCGTCTAAGGAGTTTAGACTTTATGCTGGAACAGCCAGGGCGGTCGAGATTTTCTCTGGGGGTATGAGACCACCAGTGCTGTGCTCTGAAAATGGACTATATTGAAGGAAGGTGAAACGTTTAGAGGCGACAGAAATAATTTTGGGAAACATGAAATTGTTTCAAACAAGTTCATGACAGTGAAGATGGAGGTAAGCAGGTGGCTAGGGGACACCCGTGTGGAAGACACACTTCCCCTGGAGTTCTAGAGTGATTTGTATCTATTTTCATGGTATTAATCATCTTATTAAAATTATACATTTATTCTCTGTCCCTTCTATTGTACTGCATATTCGCTGGGAGCAGGGATCATTTATATTCATCTTTCCATTTCTAATGTCTAACAAACAATTATTATAATAGCTAACTATGACTGAAAGCTTCTCATTCACCAGGTTTAGCTCTTATGTACCTAGGGTGATTTAATACTTAAAAGAGTGTGAGGCGGTGTTTCTATTTTGCTCACATCACAGATGAGAAAATTGAGTTTTGTGTTGGGTAAATAAATTTTCCAAAGTTATGCTGCTAGTGAAATACTGAAGATGGTCTGCCCAATATGTCATGCTCATGATCACCCTGTTACCTTAAGGACAGGGTAGGCAAGTAATGATTCAACTGTGCTGACCTGAAGTGCGCATGCAAAATGTGCTGACCGAAGCAACTCGGGGAAAATGGTGAAGCGTTGTCATTACATGAGGCCTGTTCCCAGAAATAAGGTGATGAGGAAAGACATCGGGTAAAATGAATTGCTATACCATTCTCTAAATGTGATGGTTATCAGGGCAATAAGAACTATTTTGGTGATAACCCTGTCTCATATAGCAAGCTACTGCTCTAAACTAGAGGGAACACAGGTGAGATGCAGATCCTTCACATAGTCTAAGAGTCGGGGGGGGGGGGGTGCGGTGCTTTGAATGAGAGATGGGCCCTCCCACAGGCTCCATATTTGATAACTGACAACTTGATTCCCTTCTAGTAGCATGCGCGGAGAGATTATGGGACCTTCGGGTGGTGAAACCTTGCTGGAGGAAGCACATCGCTGTGAGCTGGCTTCCAGAGTATCTGTCACCACGCTCGCGGTTTGCTCTCTCTGCTCCGTGCGCTACTGGCTCTCGGCTTCCTATTCCGGCTGCCTGCTGCCATGTGTTCCCTGCCGTTGTGTGCACCCCCTCTGGAAACATACGCCCAGATAAATTTCCTTCCTTAAGATGCTTCTGGTTATATTTTATCACAGCAACAGACAACTGCTTCCGAGGGGTTGGTGTCTTTGCTTCCCTGCAGGAATAAAAGTCCTGCCAGGTTCTTGCTGCTTCAATGGCAGACACTCACTCTCCCGCTCTCATTTGTCTTGCTCTTCGACACTTTTAAGTCTCTTATATTCACCTCCAGTGAGCTCCTTCACCCATGAGCAAAGTACCCACGTGACTTGTGCTTTGGGCCATCCCTTGAAAGGACAAATCCTTTATTCTTCTGGTGGTTTCTCCACCCACACGGTGCAAGCCTCATTCCACTGGGCCATGTTTATAGGCATGTTTTCAACATCCAAATCCTATCATAGTATCCCATGTAAAATTCCAGTGACATGGTATTCTCTTGGAATACAGCTCAAATCCTCAAAGAGGCATGAACGTTGCATAATCTAGACTCGGTTCAGCCTCTTCCATCGCACCCTCTGATCTGTACTGGCTCAGGGCACCCAAGACCAAGTTCTCAGCGCAAAGGAGATGTATGTGCCCCATGGGGACAGAGGGCAGGGAATACGAGACAAATACAGGGAACAGAGGATGGGGGAGAAGAGGAAAGGAACAAAGTAAAAGGGCCGGGATTAGGGGAAAAAAGAAAACTCAAAAGGAGCACTTTGGCTGCAGCATAACTCACACAGCATGTTTAGTTTCTGTCAAAGGTGACAGACGGGAATACTCCAGGACAGCGAGTGTGCCTTGTCACAGAGATGGGGGGTCTCTCTTAGTGCTGTGGGGCCAGGTTGGTAGACAGTGGCTAGAGGCTGTTCAGAGTTCTCCACTTAGTACAAAGCATAAGAAGCAGCCTCAGACTTCCTTTTCCAAAGATGTTCTGGCTTCCGCTGAAATAAAAGCATATACTCTTGATATGACTTGATACAACCATCTGCGCCCACCCACAGGAGCTCTGCTTGCCCACCTGCAACAGGCAGGGAGTCACCACACTAGACCTCTACCTAACCTGCTCTCCCATCCTTTCTTCCCAAGTTACTGTTAACTCCTCCGGGTACCAGTTAGATACTACCTCATCACCTTCTCACATCACTGAGCCACACACTTTTCCTAAAGCCCTAGGGCTTTCCCTCTACCACGCTTTTCATTTTAATTTGCAGAGCTCTTCTCCATCCATCCCTGTTCTCCAACCACCCAGCTCTATGTACCCTGTACAGGTGAGAGCAGCGGCTCTGCAATCCGCATTTTTACTGCTTTCCCGTGTGCTTAATTCAATTCATAGTAAGCCTTCCAAATGTAATCTTGTGTGACTCCATTTGTATGTTCTGGTTTCTACACTTCCCCAGCAGCAGGCCACACATGGTGGTGTAATAGTTTTCCAAACAGGACTCTAATGATGGTTTGGGCTCACCAATTCTTTGTTGGGAGGATGCATCCCTGAACAGTCTCTGGATTAAACGTATCAGGAGGCGCTGGCGCCATCCCCTAATGGCATGATAAGCGAGTGTCTCCAGAAAGGGGTAAGGAAACATTTTAGGGGAACAGCTTGTCTTTGAGTGCTAAAATTTAGTGGAGCAGAGAAAAGGACAAATATTCAATTGGGGAAACATGATCTCATAGCAACTCCTGCTATCTTTGTGCCTTGGCTGCTTAAAAATGATTTTTCATTTCGTCTGCAATGAATACTTTTGCAACTTCTTCTTATATATAGTATATATAATATATTAACCCTTTGGAATTTAATGTTTTTTACTTTAAAATCAAAACAGTCATTTTCTCTTGTACTGTATCCAGTGCCAACATTTATCCTTTCCCTTCCCCTTGTCTGTCTGTATCTCTCTCACTCATTTCTCCTCCGCTATTAAAGATTTTAAAGGGTGTTCCTGTTGTATTTAATTTTCCTCCTGTCACTTAGATAACGTCTCATCATATTACTCATAACACCTAAACTCAGTACCCAGGAGGGTCAGCAGAAAGTTGGCTGCTCTTGAAAGGATCTGGCAAGGATACGCCAGCTCTGCTCCACCTGTATCTCATCCCTCTGCAACTATAGAACTAATCAAGATGTGTTCTTCTCATGATGAGAGCAGAGTAAAGCAAGCCCAAAGCAAATAAACAACCAGTAAGGATGTGACCACGTAATGTCTGTGACAAGGACCAACTCAATTTATATAGACCAACTCACCTAGGGACAAGGGAAGCACACAAATTATCATGGCAGATGATGTGTTTCTGAGGAAGGATGAGTAACTGAGTCCACTTTAACCAGCCACACCCCCTTATTTTAGTTGCCATTATTTCCAATCCTGTTATTGGTCCCCTGAGTCTCCCCAGTGTGTTTTCTTCCCCCCCTAAAACCAAGAATGAGAAGTTTCCTCCTTCTCCAGGCAAGTGTGGTAATAAAATAACAGTCCAGTGCCCTGACACAAAGCCTCAGCTATTAATATTCGATTATAAATAGAACCGATTTTTCCCCTGACACTGCTGTGTAACTTCACTCAATTTTCAGGGAAGATAGTACTTCACTCCTAAACAAGAGAAATAATTATCACCATCTTTAAAGCTTTGGTTGTACATTTTGCTTTCTCAAATTAGTCATTTTCTACAAATGGGAAGTCTTTAAATGGTTAGAATATTTAATAGTACTCAGACACACAAGAACTGAAGTATCACATCTACAGTGTTTCTTTATTAAATACAAGAGTATTGTAATGCAAATGGCAATGGAAAGCAGAAGAAATGACAAGAAATCCCTTTTGCAAGGTGAACGATAACTACACCATGTATCATGTATCCATGTGTATATCTAGACACCAATTGTGTTGAGTTCCAGTGAGACCAAATGGCTTGTTACTTTTCAGACTCAGCTCTCATTCTCCTGAACAAGGATTATGGATTATCCACGTAAAAAACTCTCATCTGTTTTAAAATTGGAAATGCCCAGCTGGTTAGCTTCTTCCATGTCTAGTAAACAGGAACAGATTTAGAGCATAGCTCATTTTCCCAAGCAAGAGCAATGAAAGGATTGAATAAGCAACCTGTGCAGGTCAGGTCCTCTTCTAGCATATACTGCCTCTTAGATCCCAATCTTAGTTCAGATTCTCTGGGAGAAGAAAGTATCTTCTATATTATCTGTCATTGTGCTCTAATTATTCTACAGACTGACCGGCCTGTTTAAAAGATAAATCTAAAGCTGGGCATGTTGCAGTGTTAAATATGGCTCTGTTTTGATCCCAGGTGTAAGATATGGGACTGATTCAGGTTGTCCACAGCAGCAAAGTATTTGCCTCATGGAGCCTCTGAGAGGGGCTTTCCCAGCTGCAGATAGTTTAATTCTGAGGACTCTGAGAGGAAATAAAAGCCAGAGCCCAGAGAGTGTTGAAGGGTCTCCAAGAAAGAAAAAGGCTGCTGGTGTTCAACCCTGCTGTTCCAGTTGCTATTGATGCAGTGTGAGAAGTCAGAGATATCTTGAAACGAAAATTGGACTTCCCCCAAGGAACCCGCAGGAAGAAGCAGGAAGAAGCTAAGAAAAACTGTGTTCTTTCTCCCCACTAACCTTTCTCTCCTACCCGGTTGAAAGGGATTATGGTGAAGAAGAGAGCTAAAGACATAAGAAACCAAAACAGTTTAAAAGTAATATCAACAGTGGTGGGTGTATAACTGTAATCCCATCTACCCAAGAAAGAGAGGCAAAAAGATCTCAAGTTCATGTATTATTGAGCTCAAAACCAGCATGGACACCTTGGTGAGATTGTGTTTAAAAGTAAATTTTAAGAAGACATTAGGAGCAGGTTATGGTAGCTCATACCTGTGATTCCAGCAGGAAGATGAATGAATGCTAGAGGATCAAGCATAGTTCAAGGCCACCCTCAACTATGTAGTGAATTCCTGGCCAGATTTAGCTATGTAATAAACACAATGTGTTCCCAAAAGGCAGAGAAGGACAAAAAAATCTAACTCATTGATAGAGCACAATTTTTCAACAAATGAAAGTCTCTGAGTGTTCAATGCCCCCTCTAAAATACACACACACTTTTTCCTCCCTCGATAAAATTCTACAATTTTTATACTACAATAGAATATCTGAAATAAGTAATTTGTAAAGATATTTTATTTATCCTGGTTTAGCTCCAATAAGCTTGGAAATCCATTTTCAGATACTGGCATCTGTGCAACTCCTGGTGGTCAGGTGGGCACACTAAGAAAGGAAAGCAGGATGCCAGCCTTCAGTGGCTGACTCCTGTGAGAAAAGAAAGCACCGATCCATTCATGAGAGTCCTGCTCCAATGCCGAGAACCTCTCCATCTAGACCCACCTCTCAGCATTGCCTCATTAAAGAATTAAGCCACACCATTAATTTTGGTGTAGGCAAACTAGGAGCAAACCATGTCGCCTTGCTCTTGTTCACAGGCTACATTTCAAAATCCTCCATCTAGACCTTGGGCTCATTTGTCAGGGAGATGTTAGAGAAACAGAACAATTTATTAAAGAAACTTATAGTCATTGATAGCTTAAGCAGTCTCCCCACATCTCTCAAGAGCTCACATTCACAAGCAGCCTACATTGACTAGGGGGAAGCCTTTAAGAAAGGAAAGCTTGACAGAGATGTGGGCCTTCTCAGGATCTTCCCAAAGGGCAAAGACTCTAATGTTCCTCCTATCTGCGAATAAACAATAAACGTCTATACAATTAAGTAAAAGGTCAACAGTAAAAAAAAATATATTATCTTTGCATCACAGGAAAAGAAATTAAGGTTAGTTAAGTGACTTCTCAAAGATGGGGCAGGGGAACCTGTGGGGGAGTCAACTGCATTTTGCATCCTGGCTTGTCTTTTGCATATCCCAGAGGCAGCATCTACAAAATCCAGTCAGTCGATGTGTGCACCAGTGCCAGCCTCCTTCTGCTTTAGGTTTCCCAGCTAGTGTCTGAAAACAAAGGCTGCAAGAGAGTTATATTTAGACATTACAGAATCCGTAGTATTTGAAGGTAAAGAATATCTGGGGCATTTCAGAAGAGATTCCAAAAATCCATTGACATTCCAGTTCATTTCCTCAAATGCCTGTAGCTGGAGAAGTCTGTTATCTGAATCAGGCACATAAATAAGTGACCATACTAAAAAATTATGAGAAGATAAGGGGCTTCAGGAACAAATATATGACCCACATGTGTGTCTTCTGGGGAATGAGAGCACTTCAAACATCTGGCCTGAAAACTTCAGACATTCTGCATCTCTCTTAGGTGAGATGCATTTAATCCAATAGGCTCACTCAAGATGGTGCTAATAAATACCCTTTAGAGTTCTTTTCAGTTAAACTGCAGTAGCAGTTGCTCTTATAGAGTTCTCACAATATGGCAGGCACTGTTTCTGATGAACTCTTAGATTACCTCATTGGACCCTTACAAGAACTCGTGGAGTGAATACCATCATTCCGCAATGAACACTGGTGAAAAACTGCCATACAGTTAATTAAGTAACTTGCCCCACACACACACAAAAAATCATGGTGATCAAGTGACATGGCGAAGCTCGGAACACAGATGGTCTGTCTCCAAAGTCCTTTAACTACTTTATGCTTTTGACTTCCTTCCCATAGTTGATGGTGTCTCTAAAACTTTCAACATAGATTTGCCACACAGTAAAAAATTCAAGAAGCTTAGCTTTAAAACGCAAATTGGTTTCCAAATATCAAGCCTGTGCAATGTTCATCCTATAACTCCAGCCATTTCATTGCAGACCCTGGGTTTGTGAGGATGTGCTCTCTGCCTGACAGAAGGCGTGTGAGTATGAATGAAGGAGATGGGACAGAAGTGGAAGGAAAACATCAAGGTAAAAGTCTTTGGGAGAAAGTCTATGATGGAAGCTAAAAATAGCTTTCTGTATGAAACAGCAGGACAAGACTGTCACCAAACAGGACAGAAGTGGCTGAGTCCTCATTAGGCTGAGGGAGGGTGAAAATCATGTTTTTATTCGCCTTGCAAGAAATAAGTATGGGAAGAATTTGATGTTATAAATATTTCGGGAGGCAAGTGGAAGAGGAGATCAGGCCAGATGGTGTGACCAAAGAATCCTGAAAATTGCTGAGCAAACATCCTGCAAAAGAAGGAGGGGGAGAGGGAGGGAGAGAGCACTAATTGGGCTAAGAGCACTTGTTGTTCTTGAGGAGAACTAGGGTTCCATTTCTAACACCCACAGATAGTTCACAACTAGCTGCAACTCCAGTTCCAAAGTATCCAATGCCCTCTTCTAGCCTCTGTGGGTGCCAGACCCTCACATGGTATGTACACGTTCATACAGGCAAAACATCCACATCCACACAATACAATACAGTTTTAAGGTCATAAAAATAAATGAACATCCTCACTAGACTCTATCCCAAGACCATAGCCCTACCTATGTGATTCACTGTACACTTAGGCCTGCCTATGTGCAGCATAAGTTAGAGGCCACAAGTCTTTCTCCTACCTCGTCAACTCCTTCCTCACCCAGGGATCATCAAGACCTAAAAGTCTAAAGACAATCCACTCCCAGTTTCACATTCAAATTGAACTGGACAGCCTGTATTCTGTCAGCGGACCTCAGTATCTATTTTTATAAGTCATTTTTAAGGAGGAGACACTCTTTTGAAGTCAATTACATTTGTGTATTGGATCCCTCCTGGCTCAAATAATCCCTGTGGAGTCTTCCATCCCTTGACACGGTGTGAAAGTATAAGACAAAAACAGACTAATTTGAGGTGGAGATAGAGAGGGAAATGTTAGATCAGCCATGCTTCAAAGAACTGCAAACACTTACCACAAATGTACACAAATCCCTGAGAAATTTTCAAATAAAATTCAACCCACTCTAACAAAGTAAAAAAATTTTAAAAAGATAAAAGGTGGCATCTATTGAAAAGCTACATAAACTTTTCTTACCAAGGTGTCAAAAATTGTTAAGTAAGCTGTATGAGTGCCACTTTTAACTGCTCTTTTTCATTAGGTATAACAGTAGTTGTCTTTATATATTTTATTCGTTTTTTGAGAATTTTGTACAAGGTGTTTAGATCGTAGTCACCCTCTCCCGCCTCCCAAGACTTCCCAGATCACACCCCGCCTATGCTACACAGTCAGCTTTGTGTCCTAGTTTTTTAAACCTAACAAGTCCACTTTAAGCTGCCTATGTATTCATGGGTATGCGGCCTCCACTGGAACTTGATGACCTTACCAAGCCACACTCTCAGAGAATTTGAGAAATCTCTCTCTCTCTGCATCAATTATAAATTGCCAATATCTCCTTGTCTAAGAGTAGTACTTCATGTCCACCTCCCTGTCCATGCCAGGGTCTGGTCTGGCTTGCACTTGCAAAGGTGGTGTGCATACTATCATAACAATTATGAGTTGTGTGTAAAACTGCCTTGCTGTATCCACCACCTCTGGCCCTTACACTCTTTCTGTCCCCTCTTCTGCAATGATCCCTAAGCCTCGGGAGACAGGGATACCATATATCCCATTTGGGCTGAGCATTCTAGTCTCTTATCTACATCAGCTGTGGGTCTGTGTTAATCCTCATCTACTACATACGGAAACTTCTCTGATAAAGATTGGAAAATACATTAATCCTCGGTCAAATGTATATTGGTAAAAAAGTTATCTCAGTCTCCGAAAGCCCCCTTGAGACTGGGTTAGTTGTCTCTGTTGGTCTTCTTGTGAAGTTCCTCCAGGTCCTTCCACATTTCCCCTAACACTTACATGGGACCCCCGGAGCTCTGCCCCATGTTTGGCTGAAAGTCCCAGCATCTGTCCCAATCCACTGCTGGCCGGAGCCACCCAGACTACAGTCAAGTTAGGCTCCTGTCTGCAAGCTTAGCAGAGTATCGTTATTAATGTCAGGGGCTGGCTCTCTACTGTGGGGTCTCAAGCTGGGCCAATTATTGGTTGGACTTTCCCTCAATCTTTGTTCCCTCATTATCCTTGCACTTCTTGTAGGCAGGGTGATTTTTGGGTCAAAGGTTTTGTTGGTGGGTTGTTGTTCCCCTCCTTCCATTAGACATTAACCAAGGAGTATGCATGATCTGGACCTCAATACCCTGCACATTTGTAGCTGATGGGCTGCTTGCTCTTCATATGGGCTGTCTGGTGAGGTGGAGGGGTGCTGTTTCTAACATGGACTCTATTGTCTGCTTTTGGATAACTTCCCTCTGGCAGGACTGCCTGGCCTCAGAGGATGAAGATATGCTCTGTCCTGATGTAATCTGATGTGCTGGGGAAGGCTGACACAGGGGGAGGGGGACTCCCCTTTTCTGGAGGTAAACGAAAAGAGGAAGTGTGAAGAGGGTCTGGGAGGAGAGAAGGGAGGGAGTGCCCTTGGAACGTAAACTAAATTTCAAAAGAAAAAACTATTTTAAACAAACAGAAAAAATTATTTTAAAGCACAATTAACTTATTAATAGAAACCGGGTAAAAGGCAATGTAATAGCATAGGTAGAAGTGTAGTTTGTCAAGTTCAGGTTGATTTTTATCTTGCCTTTCCCATATTTTGTACACTTTTAGAAAATTACTAAACCCTCCAATAGTTCATTTTAGACTTGGGTTAAAAAATTCCTAGCATTGTTATTTTGAAGGAAAAATATAATGCTATAGGTATACTATAGATATAAAAGCATATGTAAGTATTCAACAGATAAGTAGAGTATTCAATAAATGATGCTTCTCTCTAGTAACAGTATATGATCATATGCATAATGGCTTATTATATAATATGGTATGTATATACTAAAAAGTTTTTGAGAGTAGGTGTCTCTATGTATGGTCCTACTATGTGTAGCCCTGGAAGGCCTTGAAATTGTTGTTCTTATTTTCTTGGATAGGGGAATGAGATGAGAACCATTCACAAGACTTTCTAGTTCTTTTTGAACTCTCACTGGCTGGTTCAACTCAGCTATCCTGGCCTAATGGTATCCTAATAATTCCTCTCCAAGCTGACTGATTTGGACTGGCTTCTTTTGCTTCTGTCTGAATTGCTCTGCCTGGTCTCAAACTTATTCTGGCAATATGTTTTAATCTTGTCTCCTTCTCATTCTGTGGCTCATTCTGTTTTCACATGTTTCTAGCTTGTTCTCTCTGCAACATTATCTTTGTAAAACTTTCCTGGTGAGAAACCCTCAGGAGCAGGGCCTGTCTCTGACATGAGCTCTGTTCCCTGTTGTTGTTGTTGTTATCAGTTTCCCCTGGCAGGGCTGCCTTACCAGACCTGGGATAAAGGACTCGTTCAGTCCTGATTTGACTTTATGACCTGGGGTGGGTCAATGTGGGGTTCCCCTTTTCTGAGGAATAGGGGAGGGAAAGGGAGGAGAAGGAGGATGGGTGGGATTGGGCAGAGAGGAAGGAGGGGGCTATGATCAGAATGTGAAGTGAATAAGTAAATTAATTAATTAAAAACATTTCTCTCTCCCTGCACTGCTATTAAGTGGCTTCTCTTCCCTGTCCTATCCTCATGAGAGTTGGGTATATCCTATCTGTAACTCATTCTGTCAAATCTTTTTCTGATTCATAACTTTGTCTATACCCCTCCATTAGATATCACTTTCAAACATGGCTGCTTCTTTTTATAAACTTAACCTTACCGTTTGAGATTAAAAATGTGTTCTAAGGGTATGTCTGTATTCTAGCCAGATCATACTGTAACCCAGAGCTTATCTGCATTCCAGATCACATATACCTGTGGTTCTGTGTCTTCTGGGACATCTGGTCCCCACTGGGCCAGAATTGTGCACTGCTCCAGAATGTTGGAGCACCCATCAGTCTCCCAGTCTCCTGGTGGGAAAGGATGAAGTGTGTGGTCCCAAGTGAGCGCTGCAGAACAATGTCCATGTCACAATATCTTCAGTCCAGCTGGGGTGAAGGAAAAGAATATTTTCTCTGTACTAAGTATTACTGCTCTTTTAGCTGGGCTCCTAGTACCAAGCCAGGTGGCAGCAGGGGGCAAGCTGAGTCAGGAAGCACAGAGGCCTGGCTTGACTCAGGCAAGTCAGGTAGCTGCTTTGGAACAGACAGTAGCTCAATTCCAAGGCTGAGCACTGAAGCAGCTGGCGCCTTCCTAAAGACAGCAGCAGCGATCCTCGATCCTTGCTGACTTGAAGCTGAACAGCAGAAGCCTGTGGCAGCCAGCGAGGTCTTGCAGTGACCGTAGTGGCTGTGACTGCCACTACTGTCCAGGGGTAAAGCAATGAATTCTTTGGGGAGAAGGGAGCCCCTTCTTCCACCAGTGCTACAACTTAAAATAGACAGCCAATCTCAGATGTCCTTAGGTGAAGTAGATGGTGCTCGCCGATGTATTTCATGTGAAACAGGGACTTAACCTTGGGCAGTGGGAAGAGATTTTTGAGGATGAATGTGTCTCATCATTTGAGACATAGGATTCTGGCAATGCTCTGATTACATGGAGAAAGATAACAGGTGACAAGCTCATGTGACTGACCACCTGTTACTACCTTGGGGTTGTTCAACCTGTTCCTGGGGCAGGATTAGAAACAGGGGAGAGCTTTGTCCCACACCTTTTATTCTAAGGATGAAATTTTAAATCTCGAGTTTGAGATTTCCAGGGTTTGTGCATGCTCCAAATCTACAGTCCAATGCCAGTTCCTCCGGAGTCCCACACGGGCCTAGAAGGTGTTTGGATGTGATCCCTTGCTAGAGAAGCTATGTTGCTGAATTAAAATTCCTCTACAGGGCCTCTCCCTCAAAAGCTCTGCCTGTCTCTGCCTCCAGAGTACTAGAATTAAAGGCATGAGCTACCAGGCATGGCTTTAAAGACAATTATTTAAAGTCAGTTGTTGATTATACAGGTCACCTAACTGATAACCAAAAGAGTACACAAGCCCAAGCAAGAATCACTCCAGGAAGGAGTGATGAAGAGATGGGAAGTGATGAATAGCTCTCAAACTTGATCCTCTTAGTAATGGCAAAGCTCTGGGATACAGGTGATTAAAGACCACATGAGTCTGCCCATGTGAGGAATATCTGGCTCTGCTTTAGTGGGAGGCAGGCCATTCACTGTGTCCATCTCTGGTTACTCTTCATCCTGGGACTCTGGTTACTGAGACTCTGTCACACATATTAGTGGAGATCAGAAAGTTCAGGAGGGCCTGCTGAAGCACTCCCCTTCAGTGACAGGGCTTCTGCCATTCTGAATGGATTGCAGATCCTTGTTACATAGGGAAGCTACGAGTTGAGCATAAACACAACTTGAGTTTTGAAGCCAATCTGATCATCCTTCTACCCTATCTCACTACTTCTCCACAGGCACAGAGCCAAAGCATGGGCAATTGGCTTGCATGCTGTATCCCCTCTTGATCAATCAGAGCCTTTCCCTATTAAAAGCCCTGGTGTTTCTTTCAGTCCCCTCTGCTCCCCGTGTTACACATTCCCAATGAGAAAGCTTATTAACCCTGGTCTCTTCATGAACACATCTCAAACCACACCCGGTGCTAAAGTCTACCTGTAGAGTCAGAGACCATTCCAAAGCCCCGGTAGCAGGAAATTTAAGTCCGAGTGCAAATTCCTATCTTCCCTCCCCATTAAGCCCTTTTTCCTGTGTATATAATGTTGGTTGATGGCTACAGAATCTATCCTGGGAGGTACTTTCTTTCATGTGCATGGCTGTTTTGCCTGCATGCATGCCTGCTGGCGCCAGCCATCAGATTCCCTGGGACTGAAGTTACACATGGTCACTGTGAAGCTTGCTTGGCAGGCTCCATGTTAAAGCTCAATCGAACCTTTCTAAACTCAAACTGATCACCTCCCTCACAAGGGCAAACGCTCTGAACGATCCCCTTCCACTTCAATAGAAGTCTCTTTAGACTCCTTCTGCTCCGCTCCCACTCGCGCCTGTCACGGTGCCTTTGTTATGTTACAGGCAGTTTGATCAGTCCCCAAAGCGGCTGCCGTCCTCCGTAAACCTCTCTCCAAGCAGCTCTGTGGCCATCTATTTACTTTCCAACTTCTTTAGTGTGAGAAACGTTTTGGAGCATAAGTGTGGTAGCAGTCATTATTCATTACCTGAATTAATGAATGTCAAATTTTAGAATCACAGTGTATGAAAAGTAAAATCTTGGAAGGTTAATGACTTAGTTACTCTTTATCCCAATTCCTTTCTCTCTAAAATAGTAAGCATACTCATACCACTAAGCCATTGTCAAGATTAAGGAATGTTATACATGAGGATGGACAAGGAAATGCCATATAATTTCTGTTTCTCTTTTAATTTTGGCACCTTATAAATGTACTTTACCATTTTAAGACGGATATAAAGAAAAATTCCCAGGATCTATTTAATTACAAGAAAGCCCTTGAATCATCTTAGTGAACAAACTTTCAATACAGAAGGTTGTAAGTACCAGAGCCATCAGAGTCCTTAATTACACATGCAAGAAGTGGCAGAATCATTGGGGTGCCAGGAGCACCTCTCTGCCCACTCTACTGCTCAATTTCCACAGGAGAGTACTCACACATGCAGTGTGCTAGAGGTGGAGATGAAGAAAATGACACAAGGTATTATAACAAAGTCCACTTTTAAATAATTATAACTTCAGCTAATTACACTGACATTTCTCAGTGAAGAATAAGTAAATCAGAAGGGGGTAAAAGAGATTGAGAAAATAAAAAGCAAGGGTTGGACTGCAAGAGCATCTCCTTTGTCTTTCCTTGTGGAGTGTAATTAAATTAAGTGGGATTGATTGAGTGTCAAACATCTGTGGGAGTCATTTCCTAACTTCATTAATGCTATTGTGCCTGAAGAAGGCACAGTGGTAATTTCTCTCACAAGGATCTAATGAGAGTCTAGTGATGTGATATGAAAGCATGACACGAGCTGCTATATGCTGTGCTGCTGTCTGTCTGTGTGGGGGCGATTTATTAGAAATGCAGGCTGGCAGTGGCAGAGCTTTGTTATCCTCATGGGAGTGGGACAGCGGGCCTCGAAGAGCTGAGGTAATGGAGTCATAAAGTTGAGAGTTTAGACAGCCAGCAGAAAGAAATAAAAATGGGCCTGCTAAGGAGAACTAAATGCTCATAAAATAGATCATATATAATGAGGTACAGCAGATAATGAGGTGCATTTATATGGAAAATACTAAATAAAAATTATGACCATTTCCTCTTTAACCCCATAACCATTGGGGCTTATCTCTGCATCTGGATTTTCAAGGTAAACTGGGGAGAATGAATAAATTGAGAGGGTAACTACCTGTATTGGCCACCTGATGATTATTATAAGAGTTTCAGATTGTACATTAGCACCCAGTAGAATACTTGGCACTGGGCAAGGCATTATGAAAGATATACAATTCCTATCCTTTTTATAGAATTACAATAAAATGTTAGAATACTGTTGCAATTATAAAGTAATTAAGTAGAGATAAATGTAAAGTTAGTTCTGTGTTATTCATTTTATCACTGCAATTAGAAGTTGTTTGCTCCCAAGCTTTATTCATTCACTCATTTATCAGTTAATGAGTAATTACTCTGAACTGAGACTTCTGGCCAACTCAAAAGATGCTAAATTGCATAAGGTCACTCTGCTTGGTTTAGTCTTTTGCAGAAAACTTACAAGTAAATAATTAAGACACAAATGTATATGAAAAACCTGATATTCACACCAGATCCCATGGGAACATAAAAAAGCATAGAATCTGGCAGAAATCAAAACTGTGAAAAATGAGTAGAAATCAGCTTTTTTGAGGGGGGCAGAGGATACTGTCCCAAACAGCATTTACAAAGATGTCCAAAGCCAGTGAAATGGCTCAACTTCTCAAGATACTTGCCTCCAAGTCTGACAACTTGAGCTCAGTTCCTAGCACCCACAAGGTAAAAGGAGAGAACCAATTCTAGGAAGCTGTCCTTTGACCTATAAATAAATAAATAAATAAATAAATAAATAAATAAATAAATAAATAAATAAATAAATGATAGAAAAACAGATGATCAATAGAGAGAGAGAGAGATTAGATAGATTAGATAGCCTTAAAGTGGATGAATTTTTTAAAAAACAGAGCTACTCTGGTATAAAACAGCAAGAAAACACTGACTCATCAGACCCTATTTATATATATATTTGTGCATATGCATACATATATACATACACACTGATATATATATATATATATATAAAACACTATCCATATATTATATATACCAAATAATAACCAAAGAGGGTGGTGAAGGCTATCAAATTGAGAAAAGGGGTTTGAGGTGGTATGACTCAGGAGCTAGAGGAAAGAAAGGGAGGGGAAAGTGATATAACTTCATTTCGAACATTAAAAACATTGCCATAAAAGAATATCTAATGGGAGATAACCTTGGGTTCTGAGGCTAGAGAAGCCATGTTTCAGCCACAGTAAGTCTAAGTCTCCTCTGCTTATGGTGTTAGGAACTGTGACCAAATGATAGGGCTGTGCCTGTCTTGTAAGCTTACATGTTGAAACCTTAACTCCCAACTTCTGTATCCATGACATTTTTCCTAAGAGACAATTAAGCTCAACAAGACCAACACAGTCAGAAGTTAACCCCATACTTAGAAGAAGAGGTTGATAGTACCCCCTAACTTCCTTTCCCTCTACACCATACCCCAGCCTCTGCCCCCTCTCTTCTCCTCCCACCTTTCTGGCTGTCTCTCCACTATTTGAAATCACAGCAAGAAATCAACTGTCTGCTAGCCAGGAACAGAGGCCAAACCAGAAATTGAATCACATTACAACCTCATTGTAGACTTCGTAGCTTCTAAAACCAGTAGGAAATGAATTTGTTATTTCCTACTGGTTGGTAGGATACTGAATGGTATCTTATTATGGAAACCTCGCTGACCAAACATTGGGAGGACTATGTAAAGATGCATAGTCCCTCATTGCTTCAAATATACCATCTTACCTCACTTTCCACTACTGAATTGTCTCTCATCTAAGATTTGATCTTAACTTAATGAGAAAACCAAGCCTGTAAAGGGCAATGAATAGTTTTAAGGCAATGACTCTAAGTTCAAGCTGCTAATTTCTCATCACATACGGTGCTCATCTCTCATTAGCTACCAGTTGTATTGTGTCAAGGTAACTTCTCTCCTGACAGAAAACAGGAAGTTTTCAATTTCACTGAATCTCCCATCATTTCCTGTTGCTAGATACTATCTAAAAGCTGTTTTATAATGTAATAATATGTGGCATGAAAATGAACAGAGCTACTCTGAAGTTTTAAAATATTTCCTTATGTAAGACTTTGTTCCACATACAATGGGAGGCTTTATTCATTCAAGGAGAATATTATAACTCAAGGTAACTTATCTCCAAGTCATTACCTCATAGAATGTGACAGTCTTATTTTATTTTAAAAGCAGCATAAAATTTAGTGACATTATAATACCTATAATAGGGGATAGTGTTTATATTTCTGGAATTACTGTATGTCATACTTTCCTATAATAAGGTGTGAAAAAAACCTTAGGACTTGGAGGAAGCCAACCTTGGAATGAGCAATTCTGTGATAGGACCCAGTGGTCTTGTCCCAGCATAGCTTCTCAATAAAACTTATCATCTTAGAAAAATGAATACATGGTCTATGTATTGAGAGCATCAGGGTTTGGAGGGAAGATGTCACCACACTCATCATTGGCTTGACAGAGACTCAGAAATGTGTCAGTGCTGTCTTCCCTGTCTCGTCATTGTCACTACCCGCTTTATATTAACTTCTAATGCAGAAGGGAAGCTAGGAAGTGTGTCTCCTTGCATTTATTTTCCATAATGACTGAGCTAAAAGCTTCCGGTGGGCCATTAGCATGTCTTGTTAAACTAAGACCCCTTTAATCTGGTGACTACAGAATAACATGCCCTGGGTAACACTACAGTGATTCCAGATGAGTGTGTTTCAGCAGCTGCTTCCTCCTCCTCCTCTTCTCCTTTCTCTCCTTCTTTTATAGGGCCCCCAGGGATAGTAGCTTCCTTCACATGTTTCCTAAGCCCTTATCAGTCATAAAAGCTTCTGTTTCTTTCTGGATCCTAACACATTTAACATATTTCAAGCAGCTTATGGTTTACTTCTATGCTGACCTAGTGCTAAGAAAAAATGGAAGTGGAAGAAAAGAAGCAAGGAGGCAGGAGGAAGACAGGAAAGGAGGCAGGGAATAGTGGCTTGCCTTTCACAGCAAGAAGCAGGTGAAGCCACCTCCTTAATTCTGTAGGCATCATCTGCCAGGGGAGCAGTGTGAGTCCTGAGTACTTCAGAATGTGACAGTTCCCGGGACTGTGACTGAAAGCCCCCTTGGCATCCACAGACACCAATAAAGCAAATCGCTGAAGATGCCATCACAAGAAATTGTTACTAATTCTCTAAATTATAAAATGTGAGCAGGTTAGAAGACAGATAATCAAAGCTGACAGAATAATGGAGCCACTCACAGGACAGCCTGGTGCAGTGGCACATATGTTTAATCCCACAAGGAACTTGAAGGGGATGGGTAGAGTCAGAAGCTGTTTTCTTTTCCTAAAATCTTTTCTTCTATAGATAGAAAAGAGGTTGCTACAATTCAGACAGTGGGACAATGCTGCTTTTCTGACTCAAATACCTAACACCTGTATTTTGTTTCTTAGAAACAAAGTGTTAGGGAAGAAAAGGCAAAATATGTTAGCGACATACGCTAAACAAAGGTGTTAAACATATGGATTTTGACATATTTAAACCTGAACTAAAACATTTTACTCTTGTAATACATCCAATTTCTAGAATTACTAAGTTCATGATTTCCCTATGTATGCATATGGGTGCAAATGTATACATTTGCCTTAAAGTCTTATTGAAACCTGTTTACTGAGCCACGAAGCCTGCAGTTTCCTAGTTTTCTGGAAGGAGTAACTAAATTGGAAAACACTGAGCAGCAGCTTCAACACAGCCCAGCTGTACTATCTCATCTTCCCACCATGGTGTTTCTGCCTCACTGCAGCCCTAAAGGCATTGGAGCCAGACAACCATGGACTAAAGCCTCTGAAACCACGTGACAAAATCAAACTTTCCTTCATGTAAATGCCTTTCACAAGTATTTTGTAGCAACTGAACACTAACTAACATGCTTCCCTTCCCCTTCATGTGGCACTTGATAAACCAGTCTCCCTCTCTAGGCTACTATATGAAAGAATGCCTCAACAGGTAGAGAAGCATCCAGTGTACATCCCTTTATTCTCCCTTTCTTTCAACTCTCTGGTCTAAGCATTAAACCGCTAAAAGTAAAACACTAATCAAATTATTCTCCTACTGAAAAACCTCCAGGACACCTTCTCCTGAGGCATGACCTATCCAGCTGAGCAGCAATGTCTCTGGTTCACATCCATCTTTCCAATATTCTCCTTTAATGCCTTACATGCAAACTTTATGGCCAGCCAAACAAAATTAACATCCAATTACACTATGCATCCAAGTACAATAACGCCAGCCCTAACCAAGCATTGTGTGACTTTTCCTAGGAAGCTGTGAACCAGGATTTCCAGGAAGCTTAGATGGGACTAGCGCCTCCTCTCCCAAGAATTGTTAATAATTATATAACTCCTGGAAGGGGAATTGTAAGTTCTGCCACTTAAGAGCTTCCTGAGGCTTGTAAGCTTGATTTACTTCCTGAACCTTTTAAATTCTTCCTGGGTCTTGAAGATCATGTTTTCAAGAAGAAATGCTTCAACTTGGAGAGGAAAAATTTAACAAAAGCTAAATCCCCTCTGGAAATAAGCAAATAACCAATTAATTACAAAAAGTTACAGACAAAAATCCACTTATCATAAAATGACGTGAATAGCTTTATGTATTTGCCTTCTCTTCAGAAGAATCAACACAGAAAATCTCAGGCACTCATATCCCCCCTCCCCAGACCCAGCCGCAAAAAAAAAAAAAAAAATGGCTACTTATAACATGTACAATAAGTCAACAAACCACATACTTCCAAGGCCAAATCAGATCAAAGGCTGTTTCTGTTTTGCCTTCAAGCTGAAAATGAGTTTCATGCTTTTAAATTGTTGAAAAAAATTTAAACATCAAATAATATGTAACAGTACATAAACATTACTCATTTATTAGAGCACCACCATGTTCATTCATTTACATAGCTGGTTTTGAGTCCAGCAACAAATTTGAGTAGTCAAAATAGAAACTGTGCAACACACAATGCGTATAATATCTATGAAGTAGACCTTTAAAATTTTAAATTTTGACAAGGCTGAGACAGTCTCTAGCATAGGTACAGAGGAGCACAGCTTCTCCAGCTGAAGAAGGAAAAAAGAGAAAAGGCAGACATTTGTGTTAAGTGTACTCTGAAATCTATAAGAAACTTATTGTCTTAAAAAAAATAGTTGGTCATCTGCTATTCATACTTGACCATTCCCCAAAGGCAAGTCTTCCTCTTCCTCTTCCACTTAGAGATACTCAATGTCATTTGGATATCTTTGCTTCTACTGCTGTCATTTTGATTCAATTTCATTTTTGAAACAGTTGCCCCAATCTCTCTCTCTCTCTTTGTGTGTGTGTGTGTGTGTGTGTTTGCCTTTCCCCTCTGTCTCTTCTAACAAAACATGTATCTCTAAGACAAAGTTATTTGAATGATGAAACCAACCCATATCATTTCATGGAAGGACAGGATGGTCCTAAAACACAATCCAATTACAAACTTAACTCTATCCAAATATAATTTTGGCAACATTGTACAGTAAGTATACACCCTAACTACTTTAGTGGTAATCTTGTCTATCAATTACAACACATATGCATGTGTATACATGAAGCCTTCTAAGATGAACAAATGAACTAGCAACATATCATACAAAATATTTTTGTGAAATATATTTCACACTTCTGGACCCATGTAGATTTTAGTAATAATTTTCTATTCCTTCTTCATCCCGAATCTCCAAGACCTGTCTGAGCTGTCAGCAGTGCATGCCAATTGTTTACAAAACAGATCTCATTCGCAAGGGAGATAGAAGCCTGATCCAGTACTCTGTGAAGCTGAAAAGGAAAGGTAAAAAATAAAAATGGATGAAACACTGACAGTTGCAGATTTTTATTTGAAGTAGTAAAATTTAAAGAATAAATAAGATGTCAGCAGAATGTATGATTTTCTTTTTGGCTATAGGCTTCTATTCAGAAAGAGTGTCACAACATTCTTTGAATATGAAACACATTTTTAGTAAGATCCTTCAGATAAAACAAAATTGATAAATAATGGATTGCATAACCTCAGCATCTATTGTAATTTTCTTTTCTCTGCTTTGATTTCTGTTGCCCCATTTACATCGCTTAAAATTTGGCTGACAAATTTAATGTAAGTTCATGTCTAGTCACCCAACTGCATTTCAAAAGTTTTAAAAAATTATCTCAGTTGGTCTTTCCATATCAGTTTCAAAGAGACTTATGAATACACATTTGAAACATTTGCCCTAAGTATATAATATTCATGATGCCAATGATGTTTGATAGTTGCATTGTCAGCAATAAATCTAAAGCTGTACAATGTAGTATTTTTTAGGTATATATAAATGGGAGGTTAATAAAAATATCCCTTATTACATAACTTCATTGATAGAATTCCTCAGTCTGTGAAATGTCATTCTTCTCTCTAGATGTTGACAGCTATTGTTCCAGATTTCTCAAAAATGGTTCCTACTACTTTGCTAAAAACACTTCCCATTTCCACTCAGCCTCCGCTCACAGACCACATGGTTTGGAGAGCTAAATTCACTCCTTTCTGGGGTACAATATGATCCAGCCCTGTCCATCAGATGATGTCCTTCTCCCAGAAAGTTAGTCATCTGTAGATGACTCAGCACAGAGCTCAGATCATGTGCTTAGTCTGATGACGTGAGAGACCAATGCTGCACAGTAAAGGGGGTCGGGCTGCTGGTGAATGGAGCAGTCACTGAAATGGCTGCACAATGAAAGGAGAACATCATCATCGTGTGAAAACCATTTCCGTTTTATTTTTCCTGAAGAAACAGACTTTCCATTTTGTGAGCTGATGAACGCCCTTTGATTCATTTGAATGGGGTATGGCATAGGTGGAGGTTTGCAAAGTTCTGAGACAGAAGTTGAATGTTCTTGCCTTCCCCTGTTGCCCTGACATAGGGTAAAATATTGAGTGCCTTGTATATACCTCTACCTAGGCATCTCTCAAGTTCCTTCCGTGATCAGGAAGTACCTGCAGCAACATAGGTTAAAGAAGAGATTTCTTAAAATGACTCTGGCAAGTGTTTTCCCACCATTTTCCAAATCTTCAAGAAGGCAGAAGAGACATTGTTGTTGCTGGAAAAGTGTTCCTCAAATGATTAATATACAAGTTCTTCAAAAAGAGTCATTGTATAGAGAAGCAGTGATTTGCAAGAAGACAGAGGAAACTGAAGAAAATATTCAGGATCATTGGTTGATACTGAGCTGTTAGTTATTCTTCATAGATTTTTGCTCTTTATTCTTAGTCTGGAAGGAACACAGTTTTGGTGCTTGGTTTTAAAGATTTGTCTTTATTTTTAATTGGGGGGGGGTGCGTGGGAATGTCCTCTGGAAACAAAAAGAGCATGTCAGATCTCCAAGAGCTTGTGAGCTGCCCAATGTGGGTGCTAAGAACCATAGATGAGTTCTCTGCAAAAGCAGCATGTACTCCTAACTGCTGAGTTGTATCTTCAACACTCTAAGTATCATGGCAAAAAAAGTGTGTGTTTGTGTGTGTGAGAGAGAGAGATGGGGAGGAGACAGACAGAGACAGAAAGATGGAGATGAAAGACAGAGAGAGATTGTACACACATTCAAATATGTGCCCTCAGAGGCAGGAACAGAGCCTAGGATCTCTTCGCTCTGAAGCTACAGGCAATTTTGAGCTATCCAACCATGTGTGCTAGGAAATGAACTCTGGTCTCCTACAAAAATAGAAGGAACTAATGGCACTAGGGCATCTCTTTTTACCTTAAGTGCTTGATTTCAAACACAATTAGTGCATTTCCATGTAAAAGGTGGTGGATAGTAGAGTTGTTAAATGGTGGAGAAACTGAATAAGGAATAAACTTCAAAAGATCAAGAAGATTCAAGAGCTAATACAACACTGTTGGCACATGGACCTTATTTTTGAGTTATGATTTTCAAAATCATTCTTAGGTATTTTTAAATTTTAGAGTTGGATAAGCATTTTAAATTTGTTTTTCCTAAGGAAACCCACTTCTGACTTCTTTCTTTTAAAGACTTGTTTCTTTCCGTTTGTGTATTTTCTGAAGTCTAGTCTCCAGGCCCTGGTTACTCTACCAGCCACAGTTGCTCTGTGCTTGAGAATAATCTATTTTACCATGACAAATAAGCTCTTTTCCCATATTCCACTCACATTAACTCCTACAAGGTAGGATTTCAACCTCAGAACCTTAATTTTGGATATTCCACCAACATTTTGAGAAGGGAAAAACAAATCAGTTTTCTGAAAAGTTCGTCAGAAATGTTTTTCTCAATAGCACTTACTGTAGAGAAATTTTAATTCAGAACATGGCTGCTCTGGCAAGAGAGCACATCCAAATACCTTCTAGGTCTGTATGATCCAGCTGGAAATCAGATGGAACACACCTTTAATTGAGGGTCAGATAAAGTGATGAATCGGAGAAAGATTTGACAGAATGAGTCAGAGAGAGGATATGCCCAGCTCTCATGAGAACAGACAAGAAGAAGAGACTACTTAAGAGCAGTGCAGAGAGAGAGGAGAATTGAATTCTGTGCCGTGCAGTTGAGTTCATTCAGTTCTGTTCAGTTCTTTTCAGTTCTATTCAGTTCATGCAGTCAATGCACTCAGTGCAGTTCAGTTTGTGGAGTTCAGAAGTATTTTTCAAGCAGAGCAATTCAGTGAGAAGCCAGTTTGAATCAGTCAGCTTGGAGAAGAGTTTTGAGCCAGAACAGCTGAATTGAACCAGCCAGAGGTCAGAAGGACTAGAAAGGGTGAGCTTATCCAGCAGTCTCAGAGGCTAAAACATTCTAGGCCTAGATTAACAGGTGGAGGATGGAAGCTGAAGTCTTTAAGGTCCAGGTTTACCGAAGATCAGATTATATGAAGGTCACTAGAGGCTTCCAGGGCTAGGCCTATGGGTAGTCAGAAACACTCTGGGCTCAGCCCAAGCCATGTATTTGTAAAGCTTGGTAACTGCTCTCATTTTGTCCTCCCCCCCCCCATTGGAGGAAATAAAAATAACATTTAAAACTTACATTGTATCAAGAAAAAAAGTAAATGGGATTTTTCTCCTCCCAGCCCCCCTTCCTCCCCTCTACCTTAAATCCACGGTTCCTCCTTTTCTCTTCAGAAAAGAGCAGGACTCGTGGGGATATCAACTGAACAGGGCATAACAAGATACAATAAGACTAGGAACAAGGCTGAATGAGGCAATAAATAGGAGGAAAAGGGTTCCAAGAGTAGACAAAAAAAAATCTGAGACACCATGTCCTACTGTTATGAGTCTTCCCACCAAACACTCTGCAACCTATCAATCATGACATATATGCAAAGGACCTAGTGCAGACTCACACAGTCTGCATGACTACCAATTCAGTCTCTGGGAGCCCCTATGAGCCCTGTTTAGATTATGGCTGTGGGCCATAGTCTTCTAGTGTCCTTGATCTCTCTGCATCAGAAATATTTTGAAGTTGGGTTGAGAAATGTGTTTGCTGAATCAGAGATCAAGAGCAGGAAAGGTCTATAGCTGAAAGCCTTTTTATTAGGAGACATAGCAAACCTCCAAGATGACAGAGAAGCAAACAGCAACCCAAGAAAACCAGACTCAGCCACCAAAAGCCTAGAGAACACTGTCCACTCTATCTTGGTCCCAGGGCTGTGAGGCATTTCACTGAGAAACAATCCTCCATGTCCTTTTAGCGCTTGCTCTAAAATTCTTAGAGGGGGGTTTGAGAGAGAAAAGTCTGTTTCCAATTCATGGCTTAAGAAATTCTCAGCCAGTTTTACAGAAGCTTGAGTGTCAAAATCACTTAATTTCAAAGAGCTGCTGCATTCGAAGATGCTTTTGAAAACTGTGGAATGCAATTTGAAAAGCACTCTCTGGCCCCAATAGCCACTGAATGAACTGAGAATATAGAACCCATTTTCTGGCATTTCAGTGTGCTTGAAGGTGAGGATTTCTTCTGCTCTCACACTCTACCTACATTAGGTCCCTACCTAATTCTGCAGACAGCTGATCACATATGAAAATATTTCTCCTGGGAACTGTTTTGCTCACTCATTTTATATAATCTTTTATAGTTAAGTATATTGTTTTCTGATGTAGAGTTTATTCTTCTTAAAGAAACAGTCTTCCCAAAGTCACACCATGTCACTGTGCTCTCAAATTACACATTTTTGCCTGTATTATTTTGTTATAGATATAAAGTATTAATTTTAAAATATGACATTTTTATTAATTCTTTGAGAATGCCATACATGCACACGAAGTATTTTGATCATATTGACCCCCTTCTCTTTTCTCTAACTCCTCCCAGATCCTTGCCCTTACGTATCTTTTTTGTTGTTGTTATAATGCACTGAGACCAACCACCAGAATATGGTTGATTGACAAGACAACATACCTCAAAAAAACAAAACTGACTCACTCACAAGTAGCCTTCAGTTGTCTACATACTCCTCAGCAAGGGGTGGGAGCTTCTGACCCCTCTCCCCTTCCATGCTAGAATACTCAGTAGTTTGATCTTCTGTGGGTCTTAGGCAGGCACCCACAGCTGCTGTGAGCCCTGTCATGTTCAGAAGACGCTGTTTCTCTCTGGTAGTCCTCAACTCCTGGTTCTTTAGAATCTTTCCACCTTTCATTCTGTGCAACTCCTTCAGCTGGGTGGGTGGGCTGATACAGCCATCTCCCTGAAGGACCAGCACTCCACGGATGCTTGTTCTCAGGACCTTGACCAATGGTGACCTTCTGCATTAGCCACTGCCTACTACACAGAGAAGCTCTTCTGATGAAGTCTGAGTGTTTCACTCATCTACATATTCAGAGATTTAAAAAAAAACTTAGAGGTTAATTTGGTACAAGGTTCTTCTGGCAAAACCATAGTGCCAGATTCACCCCTCTGGAGACTATGATCTCTACAGCTATTGTTTCTCTGCCACATTTACAATGCCTGATAATTGTTATAACTTAGCCATTTCTGTTTGTGTGTGTGGTGCACAGCCTGAACCTGGGACCTCACCTATGCTAAGCAAATACTCTACCAAAGAGCTCTATCTCTAGCCCTTATTTTAATCTTCTTTAGAAACATAATCTCAGAAAGTTGCTCACTGTGGTCTGTCAAGTAACTGGGATTACAGACTTATGTCATCACAAAGCCTACTTAAACTACAACTTTATTTATAATAAAAAAATTAGTGATAGAAATTCAAGTGAGTAATTAAACACTAACATAATATGCACATTTAACCTAAATCTTCAGACCGTGCAAAGGTAGCTTTAAGAACAGGTTGAGAGTTTGGAACACTATTTTAATCACAGCAATCAGAACATAGAAAGACACAGATCTCTGTGAATCTGAGGTCATCTGGTATACATAGTGAGACCTCATCTTTAAAAAAAATAAAAATAAAATACCTACTTTATATATATATATATATATATATATACCTACTTTATAATACTTTAGCTAAAATCATTAACATACAAAAATAATAATATCCAGAGACTGGGGAGATGCCAAAGTCAGTAAAGCGATTGCCTTGCAAACATGAGGACCTGAGTTCAATCCAAAGAACCCATGTTGTTGTTTAAAAGAAAAGAAAAGCAGAGATGTGTTATATTACTAAACTAAAAGAAATCCCTAAGTAAATTCTAAATATGCTTCATTATGTCTACATATAAGTCATATCCTCACCTCTCATCAAGGAAACCTCTTTATAACAAACAGACATTTACAGAAAATCACAGTCAATCAGATTACATAGTGTGTATCCCTGTCCTAGCTGATACATATGCACCTCAGACTCAGAGCTCAATGAAGAAAGACTAAGAATCAAAGAGGGTTCGAAAGTTCCCTCTTATGTTGTGTCTTTTAGGAATATCAGGAGCTACACTCAAGAAGCCTCACCTAAACATGACCTGAACAGGGACAACATGAGTAGATATGAAAACCTGAATAGGAAAAACTCATGAGGTCTCAGCATTAAACAAAGAACTACACACAACTAAGAGAGCACGAGAAAACACCAATTGTTTAGCCAATAACAAGTGGTCAACCCGAAGACCTGTACACACAGGTAACATTATTCAGACTGTGTAGCTGTCCTTTGACCTCTATGTACACAAATAAATAAGTAAATAGATGATAGATAGACAGACAGATATATGGTAGATAGATAGATAGATAGATAGATAGATAGATAGATAGATAGATAGATAGATGATAGATAGATAGATAGATAGATAGATAGATAGATAGATAGATAGATAGATAGATAGATGAGTCTATGAATTTATGAATTTGAAAGAGAACAAATTGGGGATTGGGGAACATGGTAGGGTTTAAGGGAAGAAAGAGGAAGGGGTAGATGATATAATATTTCTATCTATTATAGATACCGCTTATAACATAATCTCTAAAATTTAAACATTATTTTTAAAATTGGCAGTTCAATTTAGCAAATAAACTCAAATGAAATTCTAAACATTTATGTTTCATCTCACAAATTTTGTCAGAGAAGCTTCTGTCTGCAGTGGGCAACAGTTAATGCAATCTCAGAACTGGCTAGAGTGTTCAGCCCTAAAGTAGACATCTATATCAGCCCTTCTGAGGCCCAGGAATATCACAGAAGAAGAGACAGAAATACCACTAGAGCCAGAAGATGGAGAAGGGCACTTCTGGATATAGGTCTGATAGCTCAGTCATGAGCATACAGCAGTTCTGAATGCCTGTGGAAGAACTACACAAAAGCAACAACAACAACAAAAAGATATAGACAGACTACATAAAAACAGAAGATACAAGTGTGGACAGAGGGCTCGTAGAGGGTGAGGGAGCCAACAAGAATGGAAGAAAGCTAAGAGGTGGTAGGGTGGACATAATTACAATATATTCTCAACGTGTATGTAATTATAAATAACAACACAAATGGGTGCGGCCGCATGTGCACATAATCCCAGCATCGGAGAGGTAGATACAGGTAAATCTCTGGTGCCTGCCCTCCAGAAATCTACCCTACTAGGCAAGCTCTAGGCCAGTAAAAAAATTATCTCAAAACCAATAAATAAAAGATGTGTGGAGCCTGAGAAATGATGCCTAATGCTGTCTCCCCACTTCCACATGCACACACCACACAAACACACTAACTCATACACAAATGAACATGTAAGCCTGTGGTCACGGGCATAAACAAATAAAAACATCTAATTAAATGTTAAAGGATGCAAATGTTATGTATAGTGTGTATGCAAAAGAGATATATAAGATGCTAACTATTTAATGCATAATACATATAAATAGTGTATGACACTCTGTAGCAAATCAATCAGAAAATGTGGCAGGAACGGGTACCTTACTTTTATTAGCTATTTCTCATTGTAGGAAAGTTTTGTCGGCACTATGAAAATCAGAACACTTACAAGTCAAAATTGAAAAACAGCTGGATGTGAACTGTAGAAGCCTCCCCATCTTATCCAAGACACTAAACATGTTTTCCTTACTAATTTACACTTTACTTCACAGTTAACGGTACCTTAAAGGTGTTAAAGATAACAGTAATTCTGTGATCTGAGCGAACTTGAAAGGGCACCATTTCCCCTCCTTCTTCACAGAGAAAGTTGAGAAAGGCATCTGAAACTGATATCCACAGAAGCTTTTTATGGAGGGAGACTTCATTTCCAATACGGACTGCACTATTTGCATAGAGTGCAAAGGCAATTTTATCTAAGAGATGCCATATGCAAAAAGATGTGCCGTATGTGCCATATGGAGCGCAGTCCCAGGATCTAGGAGCTCATCATGTGCCACTAGTTTTACTGGAAACTCCATTCCCATGTCAGCTCCTCATCCATAGCATGCAAGGCACTCCCCATCTGAGGAAGTCCCTCATCATCCTGCATCCCCCACAGTGAGAGGCAGAGATCTCTGACATGTTTCATTGTGTACCAATTGTCACAGAAACTCCAGTCTCAAAACGCAGGTGCTCAAGGTGATGCTTAGAGGAAAAGCCAAGATTAGACCCCTGAGTCCAGGGAGCACACATATGCCATTCCTGTCTGGGATACTGTTTTGTGTTCATGTGCAAAATCAAACAAAAAATGTTCTGTGGCTTAAGATTGCCCAAGATTGCAATTCTGGAGAGTATTACAAATATGTACTAGTGTTAATTTTTCCTTTCTTGGTGCAATGCTATATGTTTAGTACTGACTTTTTATTATCAAAATTCATATGTAAGTTTTGCACACATGTCCATATTTTAAACCCTATTGACATACTTCTGCTCTCTTCTTCCATTGCATGCCTCCCTTCAAATCTCATGCTTCCCAAACTTCCGTTATACACTCAGATAATCACAATGTTATTTTCATCTACATTTTCCTCACATCCACAGGTACCCAGTCTAGAATCCTCTTCAGCTCAAGTCTGAACAGGAACGATGGCCTCTGGCTAGGTCTTTCTGGCTTCCGTCTCTTCAACAGATCCCACTTACTCCCTGGTAGTCTAATGATTTTTCTCTAACTCCATTTCCGTTAGGCGTCTTTCATGCTCAGGGATCTCCGGGGCTTCCGTGTCACTCATTATGCATATTCCAAGCCTTCGGCAGTCCTCAGAGCTTTCCACTAATATTACACCCCCAGGACTCCAGCCAACCTTGATTTCTCATTACTTCTCATCACAGCCTCTCCACCCCCACCAGCAATATCTGTCTGCCATCTCCCACGTGTGGTTTGTTCATTTTCATCTCTGTACCGCTCCTCATACAATTCCCCACCCTCTGACCTACAAATTCATTTCTTGATCTTTCCATAAATACTATGCTTCTTTCAAATGTCTGTTTATCATTCATCTCTTTAAAAAAAATCCTCCTTAATTCATTGCAACCAAATACAGTATTCATATTACACTTTTTACCTACAAAACAGGGTGACCCTTTAGAGGTATTACAGAAAAGGACATTAAAACAAAAAGGGATTCAGGACAAAAATCTCAGTTTGGCTGCCAAAGTTCACAAATAGTTTGACCCAACTTAAAAATGAAGAAAGCATCCTGCAGACAACGATTAAAATTCCAAGTAAACAAACCAAGCTCTCTTATTTGTGGAAGCTTTTATGATGTGAATGTCTTTGTTTAATAGCAATAACTACCAATCATTATGTGCTTTGTCTCTGCTAACATCCACATAGTCGTTGACTAGTTTCATTTCTATTGTAAGGAACACAGACATTGCTACAGTCATGTTATAGACGAGAAAATAAATGGTCACAGTGGTAATGTTACCTGAGTTAACACAGAAACAAAAAGATAAAAAAAATTTAAGCTCTATCCTTCCCCCTGAATATGTGATAGGTATATATTCATGTATCCCTAACAGTGTTTACAGGTGGGAAATAGGGAAGTGAGAGAGAAAGAGAAAGAAAGAAAAGGGAAAAGACCATGTTTATTTCTTTGCGGTATAACATTCAAAACAATAATTCCTAATGTGTAGCAAAATACCTTACAAATACATCTATTATTTTCCATACTTGGTTTCTAACATTACCATTTTCTTTTCATCGAACCAGTAAGAAGATAAATTGAATTTAAGAATGTAAGTGTAAATTTTCATGAGCCAGACTAGGAAGTAGGAAACATCATTCAGTACGTATTCTGTCAGCTAAGAATTCAGTGACATAGATGCACCTATGCATGTGAGCCTAGGAAATGTAATCTAGTTATGAGCCCTCTCTCCCTCACACACACACAGACATGCAAAGAACACGCTTCAATAATAGCTAACCCATAGCTGACATGTTTATATAAATGGAACAGCTATATTTTCCTTTCAGCTAGTGTTCACTGGTCTAACTGCAGCCTGCTGGGTAGAGCTTAAGTAGCACAGTCCACTGGAAAAGAAGAATGAAAAATACATGTCACTACATGTAAGTTCTTTAAGGTTGTTCACCAGCCAAAAGAAGAAATAATAGTTTTACTTTATTTCATGTTTTGGGTTACTCTATCCTAAGCCTGAACTCACATCATTTAAAACTTCTGGCTGTTTGGAATGAATGTGATACCTTCAGCCATAATTAAACTCCCTCCCAGATATCATTGCTAGTATAGACTTCATTTGCCTGGCATTCTGAAAAATACTATTTGGGACAAAGAGATGACCATATATTTATTGCAAATAATCATATTGAAACTCTAATAGTCAAGAAGCACTTAAAGAAATGTTCAACATCCTTAGTCATTGGGGAAATGCAAATCAAAATGGCTCTGAGATCCCATCTTATACCCATCAGAATGGCTAAGATAAAAAACTGAAGAGACAGCACATGCTTAGTGAAGATGTGGAAAGGGGAAGCACTACTCTATTGCTGGTGGGAGTACAAACTTGTACAACCAATTTGAAAATCAATCTGGTGCTTTCCCAGAAAACTGAGAATAGTTCTACCTCAAGACCTGCTATACCACTCCTGGGCATATACCCAAAAGATGCTCCACCATACTACAAGGACACTTGCTCAACTATGTTCATAACAACTTTATTTGTAATAGCCAGAAACTGGAAACAACCTCAATGTCCCTCAACTGAAGAATGGAAAGAGAAATTGTGATACATTTACACAGCTATTAGAAACAAGAAAATCAAGAAATTTTCAGGCAATGGATGGAACTAGGAAAGATCATCCTGGTGAAGTAACCCAGACATAGAAAGACACATATGGTATATACTCATTTATAAATTGATATTAGCCACATAATACAGGATAACCACCCAAAGAAGCCAAGTAACAAAGAGGGTTCAAGGGAGGGTACTTGAATCCCATTCAGAAGGGGAAATAGAATGGATTTAGAAAGTGGATGAAGACAGGGACCTGGGTGGAAGAGGGTGCAGGGAGGGCAATGAGGATATGGATCAGATGTGGGGAGAACAAAGGTGGGAGGAGAGAGGGCAAGGAGAGAGAAGGGAAACCAAGTGGGAAGGACATCTCTGAGAAAGCTAGAAACCAACAGCAGAGAGAACATGGAGGTGACTCTAGCTGAGACTCCTAGCTTCAGGGGACATGGAGACTGAAGGGGCCACCTCCTAGTCAGGTGGGACTTCCAGTGGAGGGAGGGGAACACAAATCCCCCACAAACCCTTCAACCCCAAAACTACACTGCCTACAGGATGTTCATGGATAAAGATGGAGCAGAGAAAGAGGGAATGGCCAACCAATGACTGGCCTAACCTAAGACCCACCCCATAGAAGAAAGCTAACCACTGACACTATCAATTATACTCTGCTTTGCTTGCAGACAGAAGCCTAGCATGACTGTCCTCTGAAAGGCTCCACCTAGCTGCAGAACAAAGCAGAAGCTGAGGCCAATAGGCAGACATTAGGCAGACTTAAGGGAGTCTTGTGGAGGAGTGTGGGGAGGGATAATAGTCCCAGGAGGGGACAAGAGCCCCTCAAGAAGACCAACAGTGTCAACTAACCTAGGCCGTAGGGGCTTACAGACACTGAAACACCAACAAAAGAGCATGCATGGACTGGACCTAGGCTCATGACACATGTGTAATTGATGGGCAGCTTGGTCCTCATGTAGGTCCCCTAGCAACAAGGGGATCCTGGGTCATATCTGACATGGACTCAGTTGCTTGCTTTTGGATCACTTTTCCCTAGCTGAGCTGCCTTGTAGGGCCTCAACATAAGAGGATTACCAGTCTTGACATGGCTTGGTGGGCCAAGGGGGTTTGTAAAGTGTCTGGAGGCTGGGGAGGCTCCTTTTCTCTGAGGAGAAAGAGAGGAAAGAAAGGGGGATAGGGTAGGAGGGTGGGGCCGTGAGGAGAAGAAGAAAGGGGCTATAATTGGAAGGTAAAATGAATAAATTTATTTTTTTAATGTTTCTAAACAGAGATTGTCGTGAGTATCGTCTTGCCAAATTTAGTTCCTCTGTACATCGTAAGAAAATCTATGTTTTCCACATCTCTTGTAAATGTTACTGCTAAGAACTAAGTATTTGTGTCTTTGCAAAATAAAAAAAAAGTATTCTTTGAATTTCTAATCCTCAAATGTGATGATATTGGGGTAGGCCGTTAGGGTAGAATTAGGTTTGGGGGGAGAACTCTCATGAGGGAATCAATGTCTTTTTAGGAAGAGACACAGGGAAATGTTATCATAGCCTCAGGACATGAGAGGACAGTATAGAGGTGATAATCCTTTACCAAAGAGCTCTCTGTAGGGGCCAGGTAGCCCTTGACCTTGAATGTCACAGCCTCTTGAAGTATGAGAAAAAAAGGTATCTGGCTCCTGAGTCTACAGTTTTTGCTGTCATTGCTGTCTACACAGCCTGCTTTCTCCTTCAGCTTCCTTCATGGCTTGGATATTTTTCCCTTGCTGTTCTGATATAATGCTCTTAAGTTCGTGTACGTCAGCACTCAGCTCTAGTCTGGAAGATTACACTGGCCTCCACTTCCATGCAAACTGTCTCTGCCCATCCTTTTGTCAACACGAATTGCGATACTCAAGACCATCTAAGGCGTTTTCAAACAGTACAGAGTTAGCCATGTCATGAAAGACATAATACGGTGTAAATTTATTGATTCACATATTGGCCTCACTTCTTCCTACCTCTGATCTAGAAACAATACAAACTATTCTTTTTATTTCATTCCCAGCAGGTAACTGGCTATTTTCTTCATTACCCATACATGACATTGAGTGTCACTGGACAGCAAAATTCTTTAATAAAGGTACTTCTTTCAGTGATTGCCCCAAGAGGAAAAATCAATGAATAAATTTTCTTCAAGCACTTACATGATCATAAAAATGTTTTTTAGCTTATATTCTGTACTTACTCTTTAGCCATAATTACTGAAGATGAGAGAAAGGTTCCTGGTTATGATTTTTAATAAAGCTATTCATATCAAAAATAGCCACAGTGTGACCACAACGTGAAGATGGACGAGTATTGTGACTTCTGAGAAATGAAGCCATCAGATTGAAAATAAACTCTCAGGGCTGCATCTAAAAGACTGTGAGAGGAGAATCTGAGAAATCACATTTTTGATGGCAGTGGTAAATTCAGTAATTCTGAAATATCCAGTGTGATACCTACAGGAGAGAAAGACAGAATCAAAAATTTAGAGAACGTTTCTAAAATTCACAAGAATTTTGTTTTTCCTACTCAAACAGCCCCTGCCATATATTCTCAGGATAGAATGGGCTAACAACCTCAAGAGTATGTACTTTCATAGGCCTGGTGAAATGTTTTACCCCACTATTTAAAAAGGTTACACAGCTTATTTGTACTCTGGTTATTATATTCTTAAATATAAAGCACCATCAATTAGTATTAAAGATTTATGAAGGTACAACTTAATAATTTTCTACTCAATTCCTTCCTACTAATTAAAGATTTTTCACCATTAATCTCTGTCCTTTAGCATTTAATCTGAAGTAATGCATGTCCTTTAACTTTAGAATTAATTTTAAAGAACATCTTTAATTTCAGTATAGAGAACTATTTTCACAATTGCCTTTCAGATTAAATTAAGAAATCTCTCAAAGTCTCCTATTTAATTTCACATACAAAATGTCATTTGCATTAATCTGGTGATTTCAAACTACATCCTTGGCCCACAATATCTGATTAATTTGGCAAGAGAATTATGGAAATAATAAAATTACTTCCAAATTTCTAGGAACACTTCATTTTTAAATGCCTAATTAAATATATCTTTGTAATAAAAGAAATCATTCAGAACCAATGTAATAGTATTTTAATTTCTCACTAATAGGTGTGCTGAGCAGCAATTTGTTCCATATTTGGTGTCCAGGGGAAATGGAAGCAGCTTCCTTCACGCCAAGAACAAACAGTATATTCACACAAACAAGGAAATAAAAATGAAGTTGTTTGGCAGAAATTCCAAAGAAATGAGTTGTTGAAAAACTGGGTTACCTACATTTTAGAAACTAACAGACCTAGTGTGATTATTTTCAGTTTTTCATGTATTTGAATTGAAAGACCAGTATTTCCTTGTTTCCTCATTTAGCTGTATCTGTTTCTTCTCCATGATGAATGCTGCTGAGCTCAGAGGTAGTACAGAAATGCTCTCAGCATTCCAAGCCGGCAGTGAGGTTGAATAAGGAAAAGTCATTCCATTTCTTTCTAAAGGCTTCACAGCATCCTAACTTGCTCTGTCTGTTCCATCTTCTTTAAAAATCAGTGTTTGCCCCAGTTTCTACAGTGAGTGGACCATTCTTATTCAGTTTTATGTAATTTTGTTCTTCTCATTCCTGTATTACAGTCACTTAAAATCACTTCGTTTTCCCTTTCAAACTTATGCCCACACTAGACATATAAGGAAAAATTGGAGAAATTTAGAAAAATACTTTTTCTAAACCTTACATATAGCCTAACTATAACAAGAATGCAATTTTAATGCCAACGAAAGTGCCAATTAAGCCCAATGAGTTAAGACACATGGTGTGTAACATGTTACATTCACTATTAGTAAGCACTGTAATAATTCTAAATAAAGCATTTAAGGATTAGTAGAAAAACCTGAACGCATGAGTCTACTGAATAAATGCACCCATTAACCTCCTAAATATTTGGAAGGAACTAATCTAAAATTCATTATTCTTCAGCCTATTTTACATTCAAGTATAAACGGATTTGGATTCATGGTCTCAGATTCTTTTTTTTTTTTTTCAGAACAGAAAGAAACAGTCAAAACTCTAAAACGTGAAAATGTGTCACTTTGAAACACTTTTACCTCTGCACACTATCAGAGGACTAAATCTTTCATGCCTTGCCAAGCCAGGCAAGCTCAGAGTATCACTGGTTAATATTGGGCTTCTGGCCCCTGCAGTTTTCCAAGCAAAGGGAAGGTCAATAATGCAAGCTGCCTGCTGGCTTCTGGCTGGTAGCTTTGCCGACCATCCAGCACTGCCTGGAGACCACTGCTGTAGCTACTCAGCTCCCCCAAGGGTATTTAAAGCTCATTTTCTATTCATCCTAGAATAATCCTCTCTATTGCTGACCATTAACAGTGTAATTAATGGGCATTTTCTGATCGATGTACCCTTGCAGATAAGTATTATAATAAAGGGTGATTACAGTGCAGAATAATATAGTTCAATCCAGCACCTAGCCATCACCACTCATTGATAATGCCATAACAGAATCAGACAGCACAGCCAGACTGCATAGAAATTATATCAAATAAAGTAATTTCTTCAATTTATTGCACTTTTAATTATGCCATATTTAATTTAAAGCACTACCTTGCCCCCATACAATGTAGTCTCAAAGCTAAGGAGAATTAATCTAAGGCTAACTAATATTCACTTCCCCCAGCACATTTGAAATCAATTTACCTTAAGCAAAATGTTTTATGAGTCTTTAGTTTACCCTGGGCATTATGCATCTTCATAATTTTCTAATGAGCTTAAGATATCCATGAGCAGAAGCCATGAATCATATTTTGGTGGCCCTTAAAAACAATTTTTCCCAACACTGCTGTAAATTAAAAGAGATGTGAGAAAATGAGAATAAAATCTCATTACCGCTGACAACCTCACAGCTCAATAAACCTGTTTTAAATCTTATTAAAGGGTCAGTTATTTGTCATTTTAGTAACCTTCATCATCATAGCCAATACCATGCCATCCAATCTTTCTTCAAAATATCAGAGCATAAAGGTCGTGCAAAGAGCTAGGGCCATGAAAATCATCCCTGGGAGAGAGCACAAGGGGCTAGAGCTCCTTCAGGAACTTCAATTTAAATATTGACAGGCACTGGGATGTGATATTACACACAGAGGGTCAGGGACAGGACTCTAATCAACAGAATCTGAGAAGACCTTGCCACTCCCTGGGGTCTCCTGATGACCAGAAGCTGGGTAGAGCAGGATCATTTCACAGGGATCTCCAGGAATGTCTCCAAATGAACCTTGATCATTGCTTGCCAGATGAACAAAACCAAGGGGAAATATTAGATCACAAGTAGCTACAGGCTTTGTGTGTAACAAATTTTCTAGATGCAAATTGAACTCACTGAGCACTATCCTAAACCGAATTTAATCATAGCAGACCTGCATCTACCACAGGCCAGCAAGCTCCAGAGCTGTTTCCTTTGCCTTTTCCTGGGTACATTCATAAGCAGCAGAAATTTTAATATAGTTTCTGTTTAACCCAAGTGAATCTGAATTTATTAGAATCAGGGAATCTTAACATAATCTAAATAAATTGAATTAAACAACTATATATGTATACACATATAGATATACCTTTGCTAACTAAAGAGAGCAAGAAATCAACGCAATGATATAAGAAAAATACAAGTAAGTTCTCTCAGTTCTGCAGTCTGTCTAGTCACAGCCATTCTTTTCCACCTTGTCAGTAATGGCCACAGACATAAAGAGAAGTAAGCCTCTTGTTTAAAAATCTAGCAGCCTTTCCCTAGCTTTTGAACGTGATAAGATGGTCAGTGTATTGCTGTCGGGGTTTAAATGGAGACATGTCTCTGCCCTAAGAAAGCATGTCAGAGGAACATTCTCTGGTTTGTGACTCACCAGACCTGTCATCTGTAAATATCTTCTGACCAGTTTTTGCCTCTACCCACTTCAGCACATCTACTTTAGTTCATCTTACTCTTTAGTTAAAATTCACAGGCTCTACATAATAAAAGGTTAATAATGAAATCAAAGGGGCTGCCCACTTGCGATTTTTCATACAATCTGGTAGATATGATTATCAACTCTTCTAGCCCCTTGCTACTCTGAATTCATTCATTTGGGGAATGTTGGTAATAGCTTGAGTTTTATTGTTAATTATTTCAAATTATTGGTAGCAAAACTACCCAAGTGTAGTTTACCTCTGAGAACATTCTGTGTCAACAGAGTTTACCCTCTGTCTACATTTATTTCCTTGTCACCTAATCAAAGCATCAAAATTACATATTTGGTTGCTTGGGCTGCCATAGGAAACTCCCACAAACATAGTGGTGTAAGCAAGAGAATATTATTTTCTCATGATTCCAGAGACTGCAATGTCCAAGATCAGAATGTCAGCACGATTGAGAGTCCCTTCCTTCTCTTAAGTCTTCATATGACAGCCAGAGAGAGAGATTTCCATGTCTTTTCCCCTTCATGTGAGGCAGTAGGTTGTGACCCTTATAGCAAACCTTTTGCTCTAAAAATATTTACATTACGATTCATAGCAGTAGCAAAATCACAGTTATGAAGTAGCAATAAAAGTAACTTGCCACTGGAGGTCCTCACAACAGGAGGAACTTCATTAAAGGGTTGGTTGCAGCATTAGGAAAGGTGAGAACCTCTGCTATGTACCCCTCCTAGCATGCTATGACCTCACCCTTGTTATTTTATTTAATCTTTGTTACTTCTTTCCAGTCTCTATCACCAAACACATTCAACTTTGGGATTAGAGCTTCAGTATATTAATTTCTACTTTTGTGCCCCAATTTTGTTCATTCCTTTCCAGGTTGCTTATAGCATTTGTATAACTGAACTTGTCATTAGCACTCATCCTAGTATATATCCAAAACAATGTCATCTGATCCCTTACAATCAGAATTCAGATGATGTCATTTGTCTACCCTTTCCCCTCCTTCAGCATCCTCTATAATTTATAGTAAATCCAAAATACACTGGCCTCAAGATCATCAGTCTCCTTGCTTTGCCTTGCCTTGCTGTCCAATCTCATGTCATATTCTTGACCTGTTCTCTGTAGTCTAAACACACCTGCATCCTTTCAATCATTAGAAAGTGCTTCTGAGCCTTTTCACTCAGACCTTCTGCCAAGAATGCGCTCTATGGTCCTCTTCCATCCATCCTTCCTTCAGGCCTTTGCTTAAAGATAACTTTCTCAGTCAGCCCTCCATGACTTCCACTGTATTTCCTCACCTCCATACAATGACTCCTACCCCTCTCTTTTTTTTTTTAAATTTTCCTTCACTATCTGATATACTCACACTCTATTTCATAGTTAGGATTCCCTATTTTACAAGTTATAAAAACACAATTCAAGTTGAATTAAACCAAAGGCAGAGTGTTTCTCCCAGATAACTATGAATTCCAGAAGTAGGCCACCTTGTGGGAGAATACAGTTAAACATGGTTTCCAAACCTCATCATTCATGTTGCTATTTCCACCTCACTATATTACTTCAGACTGTCTATTTATTGGTGAAAACTATATCACATAGATCAATGTGACATTCTCAGTAAATGGCAGCCTCTACACTACAACTAGGGTCTTCCTGAATCAAACATCATCTGCCATTCTACATCTGTTACCACCCATTACCATAAATTGCTCACTATCCCTAGATTTGCTCTTTATGAAGAGTTTCTTAGGAGCTTTTTAGATTTAACATTTTCTTTGGCAGAGGGAGTGGAACACCAACCCACCCACAAAAACTTTGACCCAAAATTTACCCTGTCTACAAAATGTGGAGGGACAAAGATAGAGCACAGATTGAGGCAATATCCAACCAATGCCTGGCCCAATCAAAAACCCACCCTATGGGAGAGTGCCACCCCTTGACACTGTTAAGGATACTCTGCTAAGCTTGTAGACAAGAACTTAACAGAGTCGTCCTCTGGCAGGCTTTTTCCAAAACAGATGCTGAGACTCACAGCCAAACATTGAATGATGCATAGAGAGCCTTGTGAAAGTGGGATGAAAGTGAAAAAGACCTGGAAGTGACAGGTGTTCCACAAGATTAACAGAGCCAAATAACCAGGGCCTAGAGGGGTTTTCTGAGGCTGAAGCATCAACCAAGGACAATACATGGACTGGACCTAGACTTCCCTACAAAGATGTAGTCAATGGGCAGCTTAGGCTTCATGTGGGTCCTCAAGGAAGAGAAGCAAGGACGGCATTGGACGCCAACTCTCTTGCTAGTTTTTGATCACTTGCCCCTTGGCAGGACAGCCTTGCCAGGCCACAGGGGAAGAGGGCGCATGCTCAGTTCAGATACAACTTGATGAGCTGAGGTTGACGGGAGGGGGAGCTTTTCTGAGAAATGAGGGAGAGGGAGGAAGGGAGGAAGTGTGGGGCTACAACCAGAATGTAAAATGAATTTAAAATAAATTAAAAATTTAAAGAAGCTTCTTTTCCAAATAAATCAATCAAAACTGAATGTTCAGGTGATAAACAAATATTGGCAATTTATAAATATATGAGTGGAAAGATAAGGTACAATCCTCTAGCAAACTCTTACTACCTCCTCTTCCTCTACATGAATAAGTCTTTTAGAATGAAACTTTCTCAGGTCAAATCACAAAGGGGATAAACAATTAGCAAGAAGACTTACCTGTCTCACGTACAGCATTATATTAAAATTGAAATACTAAGACTGCTAGGCGAGCTCTGTCTTGATGCTCTTGAATTAAGACTTTACCAGGGACATCAGGACATACAGTCAAAAATCAGAGTTGGAAAAAAAGTAGATAGAGGCTACCAAAGTCGAACTGAGTGCCTGGTACATGTGAGACTGCTTCTGCATGGAGTAGGTGGCACCTCGGTGCATCACATTAAAGCCCCCCATCTTTGCCCTGGTGTTCTAGTCATTAACTGTCCCCTCAGCATGCATGCACTTCCCTCCAACATCCACCAGGTACATAACAATCCATTACCTGTGGCCTGAATTACCCAAAATTCTTCCTTAACATCATAAATAACATCATGTTTATTTATCCATTTTTTTCCTTTAAGATTTCTTGAAATAAAACAACTGCATAGTAGGTTTATAAGTGGAAGTACAATACAATCCTTCTAGTTTTATTTCTGTAGCCAGATTGGCTTTAGGACCATCAAATTAGTGGGTTCACCACGGTGGTTGGCAACCACAACCAGAGCCCAGAGGAAAAGATTGTGTGTGTGTTATATCATAATCTCTCAGGTTACAAAAGTACATTATTATTGATGCTGTTACCCCATTCAGACACAAAAGGTAGGGTTGCTAGCACTTATCAGTTGATTCACAAAACTTCAAAGAATTGTCTTTGGTTTATCCCAATGTTCTCAGTGTTTAGATCGCCACGGTACCTAGCATCAAAGACTGTACTGTATTCTTTTACTTAGAACCATATGATTTAAATGTCAGTGCTACCAGGAAATTTAAAAACCTGGGGCACCAAATGTTACTGTGGAAGCTGAGGCTTTTTCAGGGGGCAGTTTTGAACAAATCTTCAAAACTGACTCAGAAGAAAACTAAAGGATAATTTCATTAAAGTTTGAGAGAAATTCAATAGGGCAGAGAAGACACAAATCTTGGCAGCTCTTTAAAGAAAGTTGACAGAAAAGGGAGGGAGAAAGCCATGTGTTTTAAGATAGGGTCCAAGTAGGCTCAGCAATGGAAGACACGCAGCTGCATGGTAAAGGAGGCTGGTGGATTAGCTTCAGAGAATGAGTGAGAAGTCCTGAGTGTCAGGGAAAGCATACCAAACTTGGGCCAGTGTCCAGAAGAAAATGACTGCAAGAAAGAAAATTTAGGACTCAGAAAATCAGGTAATAGAATAGAGGACTCAGGGGAAAAAAAAAAAACTATGACCACAGAAGGAGCAGCAAAGAGTACATTGAAAGATGGTCTCTTCAACAAATGGCACTGTCCAAACTGGGCATCTATCTCTCACAGAAAATGAAATTAGATTGTTCTTTCACCTCCTACAAAAATCAATTCAAAATGTATCAAAGACTTCAATGTAGAACGTGAAATACTGGAATACCCACCCCCAAAGAAGACATATGAGTCCTCTTCAAGAATAGGACAGTGGTGGCACAGGAAGTAGCTCTGAGTGTGAACGGGGGAGGAAAATGAAGTCTCTGCATGGCAGGAGAAACCATCAGCAGAGCACATAACCCACAGAATGGGAGAAAGTCATTACCAGCCTCAGGGACTGGACCCAGTAACAACAAAGAATCACAGAAATTATACCAAACAAATAAATCGGTTAACAAAAACTGGGCAAATACCATTTTGAATATACAGTTCTTTAAAAAGAAAAAGAAATGTTCAATAACTATTTTTTTAAAGGTGTTCAATATGTCATGGCATCAGGGAATCCAACTTGAAACTATGAGATACCACTGCATCCCAATCAGAATGGCTATCATCAAGGAATCCAACAACAAGTACGGGAGAGGATGTAGCCAGAGAAGCCTTATTCACATCACAGTTGGTGAAAATGCAAATTGATCCAACTATTTTGAAATTAAGCTTGGAGATTTCTCAAAAGATTTAGAAATAGAACTACCAAATAGCTCACCACTCATGAGCATACTCAGAAAACTCCATACCCAACTATAAAGATATTTGCACTTCCATATGTATTGTTTTATTCACTGTAGTGAGGAAATGGAACCAACCCACTATTCATTAACAGATGAATAAATAATGAAAATTTGATATATAATTCAGCTTTAAAAATAAAGGCACCAATATGCAGGAAATAGATGAATTTAGCAATTACATTAATTTTTTAGTATTAAATTAATTTTTTTATTTTTTTATTATCATTTATTACAATTTACTCAATTTTTATCCTGGCTGTGGCCCCCTCCCTCGTCTCCTCCCAAACCCATCCTCCCTCCCTCTTCTCCTCCTATGCCCCTCCCCTAGTCCACTGATAAGGGAGGTCCTCCTCCCCTTCTATTTGATCCTAGCCTATCAGGAATGGTTGCATTGTCTTCCTATGTGGCCTGATCACCCCCCTCAGGAGGAGGTGATCAAAGAGCCAGTCACTGAGTTCATGCCAGAGAACATCCCTGCTCTGTTTACTAGGGAATCCACTTGGAGACTAAGTCTATGGGCTACATCTGAGCCAGGGTTTTAGGTCCTCTCCATGCATTGTCCTTGGTTGGGGAATCATTCTCTTCAGGGCCCTTGGGGATCAGTTTTTATGGTCTGTTAGTCTCCTTGTGGAGTTCCTGTCCCCTCCAGGTCTTTTTATCTCCCCCTTCTTTCATAAGATTTCTTGCACTTTGCCCAAAGTTTGGTTATAAATCTTAACCTCTGATTTGATCCCTCAATCAATGGAGTCTTTCAGAGGCTCTCTGTGTAGGCTCCTGTCCTGTTCCCTGTCTTCTCCTGCTTCTGCTTCGTTTGTCTCTCACATTTATCCTGAAAGTTCTTTTTGATAAACTATTTTTTCTTTTTTGTTTTGTTTTTTCTTTTCTTTTTTTTATAATTTTTATTTTTTATATTAATTACAGTTTATTTACTTTGTACCCCAGCTGTAGCTCCCTCTCTCATTCCCTCACAATCCCATTCTCCTCCCCTCATCTCCTCCCTGCCCCTTTCTTAAGTCTGCTGATAGGGGAGGTCCCTCCCCTTCCATCTGACCCTAGTTTATCAGGTCTCATCAAGACTGGCTGCAATGTCCTCCTCTATGGCCTAGCAAGGCTGTATCTCCCTCAGGGCGGTTGGAGAGAGGGTGTCGAGGAGCCAGCCACTGAGTTCATGTCAAAGACAGTCCCTGTTTCCCTTACTAGGGAAACTCACTTGGATACTGAGCTGCCATGGGCTACATCTGAGCAGAGGTTCTAGGTTATATCCATGCATGGACCTTGGTTGGAGAATCAGTCTCAGAAAAGACCCCTGTGCCCAGATATATTTGGTCCTTGTGGTACTCCCGCCTTCTCCAGCTCTTACTAACTCCCTCTTCTTTCATATGATTCCCTGTACTCTGCCCAAGGTTTGGTTATGAGTCTCCGCTTTGATACACTGTTGGGTAGAGTCTTTCAGAGGCCCTCTATGGTAGGCACCTGTTCTGTTTGTTGTTTTTCCCTACTTCCAATGTCTATCCCATTTGTCTTTCTAAGTGAGGGTTGATCATCTTACCCCGGGTCCTCCTCCTTATTTAGTTTCTTTAGGTATACAGATTTTAGTATGTTTTTCCTATATTATAGGTCTAATATCCACTTATAAGTGAGTATATACCATGTGTATCTTTCTGCTTCTGGGATACCTCACTCGGGATGATCTCTTCTAGATCTCACTGTTTGCCTGCAAATTTCATGATTTCCTTGTTTTTAATTGCTGAGTAGTATTCCATTGTGTAAATGTACCACAGTTTCTGTATCCATTCCTCCATTGAGGAACATATGATAAAATTTTAACAAAGAACCAGTCCAGCACAACAGAGTTCTCTGCAAGGAGAGAATGAGCTTCTGGGAACAAAAAAGTACCTTTTCTCATTAAGAGCATAATTGTTATAGAAAAATTTATTAAAAGTTATTAAACTTTCCTATTAAGCCATTAACTATTATGGTGGTTATTTTATTTAACTTGCTACTATATCAAAAAAAAAGACACAGGTACCTGTTAGATTTTTTAATTTTTATTTTTTATTATTAATTACATTTTATTAACTCTGTATCCCAGGTGAACCCCACTCCCTATGTTAGATTTTTAATATGCCTTAAACTCTGGGGCTGGACAGAAACTATTCCCCTAAGCTATCTTTTACCTCCCAACCCCATGTCCCATGCCAATTGCTCTAATAATTCCTAGCTGGGCTACTTCTCATCCAATATCCCATAAATATTTGCACTTTTTTTTTGTCTGTGCTGCTTTTCTCCATCACCTATCCTCAGAACAGGTCCCCCAGCCATGTGCTATTTGTTCACCCTAAACCACGACAGCTCTGCCTCTTCTTCTCCAATTCTCTCTCTCTCATCTCTCTGCTGTGATCCTTATCTCCTCCAAGACCATCAACCTCTGCTCTGCCTACCTCTCTTCTGCCCTGCCCAGGTATGGAGGCAACATTTTTTAATATATTTAATTTTTTTACAATTTATTCATTTTATATCTCAATTGTAGCCCCTCCTTCAACTGCTCCCAGTCCCATCCTCCCTCCCTCTTCCCCTCTCCCCTTTCCTAAAAGGGGGAGTTCTCCTCCCCTGCCATCTGTCACTAGCTTACCAAGTCTCATCAGGACTTCCTGGATCCTCCTCCTCTATGGCCTGGCAATGCCTCTTTGCCAGGGGAAATGATCAAAAAACAGGCAGCTGAGTTCATGTCAGAGGCAGTCCCTGTTCCGCTTACTCAAGCACTCTTGTGGAGACTGAGTAAATCAGAGATAATTTGAGAGAAAGTGTTCATAAACATCATTTCAAGGTACTTGGTAGTCTGATCTTTAAAGAGAGCAAGCTGACCTCAAGGAGAAAATAATTAACAATCAAATACAAAGCACCAGATCATGCTGTAACAAATAATTATGTTTCTTCTTTCCCATTATGTAGCTTGGGATACCAAGTTTCCACCCAGGGCCAGGGCCTCAGCAGAGCACAGATATCTCCATGTAAGTCCTAAAGAGGCACTCTCCTCTTCTAGGAAAGGTGAGGTGGGGTTAAAAGCCCACAATGCCGTGATCCATGCCTAACAGACTCCCCGCCTGCTAATATCTATCCACCTAACAGTCTGTATTATATGAAGGACAATCACTATCACTATTTAAAACAAGAATGTCTATTGAAAAACTGAAGGCATTTGTACTCGATATTTGGAAATATAACCATGTTTCATATAAATTTAAATACAGCAAGTCTTTCTACATCAATTATTTAGAGAAGAATTCACAAAAGAGACTTTACACTTTTTTGAATGTGAGAGAGAAAAATTAGGTGAGCTGAAATTCATGCTAGACCTTGTGTTACTGTGGTAGACGTATGATGTTAACACAGTGACAATACGATGAGATAAATATTTCCCAAAAGAATTTCTAGCTCATGAAAGACAAATGAACTACCCAAATAATAGAATTAAAAGTCAAACCCAGATACCAGTGGACTTGAATGCTGATGCTAATGTGTTACAGCGTTAAGCTGGAGAACTGGGTTTCCCTGGGCATGGGATCAAGCCACTGGTGGATCAGGCTACTCACCTGGCAGGAGACCACCACTGAGGAAGATGAATTTCCATTAAGCCATGCTAAAGAGATAGAGCAACAACTCTCACTTTAGTGAGAAAAAAATGTACTTTTCCTGGGTCTCTGCCCCAGCACAGTCTCTCAGGGAGCCTCTGGCATACAGCTTTGTATGTAAGTCCACCCTCTATTCTGAATTACTCAGAAAAGGCTGACTTTCCCTTTTCTTTCTCTCTCTGTTTAGGAGCATGCTTCTGCAAACATTTGGTACTTTCTACCACTTTGAGCTTCATTCTCTAAATATCCTATCCCTGCTATAGGATTACTTGTCTGCCATGTGACCAACCTCTATGCTGGCTAAGCTCAAATGACCTGTCCATTTTTCCTTCTCTCCTTCATTCTCCTTTTCAGAACAGCTACTTTGGGCAGAGTGTAGGGAATCTTATGAAAGAAGGAGGAGATAGAAAGACATTGAGGGGACAGGAGCTCCACAAGGAGAAAAACAGAACCAAAAAAATCTGGGCAACGGGGTCTTTTCTGAGACTTATTCTCCAACCAAGGACCATGCATGAAGATAACCTCGAACCCCTGCTCAGATATAGCCTTTGGCATCTCAGTCCACAAGTAGGTTCCCTAGTAAGGAGAACAGGGACTGTCTCTGACATTAACCCAGTGGTTGGCTCTTTGATCACTTCCTCCTGATGGGGGAGCAGCCTTACCTGGCCACAGAGGAAGATAATGCAGCCAGTCCTGATGAGACCTGAAAAAGTAGGGCCAGAGAAAAGAAGCAGAGGATCTCCTCTTATTAGTGGACTTGGGGAGGAGAGGAGGGAGGGAGGGTCGGATTGGGAGGGAATGAGGGAAGAAACTATAGCTGGGCTACAAAGTGAATAAATTGCAATTAATAAATTATATATATATATATAAATAAATAAATAAATTTTAAAAAACATGCTTCAAGAATACTCATGTGCTGGGCAGTGGTAATGCATACCTTTAATCTCAACACTTGGGAGACAGAGGCAGATGGATCTCTATGAGTTCAAGATCAGCTTGGTCTACAGTATGAGTTCAAGGACAGCCAAGGCTATAGAGAAAAACACTGCCCCCCCCGCAAAGAAAAAGAAAAAAGAAATTTAAAACAAGAAAGAAAGAGAGAGAGAAAATAAAAGAAAAAATCTCATTCATGTGAAATCAACAAGTAGGTTTCAAAAATTATGGTACAAATATTGTTAGTTTTTCTCTCAGTTGCAATTAAGTCCTCTATGTAGTAATTATGGAATTAATCAATAAAAGAAAATTACATTATACATTATTTCTAGAGAATTAAAGCCTTTTTACACAAGTATTTGGGGAGAATGATACATGTTCCATGCAATACTCTACACTTGGCCCTTCAACTAGAATAAAGATTAGAAGGTCAGCTATCAATGGCTTCAAGTTTGCTTTACATTTTGTGAATATGTATAATCAAGGTGGTTCAAGTGCATTAATTTAAAAAAATGTTATCGGGTTGGGGATTTAGCTTAGTGGTACAGTACTTACCTACCAAGCGTAAAGCCCTGGGTTCGTTCCTCAGCTCTGGGGATAAATTCTCATTATCTCCTAAGCTCCAGAGTGAGCTACTCTAAGCCAACTGACCAAACAAGTTCACTTGTAAAATTATGAGAGTATTCACCAAAGGACCTGAGCAGAGGATTATGAAATAAAGTCTTTTCGAAGTCAACCTTTGCAAAAGAGAAGGAAAACACATGACAGTAATAAACAGTTTGTCAATAAGACTTTTAAAATGGTATTTAATGTGTTTTCTATTGTAAGTAATGTACTATACAGCAAGCTATTTGACCTTCTCCACTGATTTTGTTTGGAGAATATAATCCAGAGAAACAATGTTCCAGGAAAATTGCCATCAACATGCTGTTACTCATTATTCTCGACAATGTGTGCTGGCAATGTGATCAGATCACGACCAACCCTGCTCCCTCTTCTGAACAGTCACTCTATGGTTTAAAAACAAACTTTTAGAAGGTAAAATTCCAAGAGATAGCTTAAAAACCTCCCCAGATAAGTCATTAAATAGCTAATATTATATTCATATGCCTGTGCACCTATATAAACAAATGCATAGCACAATGATATTTTCCTTCTCTTTTCATCACTTCCTTTTTTACCTGGAAAATCCTGGAAGACTTTAAGCTGGTTGTTAATAACAGAAGCCACTCTTTCAACTGCTTATCACCTTGAATGAGGTTATTTTGAATGGACTTGTATAGGCTAAAAGTTGTAGCTAAGAAAAAAAAAGAAAAAAACATAATTGTGAGATCTCATTCGATTTGCTTAACTTTAAAAAAATCTGCATTTCTCCTCTAAAAAGCACTCTTTCTGAGAATATTAAATTATACATTAGCAGAAAGGACTAAGTGTAGTGGCCTTATTGGAGGAGATGTGTCAGTTAGGGAAGGTTTTGAAGTTTCAAAAGACTTCTGCCATTCCAAGTGATCGCTCCCTGCCTCCTACTTGTGAATGAATACAAACTGAATGGGGGAATGACCACCAAGCCTCAAGCCAACACAAATAACCACAGGCAGCTAATGAAGACCAAGAGAAGGGAAATAATCTTCCCTCGGGAAGAACACACCAATTAGAATACCCAGTACCAAATAATCAACTCTGAAAACATACAAACTACATTATACAGACTGTAAGACTATATTTAGGAATATATACTTATAAAATATATGTGTGTTTGTGTGTATATATCCATATATACATGTAACAACAACTAATGAAAACAGGAGGTCTTAAATTTGAAAGAGAACAAAGAGGAGTTAATGGACAAAATTAAAGGGAGGAGACGAAAGAAAGAGATGATGCTATAATCTCGAAATAAAAGAAAAAAGTTTAGAAAAATATGTGAGCTCTCAGCTACTCCTGCCTGCCACCATGCCTTTTCTAAGCCATTGTGGACTCTAACTCCTTTAAACCATAAGCCCATTAAATGCTTTCTTTTATAAGTTGCCTGGGTCATGGTATTTTGTCACAGAAGAAAAAAGTAACTAAGAAAGAGACATCACACACACACACACACACACACACACACACACACACATGCACACACACAAAACCTATCTGACGGTAAAAATGGAGGATTAAGTTTGCCACGGTCTCAACAACATTTATATCCAGGTTGTAGGGTCTCATTTACAAAAAGGGAACTTGGACCAGAAGGAACATAGACTTCCTTTCTAACAAGAAACAACAGTTACTAGAGGTCAGTGAAGGCATCACCAGACTTTTCAGGTCTTCATTATTGTAATTGTATGTTGGAACTGTGGTAACTTGATGGACCTGAAGCAGGAAATCACTGTACAGCTGGCCCAAAGAACAATAACAGTGATTTATAAGTAAAATCCTCATAGATTTTCTGTGATATGAGGATTGCCTTTGCTCTCACTTGCTGTCATCTTCTCAGAGCTCTATGGCTCTATTGATGGTTGCTATTCTGCTGCCTGAAACCCAGGTCCACAACACATAGATGACACAGACTTCCAGAATCTAACCTACTCAGCCTTGCTAATTGAAACTATTACCCAATTTTCTGGCCCTCCAACATCTGATGCTCTTCCCACAGAGTCACTGACCCACAGCTGAGAATTTGCTGGAGCAAAATAGTACTGTCTGTGCTGACGAGTGTTTTTACAAGTTGACAAGACTAAGGTCAGAAGAGGGAACCTCAGCTGAGAAAATGCCCCCCCCCCAGATTGGTTAATGCTTGATGTGGAAAGACCAAGTCCATTGTCTGTAGTGCTAAACCCTGGGCAGGTGGCCCTGGGGTACATAAAATAAAGTGAACAGACTATGAGGAGAAAGCCTGGGAGCAGCATTCTCCCAAGGCCTCTGAATCAATTCTCCCTACAGGCTCCTGCCTTCACTTTCTGCCCTAACTTCCCTGGATAAATGATGGGCTGCAAGCTATAGAATAAAATAAATCTTTTCCTCCCCAGTTGTACAAATTTTTAATGTCTAAAGTGGGATTCATCGGTATCTTTAGGCCCCAGGTTCAATCCCTGCTACAGGGAGTGGAAATGAGAGTGGTTTAATTGAGATCAGGTTTTCCAAGTTGCATGCCCCCCCC
>CM053743.1:30693659-30716228 GCA_028658305.1 Pachyuromys duprasi
TGGAAAGTTGGGGGCGGGGGGGGGGGAGTGAGGAAATGTCTTCAAAATGAGCATTGAAACTTTCTCAGTGTGTGTACTGTGTGCAGGGAAGTTGTCAATCAAATCAGAAAATAGGGTAAGAATATTGTTAGATATCCAAAGTTTAAAATATATTTGCTTCATAAGCACTCTTTCTCAGGATCTACTCAAGAATTCCCCCACTGAACAGAAGGAATAAGCCAAGATAAAGGAGTTGACAGAGCGTAGAGAACATAAAATTCAATAGAGGCGGGAGTCAAACGGAATGATAGATTAAGAATGGATGAAGATGCCAGAAGACAAGCACGCTGGGGTCACTTAGAATAGGCTTGAGGCTGATACATGAGAGGCAAGCCTCCTTGGCATCACACTACTTTACAAAAGTGGCTTGAAGGTCTGGAGGCTGATGAAGTCTTGTCCTCTGCCCCAGTAACCTTCTGTCTACATCCACAGAGGGCACAGAGGGGGAGATGCAGAAATAAGAACTACAAGAAAGAGCTACTATGACGGGTCTGGGAAAGCCTAAAGAAAGAAATGATGTTTTTAAACTAGACTCAGGTGGGAGGGCCTCAGAGGAGTGTGGTAGGATATTGGTTGAAGGGAGCCCTACCTGCTTCCATTGTGTGTGTGTATATGTGTGTATGTGTGTGTTTTATATGCATGTGTGATTTATGCATTCTTGTGTGTGTGCACATGCATGTGGAAGTCAGAGATTTTGTAACCACTGTCTGCCTCAGTAGCCCTCCACCTTAATTTTTGAGACATGGTCTCTCAGCAAACCTGGAACTGACATATTTGATAATAATAACAGCCCTGCACGTCCTGAAGATCCTCTGTCTCTGCCTCCCTTACACTAACTCTACAGACATGCACTACCACGTACAAGTCCTCATCCACATGGGTGGTGAGGATCTAAACTCAGTTACTGACTGAGCCATCTCCCAGCTCCAAAAAGTATTTCCTAATAAGGACACCACGCTAGGCATAAAAGAACATGCTGTAGCCCAGAACCCTAGAGGTTGAGGCAGAAGGATCCTGGCTTTGAGGTTTTGTGGCTTAGAAGATATGGAAGACTGGAAAAATAAAAGTTTAAAAAACTTAAAAACTAGTACCAGTGTCCCAAAAAAGGTAGTACCTAGTACAGTTTTAAATAACAAGAGAAATTTCTAAATTATTATGACTTAAAATGGAAACCTTTGTTCAAATTAAGCTCAACAATGTTTGCTATTATTTTAATCTGAAATGTCTCCCGTGAGCTTGTGTATTCAAATGCTTACTCTGTATATGATGACACTATTTGGAGAGGTTGTGGACTCCAGCTGCCAGAGGTGGGTTCTTAGGGATGAGCTTTTAAGGGATAAAACCTAACACATCTGGCCCCAGTGTCTGCTTCTTAGTCAGTATATGATGCCGCTTCACCACCACAGACAGAGAGAGCCTCTCCCATCACTATGCCTTCTGCTCTAGCATAAGCTGACAACTGCTGAAGCTCACCAACCAAAATATATCCTTCTTCCATGAACTAGCTTCTGTCAGGCATCCAGACAAGTGAGAGAAAAGTAGCCCAAACAATAGTCAAGTTAGTGGAGAGTTAAAAGTAGAAATAAGGCAAAGAACTCCACGAGGAGAACCAAGCTTGCAGAGACCGATACTCCAACCAAGGACCATGCATGGAGTGGACCTAGAGGCCCTACCCAGAGGAGCCCATGGCAGCTCAGTCTCCAAGTGGGTTTCCTAGTAAGGGGAACAGGGGCTGTCTCTGACATGAAGGCTGGCTCTTTGATCACATCCCCCTTGGGAGGGCAGCCTTGCCAGGCCCCAGAGGAAGATGATGCAGCCAGTCCTGATGAGACCTGATAAGCTAGGGTCAGATGGAAGGGGAGGAGGACCTCCCCTATCAGTGAACTAGGGAAAGGGCATAGGAGGAGAAGAGGGACTGGGTAGGACTGGGAAGAGAGGAGGGAGGAGGCTGCAGTGGGGATACAAAGTGAATAAATTGTAATAAATAAATTAAATAATTAAAAGAAATAAGACAAAGCTTCTATGTGGAGAATTCTGCCAAAGGACTGAGAATTTGACAGGACTTTAGCATATGATGTCAGCACACATCCAAAGACCCAGCCTGGAACCTCTGGCCTGTCACTGTTGAATTGAAAAACCTTGGATCAGGTGCTTCATCCTTTTTGAGCTCAGCTTCCTCATCTATAAGATGAGGATTTTCTCTTTTTTAATATAATTTTTTACTTATTACAATGTATTCATTTTGTATTCCAGCTGTAGACCCTTCCCTCATTCCCTACCAACCCCACCCTCCCTCTCTCATCTCCTCCCATGCCCCTCCCCAAGTCCCTGATAGAGGAAGTCCTCCTCCTTTTCCATTTGACCCTAGCCTATCAGGTCTGTCTTTCATAGTCTTCCTCTGTGGCCTGGTATCACAGGGAGAGATGATCAAAGAGCCAGCCACTGAGTTCATATGAAGTGATAGTGACATCACAATTACAAATGTGATAGCTTGCTGTCATTAGAAGGAGCACTAAATATTACAGTTGGAACAAATTTAAAATGTGTATTTCTCACCAAAAAGCTACATTTCTCTAGATCTGAGCTGCTGCTACAGCTTTCCCTAAATGGAGCATATGAGCACTGGCAATAAATGATGTGTTCATTCAAGATCTGATACTGTTTGAATATATCTGTACTTTATACAGAGTATAGTGTTTTGGGTGCTGTACTTCTCTGCCTGGCAAAAGCCTGCATAGTTGGCTCACAACATCAGAAACCCAGGACACCACCAGCACACACATAAGCAAAGTGTGTTCTTGGCTTTGAGACTGCCATTGCTATTTGCAGAGACTAGCAATGTTTGTCTGCTTCTGAGACAACAGGAATTACTTCAGTCTTTGTTCAAATTTCATTTTGGATTGCTGTATGTCAATTTTTTTTCCATTTGCCGACATTGTTTTCCAGCCCTGTGAAGTCTGTCATGTTGTTTGAGACTAGGCTTCCATCTGTGTTTGTATTTTCTCTCCCACTTTCTAACTGCTCCCTGCATTCTCCAATGCCTAGATTGGTTTCAGTGGACATCCTTAAATATCACTAAGAATATTAGTACACTTAGATATGTTAGCCATTTACCTTTCATTCTGCAACTCAAACATTTATTAAATGCCTTTCAAGCATCATGATGTAGTTATGAAAAAAAAGCAAAGACAAAGTACTTTCCCTCAAAAGCCTAGAAATAGAAAATTCTAAAAAATGAAATACTAAAACAGTATGAAAAAAATCAAGGTCGGTTGTTCAGAAGGCTGAGGCAGGACGATCACAAGCTCAAAATGTATATTGTTCATAGAGTGAGTTCCAGGCAAGGTTGGGAAACTCTGTGAGACCCTGTCTCTACACAAAAAGTAAAAAACAAAGCTAGACCCGTAGTTCAGTTGTAATCAGCTTGCCTAGTATATACGCCGTCCCATGTTCAATCTTCAGTGCAATACAAAAGAAAATATGATGGAAAAGACAAAATAGAAGATTTGGAAAGTGGAGAGAGCTAAATTTTGTACCCAAAGCAAATGCAGAGATGTTGTCAAGTGTCAAATACTATTCTAGACAGCCCTAGGTAATACACCGTTCTCTCTTAGCCCATCTACCTTTGTGTGTGTGACTGTTAACTTACGTACATGCATGAAGATCTACATGTGAGTCTTTGTTGCTGTGTTTCTAATACCATTGTAATTTTGTGTTAATATTTCAGATATTTTTCTTTGCTACATTGATAATGTGAACTTGGTAACTGCTCTTCACCCTACTTCTGGTAAAGAAACCCAGGTATATGTGCAACATACCCTGAGAATCAAATGGTCCACCACACCTGTTAGAGACAACCAGATTTTGTAAAAATATATTTGAACAGGAAGACATTGGATAACTTAGTTCTTAGATTTTCAATTATTGAAATTGAAGAGCAACTTTTAGTTGTGAGGGGCTCTCTCCTGATGCGTAGGACATGCACTGGGTACCAGTCTCTCTCTCATGCCATTAGGACTGTCTCCATGTATTACCAAATATCCTCTGGAAGCAAAATTGCTACCAGTTTGGAACCACTGTCCTACTCTAAGTATATCATGTCAACAATCCTCAAAATACATGGAGCTTATAGACTGTCAGGATATGTCAATAATTTTGACACAACTTACCACAATCACTGCTCATGAATAGATAGATGTGAGATAAAGATTCACAATTTTACACTTAATTGTAGATTGCAGGGATAAAGTCCTGAGCATCTGAAGTTTAGCACCAGCTGATTTATATAATAACAACAGGGACTGAGCAATCACTATGTGTCCAGTAAGGACGTGTTTTATAGTCATTGTCTCAGTCTTCAGAGTATCTTTACAATTTAAAGGCCATCTTCATCTAACTACTATCCTTACAGAAACTGAGGTTCAAAGAGATTCAATGGAAACTTCTAGTCAAGATGATAGGCAAATTTGACATAGAGAAACCAGTGTCTCTCCTACATTTTTTTAAATAGGAAATGCTAGACTTGGTGGAAATTCAATGCTTTAATATTTTTATAGAAATATATTTTTAACCTATGGACTATTTGATAAATAAAGGTGGTAGATGCTGATAAATTTATTTGATAAATAAAGGTGTGTATTTTGATAAATTTATTTGATAAATAAAGGTGTAGATAAATTAAAGCACATAATTTATAAATTATAGAACTTACCATTTTTGTAATAAGAAAACTTGAAACCTGCCACTGGTATTTAAAGTATACAATGTATTATTGACCAGAGTTACCAGTATATACAGTAAATATCATGAACTTACTCCAGTCTAACAGAAATTTTCTATCCTTTGACCAAAGTTTTTGATCTACAGTGAATGCTAAATATTCCAGGTAAGAAATGTAATTCTGAAGATATCAAAATGTAAAGGGACTATAGCAAAGGATGGTTGAAGTGTGCACTATAATTGTCAGCACGTGGGAGTTAAAATTACAATAGAAAACTGAATTTCTGATCTCAGAATAAAGTCAGATATCTGATAGAGGAATCACCTTAACAAGATCTCAGTTGTTGAAGTCATGGCAGTAGATTCAGCCACCAATATGAGCCTTGCATTTAAGCAGCTCACCTCAGGAATTCAGATTTTCCATTCTGCTTCTCACAAGAATACATGATCCAAAGCTCTCTTTTGACATGCAAGGAGACCCTGGAGTAAAACTATGCCATATAAGCATGCCCTAAATGAATGAACATCCTGGTCTGCCACCACAGAAAACCATAGAACTTTCTATGCGGTCAACTCCGTAAGCCAAAGAGAATATTAAACACAAACAATAAACAATGCCTTCAAAAATAGGCTGGCGAAAGTTACAAAGCCTATGAGAGAATATTTTGTCACCTACGTCAGCAGACACTAGGAGAGTACAGGTAGCAAGGCAATTAGAAAAACTCAGTCTGATTAAATACGAGTGTCATTCCGTAACAACCAGTGAGGTGAAGGGAAGGGAAGAAAGCCGTATAGGAAAGAGAGAGTATTACGGAAAGCAGATGTGGAAAAATAGAGCTTTTAATCAAAACTACAGTTACTCAGTAACTAAGACAAATACAAGGCTTCCCTGAGAAGAGTATAACTATGTGGTAAAAAGCCAAGAGGGCATCATCCAGAGCATGCTATCCTAGGAGGGGCATGCTGCTGTTAACATACTCAAGTGATAAAAACCAGTACCTGTTTCCAAAGCTAACTGGCAACAAACTTTCAAAACCAGAAGAAACAAAGAACATTGAAAGGCATGGGCCATGAGAGAGATTATCTGAACCTCGACCTACTCACTGTATTAAGCCCTCAAAAAAAAAAAAAACATATAATGTGCAACTAGCATTTGCTTGCTATCTACTGTCAGCATAAGACTTTCTGTCAGTGAGCCTCAACCCTCAGAGGTTAAACATTTAGCTGTGTTTCTGGACACAAGTCAGGTTTGGATTGTTTGTTTTGTTTGGGTTTTGTTTTGGTTTGCTTTTTTGGTTTGTTTTGTGTTTGGTCAAAGCTGATGCCAAAAGAGACAAATTATTAATGACTATCACCCTAGTGCTTAATAACTGCTATTCATCCTATAGCGCGCAGGCCAGTGTTCAAATTGAAGACTTGTCTGTGCAAGGCTGAGACATCCTACTTTATATATACCGACGCTAATATCCCCACTAGTAGTTATGTTCCTGATGGAGATACCGAAGTCAAAGAGTTTAAGCAACTTGGTCAAGGATTCACAGCTAATAAAGAACAGATAGAAGATTTAAATTCATGTTAGTCTCATTCCAAAGCCCATAGCCTTCAAAATTTCTTTTAAAGTTAAAGTCCACAGAAACTTCAACTGTAGTTTGTTATGACTGGAGTGTAAAATATCTCCGCTGGCATTTGAATAGTGGTCTTCCTGATTATGATGCAGCTGTGGTGGCATTGTGAAGGCTTTACGTTGTGATACCGTGGGGTCTTATCTGAAGGAAATGGCTCTCTGGGGTCCAGGGCTTGAAGCTTACAGTAGGTAGCTTCCTGTCCTGTTTCTTCACTCTGTTCCACCAACTCCCAGCCACAAGCTCTCACTGCCATGGGTCTGTCGGCCGCCATACTTTTGTCTGCCATAATGGACTGCACATGCTAAATTGCAGGATAAACTGTTCCTCCTTTGAATAGCCTTTTGTCAAATACTTGATCAAGGTTGTAAAAAACAGTAATCCAAGAGTGTTTAAATAAGGTGAGGATGCACAGAATGTAACAGACTGACCATGCTAGACAGCTGCTCCCCTCTATGGCAGCCATGAGGATCACCTGTCCTGGCTTGTTTCTCTCATCCTACTCCAACTTTAAGTGTATTCATATTCCTTGATGGAAGAGGAGTGGAGGTAATTTTCTACTCACTTAAAATGCCATGGCTGCCAGGCACGGTGGTGCAACCCTTGAATCCAAACACTCAACAGAGAAGAGACATACGCATCTATGTGGGTTCAAGGCCAGCCTGGTCTCCATAGCAAGTTTCAGGGCAGCCAGGGCCCTGCCTCAAAAACAATCTTTTAATGCCACTATTTAGAATATGTTCTCCCTGTTGCAGAAATGCACTGTGTTAACATGCTTATAGTTGCTGGCCGAATATGTGGAATATGTATTGGTTTATGGACTTCTTGAGTCCTCTAGACTTATGCCCAGTCTTTGAAGACAGCATTGGATAGTGAATGTTTTGTGCTCACACACATAGACAAAAAGGGCCCTCCAGATGGTGTATTTCTTGTTGGCTCATTTCGCACACACTTGCATAAATCAGCAGCAAATTTGGTAAAAGCATACAACATTTGGAGTCAAAGTGATCTGCTGACACCACCATGCTGTGCTTCCTAGCCATGCTTTGATCTCTTATCATAACGAAGCTCACTTCAAAATAAAAACATGTCTAAATATGTCATTCTAAGTGTATCCTAAAACTTAGATTCATGAACACTTTTCAGTCAAATAATGTTTTATTTTGTATAGAAATTGCTGACATAATTGTTATTGTGGATAGCTCAAGACTCTCATAAGAAATCTAAGTTCATCTCCATGAGGATCTTTTAAAATTAGGAATATTCTTCTCAGCTAGTGGAGCGGCTGTTATTTTTTTTTCAAAATCTTTTTGAAGTGAAGTTCATCTTATTCCATACTTTTTCTTATTACTGTTTTTAGACATGAGTTGCCTTGGAAACTGGACTTCTAATGGACTTTAGCTACAAATAGGCTAAAAAAATTGCCTTGATTCATTTATCATTTCAGTGTAATTAAATCTTCTATATGATGTGGACTGTTCCCATGTATGGTATCTTGTTTCCATGGCAACAGAGATTTTCTACTATCTGTGGTTCGAAATGCCTTTACAGTGTTTCTTGATTAACTCATGAGGCCAAAATTGCATTTTGTAAACTTACATGTAGTGGAACTTATGAAGAAGGTGCTGCAAATATATATATTATTTTCCATTTCTTTAAAATTTGCTTTTGTTTTTATGATTTTCTTCTCCTTATATGCTGCCCTCTAGAAGCAAAATAATTTTGTACCACTAGGAAAAGCAAATTCCACTACTAAATTTAGCAAACCCTATCTATTTTTGTGGCGGGATTGCCATCTACAGTTCTGATGATCCAGTGGCTGAGAAAAAAGAAAACCAGGTCTGGCATTTCTGTGCCAGTGTTTTTTTTCCTTGCTGTTCCTTTAAATAATATATTGATATTGTTCATTCACTAGAAAATGTATTTTTGCCTTCATTATTTTTCTATCAACACACACTTTTATCCATTTTAACAATTTCAGAACAAGAAAAAGTGCTCACTTACTGATCATATCTAAGGTCCTTAAATTAAAGTATATTTCCACAAATTCCACTGTTGTGTTAATGGAACTATAAACAATAGATTTTTAGTCTTGTTCCATTTTACTTAATAATGAGATGTAACAGCCATACATAGAAGCATTCAATTGTTTGATAAATACCTATCAGTCACCCACTATAGCCGATGCTATATTAATCCAGGCTCCCGCTGGTCCTAAATCCTAATAGCATCCAATTTGAAAAGTTCATGGTTTAAAAGATTCTCAGAGCCCGGAGTGCTGGAAGAGCTAAACTGAAGTAATATTTACATGAAAAAAAGCTATTTCTGGAAACCACAACCCTGGAATAATTCAAGACGAATCATATGAAAAATGAGGGGTGAAAACCTGGCTTGGATTGGACTGTCCTTCTAAATCCTAAATCCCATTTTAGTTTGTGAGACCTTCAAGGCAAAGTAGGATCGTCAGCCATTTTGCATTCCATCCCGGACTCCATATCCCAGGGTACCACACCTGCACTTCAGAGTCACTACGAATCCTCCAGGTGTGAACTGTGAAGGCTGATTGCCATGAACTATGATACTGAAGAAAGATGAAATCTTGTGAGAAGACCCTTCATCTCTTTAGAGCTCAGCTTCAACAATGAAAAGCAGATGACAGGCTTGTACTGTTTACTTGTATGAGGCTGCCATGAATAATAATAATAAAATACTGAGACGGATGTATAAAAAAATAAATGCACGATATCGACATAGTACAGTTATTCTTCTGGGTGACGAGCAAGAGAAACTTAGATTAGAGTCTTCAGAGGTCTGCTGTGCAAAGTCAGGGTCTCTGCACAGACCACCAAGGGAAGTCAGATTTCAGAAGTCAATGAGCCTTGCCCCTGGACTGTGTGACCCCAAGCTCCTGGCAGCGCTGCATCTCATGGCTGGCTGGCACCCCAGGGAGATGTTACAGAGCCAGCCAATGCAGGATTCCATTGTCCTCTCTGTATCAGAGCAGACCTTAAAAGTTTAATGCCGCTGACTACCAACTAAGGGAAAATTGGTTAAGTTTGTTCCCTCTCCAAAGGCAAATAAAAATAAACTGTGCGTACTATACAGAGAAGTTCCACTGACCAGCCACCAGAAGACCCTACTCTCTTCCTACACACAAGTAAACTCCGGGGAATCTTTTAAAAATGGCAAATCTCTATCTCTGTGAATAATCAAATAACAGGAAAGTAATAAGTGTTCACCTTCAGAGCAATATTTAGCAAGAGCTTATTAAGTGACTAGCCTGGCAGTGGTCAGCACCCATTTCCTTCAGAGAAAAAAAAAAACTACCAAAGATTTTTGAAAATAAAGCCAATCTTCAGTGCAGGAACAACACAGGAGAAATTGATGTTAGAAATACTAACAGCTCATTTGTTTTTACTATGAAATAGCTTTTGGTATTCATGCCCTACACAGATAAGATGGGCTAGACACTAGAGAAAGAGAGAAAGGGTCTCTCCAGAATGTGAAAAATGTTCTGTTCTTTTGTCTGTGTGAGAGTGGAGAAGAAATTTGTGTGGAGCATGTGGTTGTGTTGATGTATATGAGGGTGTGAACTTGTGTGGGAGTAGGTTTATGTGGAAGAGGGGGAGAACATATGTGTGTGTGTGTGTGCGTGTGTGTGTGTGTGCTTGTGTGGGATGGAGCTTGTTTGTATGTGTGTTTATGTATATGGAGTGTAAACTTGTGTAGGAGGAGGTTTGTACAGGAGAGTGTGGGTGGATAGGTAGGTGTGGGTATGGATGGGTAGGTATGTATGTGTGTGGGTGGGTATATATGTGGGTACATGGATTTGTGTGAAAGGAAGCCTATGTGTGTATATATGTATACTTGTGTGGAAGTGTACCTGTGTGTGTGTGTGTGTATGTGTTTGTGTGGTGCTTACACACTGAATCTAGAGACTAAATCTATACCTCATGCATATTAGGAGAGTGTGCTTGGCTCATTTTTCTCCACTTTTTCGTTTAAGATATGTCTCACCAAGTTACCCATGCTAACCTTTAACCCATTCTGTAACCAAGGCAGGCCATGAACTAACAATAATATCTCTATCTATCTCTCCCTTCTTCCATAAGACTACAGGAGGGGACAGTTGCTACACAAGGAAACCAACAAAGCCCAAAATAACTGGGCCCAGGAGTGACTACAAAGACTGGTTCATCAACCAAGGGACATGCATGGAGAGGACCTACCCTGCTCAGATGTAGCTCCTGAGCAGCTCAGTCTCAATGTGGGTTCCTTAGTAAGGAACATAGGGACAGTTTCTGACATGAATTTGATTCCTGCTCTTTGATCACTTCCCCCTAGCAGGGTGACCTTGCCAGCACACAGAGGAAGAGGATCCAGGCAGTCCTGATGAGACCTGATAGGCTAGATGGTAGGGGAGGAGGACTTCCCTATCAGTGGACTAGGGGAAGGGAATAGGGTGAAAGAGGGAAGAAGGGTGGGACCAGAGGGAGGAGGCTACAACTGGGATACAAAGTGAATAAACTGTACAAAATAACAGTAATAATAATAAAAAAATTTCTAACTCAGCCCAATGGCTTAGAGGGAAAGTCTAGCCCAAACTGTACTTACAAGATCACACTTTACCTAAATTTCTTATCAGTTTTTCAAAAATTAAAAAAAAATATTTTCCAACTCAGAAACATGGTTCCTAAACCTAATCTTACTGAAATCCACAGTTTATCAACTTGAGGAATCTCTGAAATGCTGTGTATCCCTCAAAAACAATCTGCCACATGATAATCTTTGATTTCCCACAACACATGAGAGAGAGAGAGCCATCCACTTTATTTGCTCAAACCCAAATGGAGATGTTTTATTAATGGTATGTTCATCATTTGCTGCAAAGATCAGTTGTGATACTTGGCTCTGTTACTTCACATACATTAAAAACCAGTTAACAAGAAACAAATCTTAATATAGAGGTTCACTGACCAATCGAAACAGGGACGGAACAATGCTGGAGTGGGGCAGGGAGTAGGACTTCAGTTAAGAGAGAAAGAAAGAAAGAAAGAAAGAAAGAAAGAAAGAAAGAAAGAAAGAAAGAAAGAAAGAAAGAAAGAAAGAAAGAAAGAAAGGTTGATTCTAAAACAAGCCTAATAAATATAAACCCTGTTTAAGGCCATACCAATTCCAATTAAAGAAAATTTATCATTTTTCCTGAGCACAACTTGATCCCAAAAGATTTTGTATTGGCATCAACTGAGTTAATAATATCAAGCTGGTTTTAATATCATACGGCCCATCCTTGGGCCTTAAAATAAAAAAAAAAAATTGGAGGAAAAGTCAGCAGTGTGTGCAAATGGAAGCTACTGGAGAGAATATGTGTAAAGGCAAGCAGATTCCCAGAAAATGTCAGCACTTTGTCGGATGAGCTCTGGCAGCCACCACAGTGTTGACAATATGCTAGAGAGGGCTCAGAACATAAATCAACCTACATTTGTTCTCGCAGGGACAGGGAGCTGGAATCACTGTTTCTGAAACTTGAGCCAATGTTGTCAGAGCAATATAAATGATGGAAACTTTGCCACTGTAGTTTGCTTCACCCATTGCATGAACTGCCTGGCAAACAGCACCCTGGAATTTCATTAATTAGTGCTAACTATGATTGGCACTGCCAGAGAGAACAATAAAACAGCCACAGTGTTTTTATGGAACATATGGGTGGCAGAGTGGCTTCTGGAGAATACAAGATTGGTTTCCAACTTGTTAGAGCATATTTACGTGTCACATAATTTACCTAGTTTTGCCTTTTAAGGATAATTTATCATTTGTGTTTTTAGTTTTCACAGATTAAGCAGTGAGGTATGAAAACTGCTTGATCAGTAAGATATATCAATATCTTTGTGTAAAAACTATGAGATTCCAGATTGGAAAGGACTCTTTGAAATGATCAAACTCAGTATCTTTACTGTATGTTTGTAAAAACAGTCGGTCCCAAAGGTAAAACTTGAAAGCTGCAGTCAATGGTTGAATGAAGGCGAAAACTTGTATATCGTGCGCTTAGGTTTGATCTTCTGCTGCCCTGCCTCTTAATTCATAATTCTTTTCTCTAAATTAACACTGAATGTTGGCATTGGCAACTTTGAGCTGACATTCTGCTGCTTCCTGCCTTTTAACTTAACAAGCTATGAAAAGTTTCTCTATTTCTCTACCATATTCTTCCAAATAAGTTATTAATATGGACTTCCTTGTCCTCAAGGGAAACGGCCACTTACAACTTCACTTTAAGCTACTTGTTTGTCACAGAAAATTTTATTTTCTCTCATTTCCTTCATCTTTAACCAGAAAATGTTATTTTAATTATTTGTTTATCATTTATTACAATTTATTCACTTTGTATCCCTGCTGCAGCCCCCTCCCTTGTCTCTTCCCAATCCCACCCTCCTCCTTCTCCCCCTATGCCCCTTCCCTAGTCCTTTGATAGGGAAGGACCTCCTCCTCTTCTATCTGACCTATCAGGTCTCATCAGGACTGGTTGTATTATCTTCCTCTGTGGCCTGGAAAGGCTACACCTCCCTCAGGGAGAGGTGATCAGAGAGCCTGCCACTGAGTTCATGCCAGAGACAGTCCTTGCTCTCCTTACTAGGGAACCCACTTGGAGACTGAGTCTATGGGCTACATCTGAGTAGTGGTTTTAGGTCCTCCTCGTACATAGTTCTTGGTTGGAATATCAGTCTCTGCAGGGCCCCAAGGGCTCAGTTTTTGTTTGTTTGTTGTTTTGTGTCTCTGTTGGTCTTCTTTTGGAGTTCCTGTCCCCTCCAGATCTTTCTGTCTCCCCCTTCTTTCATGCATTTTGCCCAAAGTTTGGCTATGAGTCTCAGCCAACCAGAGAAATCTTTATGGGGGTGGGAAGGAAGATATACTCTTATCCTTTCATATTCATAAACAAAATGGAGTTTAATGAACTTTCTGGGTGGTGTCAAACACATGCTGTCCCTGACACTTGCTTATTATTCTGAAAAAAAAGTAGATTGCAGTCCTAAAGTCCTACACGTTTGTACAGGTGATGCCTAAGTCCCGCCAGCTCATCAGAGCCACCACTTAAAAAGAGATATATCTATTGAACTCTGCCTCACCAGAGCATCCTTCTCTGGTGCTCTCTTTGTTTCCTTGCCTCCAAGTATCACTTTATTAGCTGCCACATCAGCTGCATCTCCCCCTCTTTTTTTATTAATAACAAAGATGATCTTTCTCCTATTGACCTCCAAAGACAGCAGCAGCAGGTAATAACTCATCAACCCCACTCTCTCCTCCACCCACTTTTCCCCTGGGCAAACAGACAGGCTGGGTTTGGTATTATGTTGGAGAACAGAGGACATTTCAGCTATTACTTTAATTTTGAAAGTTGCCCCCAAAAGAAAGAAAAGTCCTATTTTAAAGTTCCATTCATATGGCCTACTGAGTGTCACAAGATATTCTCCGTCTTCACTGATACCAGGCCCCATATTGTCATTTCTATAGCATGCCAAAAGAAAAGTAAAATAAATGCTGTTGGTATTTGGAGCAATACAGCACACTCAGGTGATTACAAGAACCAGGCATTCATTTGAATAGATTGATTGAATGGACTGTACATTGTTTTGATTCCTGCTTTAAAAATTGTTTTAAAGGAACAACCCTATGTCTTTGCATCTTCAAACCACACTGAGAGACCTTGTAGAGACAGCTCTACAGTCACTGCCACATGTCCTGCAAACAGCAGTCTGCTGGCTCACACAGCAGCCCTTCTTGGAGCATCAGAGGCATGACTCTAGGTTTCAGTACAGGAAAGTCTGCTGAAGCAATAAGTGCTTTGTTTTGTTTTGACTTTCCTTTTGATTGTTTGTTTGAAGGTGCTCTATAATCAGAGAAAGACATACGGTTAAGTCTATGCGGTTGCCTTTTTGAGGTGGGATGAGCTTGCCCAAGGTCACAGGCTAAAGGAGAAAAGTCTGGGTATAGGAGTAGGGAAGGGATATGGAAGAAACCATCTGTGGAGAGAAAAGTGTTAAAGCAGTGACGCCGGCCACCCAGCACCTCCCCACTCAAGGGTTCCTCCTTCAGAGAAGCAATGTAATATGCATGAAGCTGGGACTTGTGTTTTCTCTAAATGAGTCAATCCCTCTGAGCAAAGACAAAGGAGTTCACAGGCAACTCTTGGGTCCCTTGTGGTGTGGCTTGAACAAAGGCTGCCTTCCTATAGAGTCCCTTCCAGCTCTCTTCCCCACCCCAGCTAGCCTTTCCCTACTCCAACCATGTGGCTTTGACCTGCACCTGACTTAGCTAAGTCTATACAGTCTGTCCACTCCCGGGGAAAGGGAGCTTTAACTGTATAAAAAGGTATCAAATAGTGCACCATTCCTTGAAATTTAATGCCAGGATACTTTTTATTTGTTCTGTTGCTGCATATTAGAGAAGGCAAAAGACGAAATTACTTAAGGTCTTGATACTTTTTTTTTTCTCATTAACTTATCATGCTTAAAAATTTAAAAAGGAACAAAGCTTTTCAAATAAAATTTTATTTTATTATAAAGTATGTTTATATCCCTTCTTTTCATATTCTGTGGTTACACTGTTTAGGTGTGTGCCTTCTTTAAAAGACAAGATTTGCTTGGCTTTCAGTTCTCCCAAATAACTAGTTCAGATTAAAGACCCTTACAGAAAAGCTGGTGTGTGCTGTGTCGAAGCTCTCAAATACTGAGCCAATTGGAGAGGACAGCATTAACGGAGCTACCAAATGTACTGCAGTAAATCCCACCATTATTCCAGATTTTCTTAGCGTGGAACATTTCAGTCAAGAAATATAGTTCAGATGAACAACTATATCTCAAACAACTTTATCTCAAATATAGTTGAGACAAAGGTGATTGCTCAGTTGTGCTAAGGGCAATATTATCTGAGAGAAGTCTCCACAGTTAAGAATGTTTGCTGTGTAATCTAGGGACTACAGTCTGGATCCCCACCTCACCCTCCACCACCGCCAAATAAATGGCCAGCTTTGTCATGCAGCAGCTAAAGGAGAGTTTATGCAGATGAGGGGGCTCTAATTTCCACAATGTTAATTCAATCTTTTCAGAAATCACATCTCTGAGCTCATAATTTTATGTTATGACTATGCTGCATGCAGATGAGAACTATGTTTTCCTTCTTGACATTCCTGCAAATATTCAGCATTTCTTCAACAAATAGAAACATTACCAAATTTGTGTTGAAGCTACCCAGTTTAGCTGTACAAATGCTTTGTTCATTCAAAAAAAAAAAAAGAACGTATAGAAATTCTGTTTTAAATCTTGTTCGTTGGTCTTCAGGTGGTTGATTTCTGGAAAGAATAACTCAACATGCTAAATTCTGTGGCTACACTTATTCTTTGTTGGAAAGAAAACACTACTTTGTGCCTATGTTTCATTAAACTTTTGCATAAGCAGAAGGTAGCTTTTACATTAGCAAAGATTCTGTTATATTGAAAATTACAGTTGTCAGTCAACCATCAACCCCATGCTGAGTCTCCTTCCCTTCCTGGTGTCCTTAAACCATAAAAAGCCAGAACTAAAAAATATGTTTAAGAACATAGATGCAATGTGACATTCTGACCATGAAGAGAATTGCTGCTTCTGCTGCTTCAATTTCAACAATTATGTTGGGCTAAATTCTGAAGAAACCATTCGGTGCTTGTTTGTTTCCAATGATCTAAAGACTGCTGATACACCAACTGGATACAAGCTCTTGAATTAATGAGTGCCCTGGAAAACATTTCAGTCTTCACACCCCCTGACAATCACACCTGATACTTCAGGATGACAACAATTATGCCAAGTGTTGGATACTTGCTCCCTCGGTTGATCCCACGGAATGGTCTGCATTTCACGGGTAAGAAAACTAAAGCTAAGAGAAGCAGAGGAAAGCCTGAGCTCACCCACCCTGGAAGAGATGAAACTTGAAAGTGAGGCTCCAGTTATTGGCGCTAGCATCCTGGAGAGTACTCTTAAGAGTAGACTTCTGGGAATATTTCTGTTCCTCACACTTTCAGATTACACTAACAGGCGACTCATCTTTCTTGAATCGTTTGGTCCATACATAAACCTCCATGGGCCGCGTGCATGGTCACCACTAGGGCAGACCTGCAATGAACGAACAACATTTCCTGAAAAAGAAGGAGCCTCGGGGTCAACTAGAGACCTGTATCTGTTTTTCACAAAGAAGGAGAAGGCACTCAGAGAAATGTCTGCCAAATTTGTCAATTTAAGCCACTAGCAGTTAAGATTTTGACGGGGAGATGGAAGAACGTGCCAGACAAAAATTCCGCAAAAGAAGCCAACTTAGCCCATTAAGTCGCTTTTCGATGCGGATGAGGACCATTAAAAATTCTTTTAGGAGAGAATGACCCAGTTCAGAGTTTCTGCACAAGATATTTTTTTCTTCCTTTATTTTTTTTCCCAGTGAGTTCATTTATTCTAGAGTGTACCTCATTTCAGAAGGTCTTAGCCCATCATGTTATAATGGCACTTTGTCAAATTGCCCATTTGTTCAATTTTGCAGGAAGACATCTTTCCATTTAGCAAGTCTAATTTCTTACTCCTTGATTGTGGGTAAAACTTGAGGCCAGCGTGTTGCATAAGTTCAATTTCACCACCTGAAATACTCATAAAGAATACGTTAATTTTTTACTCCTTGATTGTGGATGGAAATTGGAACAGGTACTTGATTCCCTCAACCTGTATTATAAAGGGGCTCTGTGGCCTTGAACTATGGCTGTAAAAACGATGTCAGGAAAGCCCTCTTTGTATGTGTTACACAAATACACAGAAAGAGTAAATCGACACACAGTAACTTCAGCTTAAACTAGCTCCTCAAACAGCTAGAAAAAAAAAAAAAAACAGGGAACAAAGCTTGTTCCACACTCAAATCTTTTCAGAAAACTTGAAGAATAATAAAGCAAATGCTTGAACCCTGCCTTCTGCCATTAACACCAAGATTTCAGTGACGGTTACAATGCATACCCATTTGCAAGTAAAACTATAATTCAGTTAACTTCAATAGAAAATTGTTGTCATTACACCTAATAAGCTATGGTTAATGCAAGTTCTACTTTAGCTTGATGGGGAATGTAAGTAACATGTGCCAGAAAGCCAGTTGGAAGAACCTCAAAGTGTAAATTTGATATTCCCAAGCTGTGGCTGCTTGTGGAGAATGTAAAGAATATGTTCCACCCTTAGCACATGTAGATTGAACATGATCCTGTTGAATTCAGTATAGCTGCTGGAAGTCAAAATGAACAGATGAGCAAATGTGTGTGTGTGTGACTGTGTGTGTATGATTAATATTTATAATCATAGCCATTTGATACAGAAATATAATAAAGATTATGTTATTCAGAGTCTCTGGAAGTAATTTCATAAAATACTCATTATACAGACTATGAAAATCTGTTATATCTTCTGTTCCCTCCAAAGGGCAACACTGTAGAATGAACTGGAACAAGTTTTTTTTTTTCATAACGCCTTTTTTTCATAACTCTTTTATTATTTTTTCTTATAGATAAGTTTACTCTTTCCTTTTTTTTTCATTTATATTTTCTTTTTTCCAAATTTTTATTTTTTTATATTAATGACAGTTTGTTCACTTTATATCCTAGCTGTAGCCCCCTCCCTCATTCCCTCCTAATCCTCACCTACCCCCTCTCATCTCCTCTCTGCCCCTCTCTAAGTCCACTGATAGGGGAGGACCTCCTCCCCTTCCATCTAACCCTAGTTTATCAGTCTCATCAGGGTTGGATGCATTGTCTTCCTCTGTGGCCTAACAAGGCTGCTCTTCCCTCAGGGAAGAGGGAGGAGGTCAAAGAGCCAACCACTGAGTTCATGTCAGAGACAGTCCCTGTTCCCCTTACTGGGAAACCCACTTGGATACTGAGGTGCCATGGGCTACATCTACATTTTCATATATATTAACTGTTTTGATCATATTCACACCTCCTTTTCAGCTCTCCTTTCACTCCTCCCAAACACCTTTTCCAGCTGCAACCCCATTCATATTTTTCTGTCTTTTACTTTTTGATTATTTTCCGGGGAAGGAATATATTTTGCAGCATCTCTTAAGATTTACTAAATAGATGACAATTTTAGATAACATACCTAAGGAATATAGCTTGGTAAATAGCACTGTACCTCATTTTTCTAATTTACTCATGCAAATTGAAGGAGAGTGCTTGTTAGTAGAGGTTTGGTATTAGAATCCAAGTAATGGAATTTCTAGGTCTGTCACCTGTTCTCAGCAGCACATCACTATGTAGTATATGAGAAAGGAAGACAGTAGACTGTTCTGTTTAGTGCATCAATCCCAGCAGCTGCTAACTTGCTAGTGGTGGGCTTTAGCAACCTCATTCGCAACATAAGAGCGTCATGTCGATCAGTGAGTTAGTCTATCAATAGCACATGAGAGTGTGGATTGCCAGTACCTGTCACCTATGCTACCACTAGTGCTATTGTTGTTGCTATTAACCGTTAGAACCTCTGCGTAGGTAATCAGGCCAATGACAATCCATAGGAGCTTGTCCAAAGTATCATACATGTACTATCCTCCCACCATTTTAGTGATCACACGGAAGAGTATAGGGTTCCTCAGCCGTAACTGCAAAACAGTAGAGAGTCTTGGAAGTAAAGAGTAAAACTATTGATTACACATATGTTTAAAGAAACATGAGTACTCTATATATTAACAGACAGTTAACCACTTTTTTCTAAGTACTGCTTAACTTGGTGGTTGTTAGTCCCTAATCATGATATTAAGGATATTAGCTCATGATTATGTTGTCTGGTTATTATTATATTATCATGTATTACTTTTCCTTGATGCCACTATTTAAATAATTTTAGGAAGTTTCCTGGAATTCATAAAAAGAAATGGAGTGATGAAATTCATATCAATAAAAAACTAATCATAACCGATTAATTTTAATTAAAAATTATACAATATACTTTAATGATATTTTCCCACACCCAGCTCCTCTCAGATCCCCCCAACCTTCCTACTCACCCAACTTTCACAAAATAAATAAAATGAAAACAAAAATCAAGATAAACAAGCAAAAGACTAATTAGACCAATCCTCACTTAGAAAGACAAATGGGATGGACATTGGAAGTAGGAGAAAACAAGTAACAGGACAGGAGCCTACCACAGAGGGCCTCTGAAAGTCTGTACCTAGCAGTTTATCAAAGCAGATGCTGAGACTCATAACTAAACCCTTGGCAGAGTGCAGGGAATCATAAGAAAGAAGGGGGAGTTAGTAAGACCCGGAGAGGACAGGAGCTCCACAAGGACCAAATATATCAGGGCACAGGGGTCTTTTATGAGACTGATTCTCCAACCAAGAACCAGGTATGGATATAACCTAGAACCCCTGCTCAGATATAGCCCATGGTAGCTCAGTATCCAAGTGGATACCCTAGTAATGGGAACAGGGACTATTTCTGACATGAACTCAATGGCTGGCTCTTTGACCTCCCCCACCCTGAGGGAGGAGCAGCCTTTCTAGGCCACAGAGGAGGACTTGGCAACCAGTCCTGAAGATACCTGATAAGCTAGGGTCAGATGGAAGAGGAGGATGACCCCCCCCCATTAGTGGACTTGGAAAGGGGCAGGGAGGAGATGAGTAAGGGAAGGTGGGATTGGGAGGGAAAGAAAGAGGGGGCTATGGCTGGGATACAAAGTAAATAACCTGTGATTAATATAAAAAAATAAAAAAATATTTAAAAAATAAAAAAGAAACAAACAAACAAAACAAAACAACTTTTTATATTTCCCATGACTCTTGGACATGAGTCCTGCCTGGGAGTGTCAGAGCCAATGACACTCCAATGGAGAAAACTGCTTTTCACTTTGTCAGAAAGAATCAGCTGTAAATAGCTTTAGGGGAGGGGCCTCATGTCTGTTTCCCCCTCTCAGTACTGAAACTTCATCTGGCTTAAACCTGTGCAGGCAGTGTGTGTGTGTGTGTGTGTGTGTGTGTGTGTTGCCATACTCTCTGTAAGCACATATTTGCATCAGTCCTGTTGTGTCTGGAAGACAGGTTTTCTCAGGTCATTCATCCTCTCTGGCTGGGATGAAGACATCCCATTTAGAACTGAGGGCTCCAACATCTTTTGCCCTCTGCATGGCTCCCATTTGTGGGTCTCTGTGTTGATTCCCGTCTACTGCAGAAGGATCTATTCTTTTGATGTGGATCAAGCAAGGCACTGATAAAAACTAAAATAAAAGTAAATTTTAATTGGGAAAATATCTGTTTATTCCTGTCTTGGACTCCTTCTCTTCCTGTTGCCAATTTTCCTGCAATAATTGCCTATTCATTATTGTTGTCTGAGAGACTAAATTCCACAATGGTGGAATGGTCTCTATGGCTTGTTTATATTGCCAGTATCTTCTTCAGAATTTATTACTAGTGAGGACTCCATAGCTACTTATGGAATAAAGGAAAAGAAGAGATAGAAAAGAGGAAGGAAAGGGAAGGAGAGGAAAAGGAGAAAGAAAGACAGCTGCACACCCTTCAGAGAGTGCCAAGTCAAGAAGAATCATCCTATTTTTAATAACCTAACAAGGCCATACTCAGCCTCTCAGCCCTGATTGGACTGAAGATGAAGTCGATGAATGTGTACCATACTTGATAGATGTTCAGTTTTTACCTTTTGATGAATCTACTAATGTGTACGCTGTTCTCATAATAAAGTTCCCCCACCATAAATTCCTCTGCCATGGGGCTCTTGTACCTTTCCCCCCTACTTCATTACTTCCCATTATATTAATTTTCTCCTACTGATGGAAGCATATTTCTAGGCAGACAAGTTCTGAACTCCCAATGACTGTATTACAGGAAGGCTCTAATCTTGATTCTTACAATCAGGTGTTGGCGGGATGTCATTTTGCAGCAGAGTGTAGATGAGTGTTAAACTAATGTGCTGTATTACTTTGCAGATTGAGTGAGACCCGTAATGAGTAACCTCAATCTAACTGAAAGAATTTCCACACTCTGAATTCATAGCCATAAAAGTTTAAGAAAAACTGAAGAACAAAATAGAAGTGATAGAGATACTTACATGAGAAAAATATATAATTCACCCAAATTAATGTCTCCATTTTCAAGATATCAAAAGTAAAGGAAAATGAAAAGCAAGTGAAATGGAACTAGACCTGTGGAGAATGGTCACTCAAGAAACTCGAGGTATGAGCAGATGGCGTAACAATATCTATGGCCCAAAAGAGACTGGGATCCAAGCACAAGCTAGCATCAAAGGTATGAGGTAGTTTTGATTTTGAACAGTATCTTCTGTAAATCATAAAGATATTGAGCTAAGGGGTTGCAATTGTGTGTTCCTCCTTGTATGGACAGACTATGTTGTATAGGGTATTCAAAAGATAACTGAAAGACTATGTGGAAAATTAGTATATAAACCATTTGCTCATTTTTTTCTATTTACCACAGGAAACTGGATTACAGGAGACAAGCCCTGACAATATTTGTCTCATAGGAATAAAGACCTTGTGTAGGGTAGAGACATAACTCAGTAGACAAAATGCTTGCCCTGCAAACCTGAGGACCAGAGTTCAAATCCCAGAACCTCACTTAAAAATACGGCAGGTGTGATGGACACCCAGAACCCCGGCACTCCACACCCAGATTTCAGGGAATCCCTGAAACGAGCTGGCTGGAAGGACTAGCCAGAGTTAGCAAACTCTAGGCTTAGAGAAAGACCTTCCCTCAGTGTAGTGAAAATGATGGCGGACGACACAGGACACCAACGTTGGGCCTCTCTATGCATGCACACTCCCACACACGTAAAACACATATATACACATGCACACACATAGATAAATAAAATGTTAAAACCACAATGAGAAGAATAATGGAGGCTGTGTAAGTCTTCACCACCTGTATCCCACTATCTAGACTAGAGCTTAATAAGATTTAAAGTTCAAGGATAAGATATTTCTAGAGTATCTATACAACTAGGCCGTTGTAGCACAAAGGTTGACTGAAACAATAGATGTGACTGCATCTTTTTTTTAAATTTATTTATTTTTATCTCAATCACAGGTTAGGTACTTTGAATCCCAGGCGTAGCCCCCTCCCTCATTCCCTCCTACCCTCCCACTCCCTCCCTCATCTCCCTCCTCCC
>CM053743.1:30716328-30764680 GCA_028658305.1 Pachyuromys duprasi
AAAAAAAAAAAAAACTTCATTTGCAGATGAGATTTGGTATTGATGTAGGCTGGCCAGTATATAGACAGTGAATAAATGTGTCATAAATACATGATAATCACTACTTTAAAATCCCACCTCCTTCTCTAACCATACCCTTCCTGCTACATAATAAGGAACAACGGAATAAAAAGCATTTTATCAACGTGTTGGGAACGGTGGATTTGATGCTATGGAGTGGAAGCAGAAACTGATAGCATGGGTAGTAATGTCTCTTGGTCTGCAAACTGTAGTGGATAGAAAGATGCTCCCTGGTATTCAGAGAAAAAGAATAAAGTGACATAGTTTGGCATTATGTCTGTGGGGTATTACCCCTATAAGGATTATCATTTGTACCTAATATATTTTCTCTTATTCTTGTTTGTCAGTGAAATTCCCAAGTTTTAGTAGATTGAGATACTATATTAGATACTGTCTGAGACACCATATTTCCAAGGCTCTGTAGTAGTACAACTAAGCTTAGACAAACAAATATGAGTAGAAATAAGGTAAAGCAACTTGTGTCTAAAAGGGAACACTTTGCTTATTTTCAGAAACTAAAACTTAGACGTGACAGGAAAGGATCTAGAATAAAACAAACAGGAAAAGTGCATATCTAGATATGTTAGAACAATGCAATAGAAGGGTGGCTGGCATTGAATGACATAGAGCAAGTAGCCTCCTTTTCCTAGACCATTCACTTGCTCATGCATGTGCCTATGAGATACTCTGCCTTGCTTAGGGCATGTTAAGACCAATTAACTGCCTAAGAACTTCTCTGGGGAGGCATCAAATGTTCCTGACCTCCTGGTCCTGAGTATTTTTCAGTTCCACCAAGTCTGTGACTTACATGGGGCACTTTGTAATTAAGTCACTGTCTTTCTTAAATAACTTCAGTGTGGATTTCCATCACCTTCAGCCAACAATTTCTGAATAACATGAGGGAGATGCTAGTATCCAGTTTCTCTTCCCATTAAGTGATTATCTTCCTTCATTGTCAGTCTGACAAGTTCAGGTTTTTATTTCGATGATGAGTAGGACAACTTATTCACACATTCATATTTTAGTACAAACAACATCAAAAGTCAACAATGGGCCAACTAGGGGTGTGCTGTGGAAGAGTTATCTACCACTGAATCACTTTCCTCTCTCTGGGCTGCCTTGCCACTCCCCGGTGGGAGAGGATGTGCTTGGTCCTGCAGTGACTTGAGACACCAGGGTGAATGGCACCAATTGGGGGCCTCCCCTTCTTTGGAGAGAAGGAGGTTTGAGAGGAGGTAACAGTGGGGGCTGGGACTGGGAGGAGAGGAGGGAGGTGGCTGGGATCAGTATGTAAACTGATTAAATAAACAGATAAATAAATGAAGGAGGAGGTCAACGATCTCTCTGGAATAAGAAAAAAATAATTCTGTAAGACTATTAAATTCAAAAGTAGAAATTCTCAAACTGCCCACAGCATTCTTCTGTTTTCAAGGAGCATCTTCCAATAGAATAAGACTGTGATATTTAATTTATAGATCTTTCATGACTTGGAGGAAATATTTTTCACAGAACTATATTGTTAAATAGAACTTCTAAGCTGCACAAAAAACCCGGTCTATGTACACACACGATACATATACATAGAAAATTGAAAGAAACTAATGTGACCTGTCAATTAACCTCATACAAAAATAATTATTTAACCATAAAACATTTCAGCTCCATTAAGATATAATAAAAATTATATCTTACACATAAAATTACACATAAAAAGAATATGATACATATATTATTACAAATATATTATACCACTGTAAAAGCTTATTGGTGTAAATAACACATCAGTCACCTCAAATAGTTACCTTAATGGTGTATAAAGATGCTTAGGAAAAGTCAAGGATACAATATATTATTTTTAACTGTATTTTTTCAAAATGTGTATCAGTACAGAATTCATGATGTAACTTGTAACATCAGTGTGTATCATTTGGACAAGTCTCCATATCTCTCCAACCCTGGTAACCGTCCTTCTTTTCTCTGAGCTCCGTCTGCAAAGGACCACATGTAAGTGTATGCAGCTTATTCAGTACTATCTTCCACTGTCTGGTGGATTTTATATATGATGTCTTCCATGTTCAGGTGTCATCAAGGTTCCCCTTTCCTGAATACAATGCCCTATCATGGTGTGTGTGTGTGTGTGTATGTGTGTGTGTGTGTGTGAGAGAGAGAGAGAGAGAGAGAGAGAGATCAACTTTCATTACCTATTCATTCATCTATCAGTGGGCATAAATGTTTCATATCTCAAATGCCAAAATGATGCTGCATGAACACAAAACAACATATAACTTTTAGAGAAAATAGCTTTATTTATTTTGCATGTATTTCCAGAAGAGGATTTAGGAATCATATTGTAGTTTCATTTTCAATTTTTTTTGAGGGATATTCCTATCCCTTCCCACAATGGCTGTACTAACTTACATTACAACCATTTACAAAAGGGTTTTTTTTGACAACTGTACAAATACTATTATATTTTAATTTTATCTTAACAAATTCAGAATGATATTCATTTGGGTTTGGATTTAATTCTTCTTGAGTACCAATGCTGCACACATTTTTATATTCCTTTTTGTATGTTCATATGTTTGGCCATTTGTATGTTTTATAAATTAATATTCTAATGAGATGGTTTTACATGAATTACAGGTGTTTGGTATTTACTATTGCTACTGATTACATACTCCTTGTAGGTCTTAAGTGGTGATCCCTTTTCAGATACATGCTAAACTAGTATGTTCTCCTATTCTGTGATTCGAGTTTTGTTTTGTTAATTGTTTCTTTTGCTACAAAATGGCCTTATTTGTATTTTGTTGCCTTTAGTTTTTGTTATCAGACAAAAAAATCGTTACCAAAATTAATTAATCAAATTAAATTTTATTAACCAAAATTAACCTTTTCTTCAGTTTAATCAAGGAGATTTATATTTTGAGGTCTATCTTTAAATATTTAATCTATTTTCAGTTGATCAATGTACACAATAGAGAAAACAACCAAATTTTTGTTCAATTTGCACACTGATACTCAGTTTAACCTACAGCAATGACTAACTATCCTTTCTCAGTTATTTGCTTTGGAAGTTTTGTCAGATATTTCTTGGATGAGACTTCACAAAATTTAAAAGCTTCTGCAATTACTTAACTGAAGAGATAGCCAGCAGAGTGGAAGAAAAATTTTTCTGATTATATACATCTTTTTCCCATTTTTAAAAATTATTTACTTTTTATATTAGTTACAGTTTATTAACTTTGTATCCCAGCTGTAGCTCCCTCCCTCATTACCTCCCAATCCTACACCCCTCCCTCATCTCCTCACTGCCCCACTCTAAGTCCACTGATAGGAGAGGAGCTCCTCCCCTTCCATCTGACTCTAGCTTATAGGTCTCTTCAGGACTGGTAGAAATGCCCTCCTCTGTGGCCTAGCAAGGCTGCTCCTCACTCGGGGTGGGGTGGGAGTCGTGGGTCAAAGAGGCAGCCATTGAGTTCATGTCAGAAATAGCCCCTGTTCCCCTTACTAGGGTACTCACTTGGATACTGAGCTGCCTAGAACCTAGAGCTGAGCAGGGGTTCTAGGTTATATACATGCATGGTCCTTGGTTGGAGAAACAGTCCTGATATATTTGGTCCTTGTGGAGCTCCTGTTCTCTCCAGGTCATACTAACTCTCCCTTCTTTCATATGATTACCTGAACTCTGCCCAAGGTTTAGTTATGAGTCTCAGCATCTGGTTTGATAAACTGCTAGGTAGAGTCTTTCAGAGGCTCTCTGTGGTAGACTCCTGTCCTGTTACTTATTTTCTCCTACTTCCAATGTCCATCCCATTTTTCTTTCTAAGTGAAGATTGATCATCTTACCCCAGGTTCTCTTTCTTGTTTTTCTTCTTTAGGTGTACAGATATTCGTATGTTTATCCTATCTTATAGGTCTAGTATCCACTTATAAGTAAGTAATATACCATGTGTGTCTTTCTGCTTCTGGGATACCTCACTCAGGATGATCTTTTCTAGTTCCCACCAGTTGCCTGCAAATTTTGTGATTCCCTTGTTTTTAACTGCTGAGTAGTATTCCATTCTGTAAAAATACCACAATTTCTTTATCCATTCCTCTGTTGAGGGACATCTAGGTTGTTTCCAGGTTCTGGTCATTATTAATAAAACTACTACAAACATGGTTGAGCAAATGTCCTTGTTGTGTACTTGAGCATCTTTTGGATATATGCCTAGGAGTGGTATAGCTGGATCTCCAGGAAGCACTATTCCTAATTGTCTGAGAAAGCACCAGATTGATTTCAAAAATGGCTGTGTAAGTTTACATTGCCAAGAGCAATGGAGGAGGGTTCCCCTTTCTCCAGAACCTCACCAGCATGTGTTGTCACTTGAGTTTTTTATCTTAGTCATTCTGATGTGTGTAAGGTAAAATCTCAGGGTCATTTTGATTTGCATCTCCCTGATGGTTAAGGATGTTGAGCATTTCTTTAAGTGTTTCTCTGCCATTCTATATTCGTCTACAGAGAATTCTCTGTTTAGCTCTGTTTAGCACCTGTTGTAGATGCTGTCTTTTTTCCCACAGAATGGTTTTGGCTTCTTTGTCAAAAATCAAATATTCATAAGTGTGTGGGTTTATTTCTGGCTCTTCTATTCAGTTCCATTGATCCACTTTTCTGTTTCTACGCCAATACCATGCAGTTTTTATTACTATTGCTCTGTAGTACAGCTTGAGATCAAGGATGGAGATACCTCCAGATGATCTGTTGTTGTACAGCGTCATTTTGGAGATTCTGGGGGTTTTGTTTCTCCATATGAAGTTGAGAATTTTTCTTTCAAGTTCTGTAAAGAATTGTGTTGGTAATTTGATGGGAATTGCATTGAATCTGTAGATTGCTTTTGACAGAATAGCCATTTTCACTATGTTAATCCTACGGATTCATGAGCACAGGAGATTTTTCCATCTTCTGATATCTTCTTCAATTTCTTTCTTCAGAGACTTGAAGTTTTTTTTTTCAAACAGGTCTTTCACGTGCTTGGTTAGAGACACCCCAAGGTACTTTATGTTATTAGTGGCTATTGGGAAGGGTGTTGTTTCCCTAATATCTTTCTCAGCCCTTTTGTCTTTGGTATACAGGAGGGCTTCTGATTTTTTTTTAGTTAATTTTGTATCCAGCCACTTTGCTGAAGTTGAAGGAGTTCTCTGGTTAAATTTTTAGGGTCACTCATGTATACTAACATATCGTCTGCGAATAGTGATACTTTGACCTCCTCCTTTCCGATTTGTATCCCCTTGATCTCCTTTAGTTGTTATATTGCTCTAGCTAGGACTTCAAGTACTATGTTGAAGAGATATGAGACAGTGGGCAGCCTTGCCTTCTCCCTAATTTCAGTGGGATTGATTTGAGTTTCTCTCCATTGATTTTGATGTTGGCTATAGGCTTGCTATATATTGCCTTTACTATATTCAGGTATATGCCTTGTATCCCTGATTTCTCCAAGACTTTAAACATGAATGGGTGTTGGATTTTGTCAAATGCTTTTTCAGAATCTAAGGAGATGATCACGTGGTTTTTCTCCTTCAGTTTGTTTATATGGTGGATCACATTGATGGATTACCATATACTGAACGACCCTTGTATGCCTGGGATGAAGCCTACTTAGTCATGGTGGATGATATCTTTTATGTGTTCTTGGATTCTGTTTGCAAGTATTTTATTGAGTATTTTTGCATCAATGTTCATAAGAGAGATATGTCTGAAATTCTCTTTTTCTATTGGGGATTATCTACATCCAATAGAGGATTAATATTAGAATATATAAAGAGCTCAAAATGAAATAAAAAACAAACCAATCATATAAGTAAATAAGCTAATGAAACAAAAAAATTCTCACAAGATGAAGTATAAATTGCCGGTAAAAATGGGGGGAAAATGTTCAACATTCCTAGCCATCAGGGAACTATAGATTAAAACTGTATTGGCATTCTACCTTCCAATTAGAATAACTATCATTAAGAAAACAAATAACAACAGATGCTATTAAGGATGTAGTAAAAGAGGAACTTTGCTCACTGCTGATAGAAATGTAAACTTTTTTTTATTAATTACACTTTATTCACTTTGTATCCCCCCCATAAACTCCTATATGGGGGAAATGTAAAGTTTTAAAGACACTATAGAAATCAGTGTAGAATTTCCCCAAAATCTGAAAAATAGAAATATTATATGACCCAGCTATTAAACTCCTGAGCGTTTACCCAAAAGACTCTAAGTCCGTAAGTCAAGGCTCTAGTGTGCCTGTATGTAAGTCCATTATCCCAAAACTTATACACATGAGCACAACCCCCAGGTACGCTGGTGAGCTAACTCAGAGTTAAATCCTGAGGAGACAAGGATAATCACAGTGTTGCCATACCCTTTGCCCATTTAATGCTTTCAGTTGTCTCACTCAGATTTGAACAAAGAAAGATCAGAGGAATATGAACATTGCCAGACTCAAAATGGAATCTTTTACGTCAAATCTTAACGAATGGAGTCAAGAAACGTCAGGCACACTTGCCTGGCAATTGAAACAAAGCAGAAGCAGAAACTGCTGAACTGCAGCCTTGTTGCTGCAGATCAATTCAAGGCCATCTGCCCAGGAGCTGACTGTTCAATCTTGAAGCAATCCATCCTTTATGAAGAATTGTGGAGCCAAGATAATTATTTCAAACAACTCTGTACCCTTCTTCATTTCACCTTTAAAATCCTGTGTCTTTTTGCCCCCCCCCCATGATTACACCTGTTCTCTGCCATGAGTTGCTTTTCTGGATTTCCAGCTCTCATTATTTCCTAATAAACTCTTTGTTCTTGAGGGGAAAAAAACAAATTACTTGAACATGCAAGCCTGTATTTATTTCTGCATTTTCTATTCTGTTCCGCTGCACTGTGAGCCTGATATTCTACTTGTACTATATTATTTTATGCTGTGAAATATAGAAGTTTTCATCTAGAAAAAATAAGCTTATAGAGACAAACTGACTATAAACTATAGATAGCTATATAGCAATCTCAGTTTGCCCCTGATTTCAATTTGCATGAAGTATCTGATCTCTATTATATCTTATTACATTTTTCAATTCAAGAATTCATTGGTTAATTGTTGGGTTTTTTTCTTATTTTTATGAGCTTTATTATAAAATACTTGCAAATAAAATCTATCACACATGAAGGTTAACTAGCCCCAAATTCTATGCATTTCAGTGAACTTCAACACAATTAAAAATAGTCATTCCAAAGCTGTGAAACTTCACATTGTATTTTACATTTTCACTATGAAATATATTTTCATGCACTTGTGAAAAATCCATGATAGAGTTAGAACTAGAAAAACAACAAGCTTTATATCCACTCTCATAACACATGTACATTGCCTGCCTTAAGTTCTTCCTCATCCCCTAATTAATTAGCCTTCCTTGATCTCTGCTATATGCGTTATGGTACATCCACATGTGCATTTGTGTACATGCACATTAGCTAGTTTTTATATATGAGAGAGACTATGCATTACTTTTCTTCCTGGCATTGTGTGATCTCACTTAATATCACACATTGTAAGTTCACACATTGGCAAAGAAAAAAAGAAGACGTTGTTCTTCTTAAGGCTTTTCTCTTTGACCTCATGTTTTATGTACTATTGGTCTCTAAATCCACTGGGATGTCTACCTTTATTCCCTTGTTGCCTGCTAAGCAACCTGATGACAATTAATCAGGAATTTTTTTCAGGCCACTCCTATTTGTTCATTTCTTCTGGGGTTGCTGGTTTGGAATCCCTTGATTTTCTTTGGTGAAATAATGTGTCGTTGATGTTTTATAGAGTTGTGTTGATACATGACCATATGATGGAGCAGCCCTTCTTCCAGACTTTATAGACTGCTTTAGATAGAGAAAATCCACATTCAAAGGTGCAGGAGAGCGCAAGAGGTGCCACGGTCCCAGCTCTGGTGAGAGCACAATGGTAGACTATTTGTTCAGTTATCTGATATGAGCAGTAATGAACACTGCAGGGGTCCCAAATAACAAAGGCTGTGGGTGTACTCAGCAGTACGTAGAGATGCTGTGGCTTTTCCTGCAGGAATGCTGGGATCCACCCACTTTCTTTTCTTGACCAAGGAAAAGTATTTTGTGGTGATTTATATTAACTTTGACATTTCTGTGATCTTTTCCACAGTGATTTTCCTAGACTAGATTGGCTGAGTGTATATCTGCCCTCATTGTGGGAGGCAGCATTCCATAGGCTGGCATTCTGGACTTTACAAAATGAAGAATACTTGGTGAACAAGATCATTAGTCACTCTCTGCTTTTAGGCTACAGATGCAATGTGGCCAGCTAACTCAAATTCCTGCATGAGCTATACCCCAAAACTGTAAACCAAAGGAAAACCTTCCTTCCTCATTTTGCTTCTGCAGGTGTTTTGTTGACGCACAAGACAAGAAAATAATAAATCATGCAAAGCATATTATTCATAGCTTAGCTCTGGTCTATAGGTACATATACACACTTCCATTGGCACCTGTTTCTGGTGTACAGAATACAGCCAGTAGCTATGGGACCAATGTCTAGGCATGCAAGATAAAGGGACTGTGGATCTGGAACCTGTGCCTGGGGCACAGTACTGCCATTGCAGAATAACTAATGGTGTGTGGGATACATAGACCTATGGACAACAGGAGCACTGGAGTCTTTGGCACACCCTAGCTTTCTGCCACAATGGTTGTAGTGTCTCGGGAGCAAGTGGCATAACCATGAAGGCAATTTATAGAGTGTAACATACATGGAGATGAGATTCCACTGTCCAAAGTATACATGCGGTGAAAGGAATCATAACCTCTGTCCAGAGTGGTTTCTTCTTAGCAAAAGTGTCAAAGCAGCATGTTTTTCTACATGGGCCCATAACAATGATGGCTACAGATTATGTTGGTAATAAAATGTTCTTTTGGAAAAGATCACAGGAATCCATACTAACGAATACCAAGGACAACTCCGCTGTAAACGCTTCCAGTCTGTGTGGGTTGATAATGGCCTCAGCAGCAGAGACCAAGACCTAAAGGAGAGGTCATCGAGACTGTTGATGCCACCCACCGTATGGCTGGTATTAACCATGTCACTGTCCTCACGTGTTCCTGAAAATACTACAGAGCTCTAAAGCCCCCATGATCCTTCCCATGTGGTTGTTTTGCTCCCCCGGGGTACTGCCTGGTCCTCAAATGAAGAGCCACTTGTTTCATTGGGGATGGCTGCATAATTTTTACATTTGTAAGGACACAAAAGCTGAAACCTCTTGCTCTGGCATCTCCCTGGAGACAATTTGGACTGGAATAGACAGCTCAGCATCTCTGATGTGTACAGGAGCTGATGGGATAGTGACCTGCATCTGCCCCGGAGTACTTTAATCATACACCCTAATAAGAAACACATAATTGGTGTTTAAATGATATTCTCCAGTAAAAATAAGATCAAAAGAATTGAAATGTAGAATTTGGGTATAAACTAAATAAAAGAATATGCAGATAATCTGAACCAAACTTATTTCAGTGAAGAAAAATAAAAGAATAAATCTAACAAATGAAAAGGTGAGCTAAGATATTCAAGAGAAAAGAAAGTCTTGGTAAAATTCTGATGGTAAAGAAAAGTGTCCAAGTCAGGCATCTACACAATATCTGAATATTGAGTCCATTGTTTAAATCATATAAGTCATATTTTTCCCCATAAAAATGATAAGCACCGAAACTTGAATAATTATGTAACTATTAAAATGTGGATGAACTCATAAAATTAGATCAGAGAAAAGCCCAGAATAATTATAGGTGTATATGCAATTTCATAAAACTTCAGAGTGTATTGCCTTGAAACAGAGATTTGCATTAATTACCGTTATATCCACAGCAGATGCTACAATGCTTGAAACATCCTAAGTGCGGAATATATTTGAATGCATTGTAAATAATGTGACTCCATAAACAAATTATGGAAATAAATAAAGCATGTAAGACATATACTATATCTTAATTTCTATATTTAAGTACATTCTTTGATACCCACTATCTCATACTTCAGATGTGCTAGATAGACCAAATCTTATCAGTTCTGTTTTTTAAAAAGAAATATAACAAACAAACCAGTGCCAAGTATAGTCAAAAATAAAAACTTGAATTTCCTGGTTCCTTGTTTCTTACCATGAATTCGTAAAAATAATAAATTTTAAAATCCACTTTTAGAAGTATTATATGTGTTTTGCTATAATTTGAAATGAAAATTAAACAGAAAAAAATGTGGAATGTTTATAATATAAAAACTAGAGGCCAGCCAAATGAATTTTATATGCACAGCCTATTTATTATTTTCCTGATTCTGCATTTCCCTACTCTTCTAGCTTCTGTATTAAAGTTGCAATGCAGATCTTTACCGGTAGATAACACAATTCAAGTTAGAAAAGAAGACTGCAAAAGAAGCAAGAAGAGAGACTGAAAAACATTCACCCATTAACTTAGAACTTGGCAGCTACTTCCGTAAAAGCACGAAACCATACGTACGTTTAGTATTTTCTGATGGGAAAAGTGAAGAGTCAGCCTCCTCCTGAACTTGCTGTTGCCATCATGTTAGATAGCAAAGAAAGTTCATTACTCCAGTGTTCTTGTCACCGTCTCCTTAGAGGACAGACAAAAAAGTGCTGAACTGCTGACCCACGTGAGCATTCCCAACAGTAAAGCCCTGGTTTTTAACCATCTGGATGCCATCCAGAAAGAATTGGGTTAGAGAAAGCTCAGAAGATAACGGAATTGATTGTTGTATTGATTTAAGAGAATAAAGAAGCAAAGGAAACCCTTTCTGTATAAATTCCAATAGTGGATTTTCTTACTACAGCACAAATGTTTCAATAGCAGAATGTAAACCTTAATAAGCAATTTCTCTCAGAGTCACTCAATACTTCCAGGGGAAAAAATCCCTCAAGGAAAACATAGGGACCGTAAAGTTAAAATAAGGATCTGTTTCTTTGAATGTTTAGGAATGTCTGCATGCTCTAAGTCCCATGTTAGGAAGGCAACTGGTGATGATATGATGAGATGCCGAAGAAAAACAGGAAGTTTTTCATTGAGACACATACAAAAAAGTACCAATGTGCCAAGAATTTTTACCAGGAACTTTTTCTTATGTGGAAGGACAAATTTAATAAAATTCAGTTATCTGTTCTTTTTTCATATTTTTTCTTTTTCTTCTTTTGGGGGAAGATAAAACTTATGGTCTAATACATACATGTTTAAACATGTATCCCAAAAGCATATGTTATGAAATATAATCTCTGCAAAACCCATGAATCACGGGAAAATAGTGTTAATTTTTAAATCTTTGAAAGATAATGCTAACAATAAGCCCCTATTAAAAGGTTCATAGTTCCTAAGAGTATAGTAAAGTCTCTGAGTAGTTCTGTGATAAAATTTCAGTTTAAGAATATTAACACTTGCCAAAGTTTTTGACATAGCTATTTTGTATATAAAACTATATAACTTACATCCTACATATCAATTATTTTCAAATTGCTGAGTTAAGTGATTTTCAAATAGAGAACTAATTCATGTAAGGAGTGGTAGAGTCCTATATGATTTTTGTTGTGTGACAGTCTTGGAAAAAATGAATTAATTTGAAGAAGAATTTGTCACTTTTATCTTCTCAAAATCTACTCAATTTGTTTTTTAATTATTTTTTTCCTATTCTCATTTCATTGATCTTATCCTCTGATCCTTGTTATTTACACACCTCTACTGTTTTTGGAATTGGTTTGTTCTTATTTTTTCAGTGTCTTAGGATTCATCATCAGTTTGTTTATATGAAAACACTCTGATTTTTTAATGTAAGGACTCAGAACTACAGACTTCTCTTTGGAGACTACCTCCATTGCATCCCATAGATTGAACATGATATGTTTTCATTATCATTTAATTCTAGAAACCTTTTATTTCCTTCTTGGGTTCTGCAATGACCCATTCATTATTGGGTAGTTTGTTGCTTAGCCTTTATGGGTTTGTATGTTTTCTGTGGTGCTCTTGCTGTTGATTTCCACCTTTGTCTTATCGTGGTCAGATGGAATACAGGATATTTTTTAAATTTTCCTATATTTGTTGAGGTTTATTTTGGGTTTTCCTGTGTGATCTATTTTAGAGACCACTCTATGGAATGTTGGGATATACATTTGGGCTATTCTCTAGATATCTGTTGGGTCCATTTGACCTATGATGTCATTTAATTTCAGTGTTACTTCATTTTTTTTGAATAGTTGTGTTTATATAGCACCTCCTCCTCTAGGCTCACGTAATATCAGAGGGTAGTGTATTGATGCCATGATTCTGAAAGACCTTACACATGAAGATGTTTTAGGAGCCACATATCTACTGGAGACTTAGAGACATGACCTTAAGATATATGATCATCACACTTTCTCCCCAAGGCTCAAGGACTATCATGGAAGAGAGGGAGGAAATTTTGCAAAAGTCAGAGGTCAGGGAGGACAGGGAAAAACTGTCATCTGGACCTGATAGGGCCATTACACTCATGAACTTACAGTAGTGTGGTTGCCTGCACAAGACTTGCACAAGATCAAGCCATTCAACCTTCTAGCATGGAGGAACAAAGGAGTTCATGAGCCCCAACCCCTAAGTGTCTACAGACAGCTGATGGCTTCTAAAGAAGGAGGCTGTGACTCCTGTGACCATGCTTCAGTAGATGGTCCTACATTCTGAGATCACAAATTGGACTCCACTGGTTAGTTTTAGTTTTATTTTTAATTTTTTTATGGTAAAGAGTTAGGGGATAGGTAGTGGTAGTAGATCAGGGTTAAACTGGGGGAAGAGTAGGAGATGAATGTGATTAAAATATAACATGATATTCTCAAAGAATTAACAAAATATTTTTAATTATTTCTTCTAATTTTGAGATTATAATTATCTCATTTTTCTTTTACCTTTCCTCCCCCTAAGCTCCCTCATATACCTCTCCTTGCTCTCTGTCGAATTTGTATTCTCTTTTTTTAGTAATTCTTAGGGGTACATATGTACTCCTCAATGAAAAAAAGACAAGCTGTTTATTCTATATAATAATGCCTGTATGTATGTTTTCTGGGTTGACCATTAGATTTTGGACAACCAGTTGGTGTGTTCTTTTCTGAGGAAGACTATTTCTCCTGCTCTCTGCATTCCTTAATTGCTTGTAGTTCTTTATGTAGGGTTTAGGCTTCCTGGACTTTCCTCCATCCTTGTTAGCATGTCTACTGTTGTTGTCCTTGCTCAGGTCTTGTTAGGCAGTCACACTAATGAAATCAACAAAAATATACTTTTAAAAATGAAACTTAGTTGTGTGGCATGCTAAAAATAAGTTATAACATCAATGAATATTATTGATTTTGATTATAAAGCAATGTACTATTTTCATATCAGAAAATATTTGACGATGTCTGAAATAAAAGAATTCAGAGTTTTACAGGATCTTTAATTGTTAACATAGATTTTACTGGTACTTCTTTGGCTTTGAGGGAGCACTCACTAATGAGGCACTAATGGCAATAGAGTTAAAGCTTCGATTCTAGACTCTCCATTGTTCACTATCCTCCACTTTTGTTCCCTATGTTTTCTTGATCAGAGACCAACTCTGTGACCCAAACTGGTCCCAAGTGCTTCAATCTCTTCCCTCTGGCACCACCATGCCCTGATACTATTCTCCCTTGATTGTACTGCTTCATTATAAAACCTAGGAGAAAGTGTACACAATGGCTGACTTTGGCAAAATTAGCTACTAACATCAAGGAAAATGCAGGAGAAAGCAAACCCCAGCCCAACTTGAAAAAAAAACTTTAAAAATTATCTCTAATATGAAAGTAAAATTACTTTATAAAAGCTAAAGAAAAGTTTCAGCATAGTATCTGACTAAAATTTGTATATCAAAAATAAATTATTTCATTTAAAGGAAGCCTGTACATATGAAATGTTGAAATTCAAAAAAAAGTAACCTACAAGTCAGAAAGTTCTGAATATATTCAACTGCATAATAAATTCAAATTTTTATGTACAAAACTTAGGATCCAAATAAAATACAAACAAGGCACTGAGGAAAATGTTTGCAACACGTAGAAGACATGCAAAGGGCTACTGTCTCCAATATATGAAAACACACACCAAACTACATGGGAAAATACAAAGAAAAAAATCTGCCATTAGTCTAAGGGAAGTGCAAAGAGCTGATAAGCATGGAAAGCCCTCGCTCACAGCAATCAGCAAAGTGTGAACTGGCTGTTAGACAGATCTCCTTTCCTGACTAATGACAATTTGTGGGAAAAGGATGACTCCTGGGATGGGCAGAAACAAGCACTGTCCATCACTGGGGTTGCTGCACTTGTGGACAGGACAATCTTTAGGAAAGTTACTTATGGTGATATTGAAATGAGAGCTAAGCTTATTTTCTCTTTCCCCAGAATTTCCAGTTTTGAAAAACCCACCCTGTTGGGAACGTGTAAATATCGACATAGAGACTTGATGGTAATGATTATAAAGATGTAAAACATATAGATACAAAGCTGCAGAAAAGGAAGCCTGCAAGATCAGAAAGTAATTTTTAAATAATGTAGAGCTGTGTATACTGAATTCAGGAATGCCCACAGTTCATTACCCATAAGCCTTGCTATAGCAGAATATTTCCTCCTGACTATTATGCCCCAGTGAACACTCGTGGCATACAGAGATGATCAAATACCACTTTAAAACTATAAACATAAGGATACACATTTTATAGATTAGAAGAATGGTGGGTAAATACATCATTAGTCATGTCAGTCCTATAATAAATGTAAAACATGGAAATGAGCTGGGAGGTAGTTCAGTTGCTCAAGTACTTCATTACAAGCATGAAGACACATATCTAATCCCTAGAGCCCTTGTAAAAAGAGCTCTGCATGGTGACGTAATCTCAGCACTGGGTACATAGAGATGGGTAGATCCCACTGGTCTCTGGCTAACCAGCCTATTAGGAATGTTCCTGGCCTGTGAGAGAAACTGTCTCAAAAAACAGTGTGTTGTACTTGAGGTGTCTCATGTGAGGTTATCCTTTGGCTTCTATGTGCATGCATACACACACACACACACACACACGCACACAGGCATATACCACACAGATATATTTGTGATGACACATTTATACACATATACACACAAATATGCATGTATTCTTGAAAATGAAGAATAAACATAGAACCCTGATTTTTAACATTTGGATTGTACTTATAGAAATTAGAAACAGAATTATTAGCTTTTTCTTCATAAACCTTTATAATTTTTCATCTTTTACAACAAGAAAGCATTTATCTGAGTATGGATAAATGCTCATCTACTCACAAATACTGTAAGGGGGAAAAGTCCAGGTTGATTAAAGAACATTGATTACATAAAAGGGACAGTCCCTCTTATATTATTCATGTATCGTTTTTGCTCGCCCCCGTATGAAGCTAATAGCCTCACACTAGTTTAAATGAGGAGTGATCTGCCCATGAACAAGTATCTGTACATTATCGGGGTGTCCTATTAAGGTAAGCAAATGAGCAGTAAAATAAAAAAAATAAATAACTAGATCATTCATCCTAGATAATACACAAGGAAAGCCATCAACTCTGTGCAAATGAAACTTTTTCTATCCATTCATCTTCACTGTTAAGGCTGAAGACAGAAAATTCATATGCTGATGTCTCCATGCCGGCAGGACATTAGCCACTGCAGGGAAAGGAAACAGTGCACGGAGATCACCTTCGCACAGAGAAAGGGCTGCAATGGCCGAGACCGTCTCTGCTGGTTATTTCTTGCTCACTGCTGAGATGAAAGGCACATGTCTGGGAGAAAGTCAAAGGAATGAAAACGAGAAAGCAAGGAGGCAGCTGAATCCTCTTTACAAGAAGGAGCTTGCTGCCAGTGCTTTTGGAAAGAATAGCAATTAAGTAAGGAACTATCACTTGTCACACTGAATATTGAGCCAATTTAAGAAGAAGAGGGGGAAAAAAAGAGAAACAAGGTAACGTCTCCATCTCTGAAAGAATGTTGGTAGACTCCTAAGCACATTAGAGAAAACATCTTTGCAAGTCAAATTGTCTTGTCTTTCTTAATGCTGAAAAGATGGAATTAATCTGTTCTAATTAACCATCTCCTCGAGATCACTGACACATTACTCAAGTAAAAACGTGTCCAAAAAAAAGCACAAATTAGAAGTAAAAATGGAACTGCATCATTTTCTTATAGTGTTTTTATGTTATCTATAAATTAATGCCATTAACGTCATTCATTTTGCACGAGCATGACACGAGGATTTATGCTGCACTTTGAAACATTCCCCTTTCATCCTAGGAGGGCCCCAGTCTAAGCTTTGAAACAGGGATGCTTGCTTATGGCTGCTAGCCAAGGTGCACCTAATTAATGGGAAGATCAAATGAGCACTCTGTGGGAGGCACAGCCACAAAACCACAGGTGGTTGCTGGTGGCTTCGTTTAATAAAGGTTGCCCAAACAGAGCAGCCTGCTGAGGCTCCTGTCACCTGCCTGCAGCTCCTCCGCCATTTTGTCATTGACATGAGAACAGTTTCTGTGTCATAATAGCTCCCAAACTTCTCATTCCACCGGCATTCGGCTCTCTGCTCCTTACAGCAACCCCCATAACATAATTGAGAATGTAAAATCTGTTTGTTTAGTGGGGTTGTTGTTGTTGTTGAATTTATTACTGTCTTGTCCCCAGAACATAAAAATGTTATGATTCCATTAAATAGGCAGGCAGTGTTGGCAGATAAGGGTATAGGTTTTAGAGATGGAACTGGGATTAAACAGTAATGAATTATCTCTGCTAACTATAGACCACATAGTCATATAGAAGTTAGTTTCTCTAAGCTGATTTCTGCTCTCTATACAATGAAACCAGTCAGCTCTGCCCTGTAGGTCACTGTAAGAATTAAATAGGATATTTGATAAATCAATTGTACACAGAATTCATTTGACAAGTAATTTAAAAAAAAAAAAGTCTTGGAAACAAGGTGCTAAAGAAAGGAGAATGATCAACTGTCTTTAGACATAGGTCTAAGAAAATCCAGGCACTTTGAATACTTTATGTACTGTGGATTAGCTTTCCAAAAGAGAGTATTTCTCAATAGGACATTCTAAATCCACAAGAACTTTTAGGGACTGATGAGATAGTTCTGTAGGTAAATGCACTTGTGTTGCAAGCCTGATGACTCACTTTCAAACCCCAGATCCCACAACGGAAGGAGTGAACCAACTAGCAAAGATTTTCTGTGATCTCCACACAGGCATATTGTTCGTATGTGTGGTGCACACATGCCTGCGCACATACACACACACACATGCACACCCCACCACTACCACCACATACACAGTAATAATCATAATAATAAATAAAATTTTCAAAATAGTTTTCTGAACAATCTGGAAAACTAAGGCACACACGTTTAAGTGCTTACTCTTTTAAAGTATTTGCTTGGTGTAGTTACTAGATAGCTCTTTGAATTCTATTATAAAAGGTGCCATGATGGAAGAGATAGCAGGAAAGAGAAATGTGGCCTGTCAGTTTTTATTGGAAACCAGGAAAAGTCTAATTGATAAGAAAGTTAATAACAAAATCTTGTATCTGTGTTTCTTTTTTCCCTTTTGGAACTATTGTGAAGTCTAGATAAAACACATCTGGACTTCAGTTCCTACCAGAACAACTATTATTTAATTGCTCTATACCTCAGTTTTCACACAGTAGATATAAGAAGGTATAACAACATGTACTCCATTGGAGTGAGCCATTCTGTCTAAGTATTTAGTGATAGCCTTAATAATTTCTATGCACTCTAAAGTTTAGAATCCTTTGCTCCAAACTCATGCTTTCTAAAAAAGCAATAAGACAGCAAATAAAATATTTCTGATATCTAGAGTTGAGCAGGCTAATGTACTTTTACTGAGTCATCACCTTAGGTACACTTAGTAGTTAGATCTTTTGTCAGAAATAGGAAAACCCAGGTGTGTGTGTGAGTGTGTGTGTGCGTGTGTGTGTGTGAGTGTGTGTGTGCGTGTGTGTGTGTGAGTGTGTGTGTGCGTGTGTGTGTGTGAGTGTGTGTGTGCGTGTGTGTGTGTGTGTGTGTGTGTTTGCAGGCACTCAATAAGATGAACAGAAATTGGAAGAAAGAAAAACACCCACATGATTCAAAGTGGGTTTTTCCATTAAGGAGTGGGTGGCTGTGCCTGCATGCTAACACTTGTGAGTGTGGTACTAACGATGTGGTTGCCTAATGGGTTCAACACAAATAATGCAGAAAATTACAAATAATGCAGACTCAATTACTACTGAATGCAGGCACAAGGCAATAGAAGATATAACAGACTTCTTTCCATGTTACCCTCATTTCCCCTATTTGGTTAAGATAGGCCGAGGGCTAGGGAAATTCCCTTTTCCAATTATTTTCTGTGTACTCCCAAATGCATTTTCCTCCCCCACGTGGTTCTTTGACTCATTCTAAAATTCAGGCCAGTGGCTATTATGATATTCATACAGCCCAATTCATATCATAAAGAAACCAAGACACCCAGACCTCTTTGAGGAAGAAATTCACCTGCCCTGCTTACTTATCCAAGGTGAGGCTAGGCCACAGCCACACTGGATATCTGTTCTCTCACCTACTCTATGTGATTAAAGTATTATTGTCTCCACTTAAGGATAAGAAAGGCAGGAAAGCCAGAGTCCAAGAAATTTTCTCTTATGCTGAAGAATCAAATCAGCTGTGTCTGATTTTGCAAAGCCATGAATTTGTTGTTGCTGTTGGGTACCAGGAATTATGCTAGATCTGTTGAAACAGTTGAGTGCCTCTAGAAACAAGAGTTGGCAGTGAGCAGACAAATTATTTACTAAAAAGACTGCTGAGCCATTCCCAGAATCATGAGGAGGGCAGAAGTGGCATGCAGGAGTTTCACATGTAGGAGGGGTGATGTCTTCTCAGACCCCAGAGTCCATCCAGTGTGGAAGAAATGGACTCAGAAGTTGGATCTTGCAGGATCCTAGAGTCCAAGAAGGGCATCATTGCCATCATGTCTGAGAGTTCTCCCAGGAGCACCCTGGCATTTCTGTTTCTCAGCTCCCAGTTACTTAGTGCTCCCTGTACACATTGTTTCGCGACGTGTATTTTGTGTGTATGTTATCTTGTTTATTTCACAGGATGGAAGTTAGAAGAATGCACTACCATTATCACTTGACTTGGAGACCGACAGTGGGCTGAGGTTCAGGAAGGTCAAGTGACCAGCAAAGAATTGCATAGCCTCTTGGGAAAGGGACTTGGTTCCTGTTTATTATTCACATGAATTAGTGAATCGGGTTACCAAAGTAATTAAAAAACTGAAGCTCGAGTTCTTGTCAAGCTCCCATTCTTACAAAGTGGGCGAAAGTATAATTATTCTCATCTTATTGGTAAAGAAAAGACCATGTGATCATGCTCTAGATTCAGTCATATCTAGTAGTTTTCAATTTTTTGGTAGGATAAAAATTTACCTCTTAAATAACATCATGAAAATAACAAAAAAATGAATAGACTGAAAAGAACAACTGAAAACCATGACCTATAATCTCCCTTTCATGCACAATTGATTATTATACAATGGCAAAATGGGTGCACTGGACACTGTCAGTCACTGTATCCTAGTCAAATCCAGATTCTCTGAGTTTTCATCTCATCTGGACTTATTTGGTCCAATTTCATTACTCTATAACCTGTTGGTTTGGTTGTAAAGTTAACCCTCTGATTTATAAATCTTGGGAGAAGTTGCAAGATGGAACTATTTACCTGTAGCCTCAGTTATCTCAGGGGCTGAAATAGGAGATTCAGTCCAATCCAGAATTTCTGGCCCAGCAGGAGCAATAAAATGATGCACTGCCCCCCAAATGCTAAATTAACAGAAGATTTTTATTAAGCAAAAGTACACTATGTAAATCAGAAGAGACTGTCCAACCACACCTGCCAACAATCCCAAACCTCACTGGCATCCAACCTGTTCCTCTCTTGCATCCATCTTTATTGTGGGCTAACTGAAATGCCTCTGACCACCTTCACTTTGAAATTGATGAAGAAGCATCCTCACTTGGGGTATTGCTGAGCTCACGGTATAATTGATAAGAACACAGAGCCACTCAGTGACTTCATGTTTGCTTGTAGTTGTTTCTGCTAGCTCCTGCGCACTTCACCTACCAAGTATTAAGATAGTTAAACCTGAAGCTAGTGAAGCAGGAAGGAAGGGGAGATGGATGTCTCTCTGAGTATATAAGGATATGGTGGGGTGTATTGTTTTTGTCTGTTTGCTTAGATTTAGTCATTTTGTTTTATGTGTGTGCATATTTTGTGTTCATGTATCCATGTGCACCACATGCATGCCCGAAGAGGACAGATGAGGGCTTCAGATCCTCAGGTACTGGATTTACCATAGACGGTTGTGAGCAACTATGTGAATGACAGGACCAAACCCAGATCTTCTGCAAGAGCAATCGTGCTCTAAACCATTGATCCATCTCTCCAGCTCCCGGTATATTAGTTTACAAACTCTTCTGTTCACCCTCAACCAGCACTGACTCAACCAATCAGGGTGCTGTCACAGACAGGCTTGACATGACAATTATGAGAGATATCATGAAGAAAATTCGGGATTCCTTCTTGTCTTAGAAAATCAGTTTTGTGTTTGCTGAAATAAAATACCCAAGACGGGGTGATTCAGGGGTTTGGTTTGCTTTGCTTTGCTTTGCTTTGCTTTGCTTTGCTTTGCTTTGCTTTGCTTTGCTTTGCTTTGGTTTTTTAAGCAGACATTTACTTCTCCTGATCCTGAAAGGTGAGAAATGCAATAACAAGGTTGCTAATATGTCCAGTGCCATGTAATGGCTATTGTGTGCTTCAGAAACCATGGGTTGAATGGTATCATTTCAGAGAAGTGGAATACTATATCTTCATATGACACATGCAAAAGAGGATGGAGTACCGAACTCGCATCAAGCCTTTTAATAAGAGCAATGATCCATTTGAGGAGGATAAACCCTTATGACTTACACACTCCCCAAAAGGTCTCACTTCCCAACACTACTGCATTAACTATTACATGTCTCAGGCACATAAGCTTGGGAGGACACATTGAGTCCATAGCACATCCATTCTCTCCTCATCCCATACTTGAGCAACTAGCGTATTACAGTGGAGATAATCAGGATCAACTACTATATCTCTTTCCTGTATCTTCACCAGTGTTACAAGTGTCTTCTCACTGAAATTATTAAAACCATAAATTGTTATTATTTGTAATCTCTAACAAAATGTAGAGATATATCACATGCTAGTAGTATTAGTAGGGCCGGACAGCTGGAACTATCTTACCATGACCTCAGACTTGGACTCTGACACTAGGAATCAAATCAAATTTGTTGGTGGTAAATAAATTCTATTTCATGTACATTCACTATCTTCATTATTCATGGTTAAATGTCCTTCTGAAGAAAATACATCAAAGAGGTCAGGAAAGAAAGCAGCTCACAGACATAACGCAAACCTCTTGTCTATATTAAAATACTTTCTCTGCAGTGAAAGTCAACGCACATTCATATGGGAACTAGATTTAGATGCAGATGAAGATATCAGTACAAGTAAATAAAAAGCAATCCCAAGGGTCTGTCTGCTTACCCCTCCCTCAGACCTCCTTGTCACCGATGATCTGGTGTCAGTCCTTCAAAATTCTCTGAACATCTAGACAAATCAAGTGTGATGCTTATGAAGATATATACACTCAATATCAGCTGACTTTCCCTTCCAGACAAATTATATAGTAGTTTCCATTACTCAAATTCTACTTGTTGAGAATTTTTATTTCATCACTGTCTATTATTTGGGGGGAGGTGACAGTTACATACATATAAAATGAAATTTCAGTCCTATTTGCCCCCTATTATCTTGTCTAATCCCCCATCCTTCCTCTGAAACCCATCTTTTTTTCCAACAAGTCCCCACACATGTCCAACTTTGGAGGGTTTCCACTTTCTTCAGCAGCATACCCACTGACAAGTTGCCTGTGTCCCCATGGATACTCACCCAGGAAACCGTTTTTACACTCAGTGTGTGTCCAATGTCTCTTGAAACTACCGCAACATGAGATTATCACAACAGTACACATAACTAGTGCTATGATATTATGTGGAGTCATCTGTAATATAAGATCAAACATTTTCTTCCTCAACCAATGATATTAATGAGCTCTAACTGATATTATTAATATCTATTGAGAAGAGGCGGCTGAAGAGCTAAACAAACACACTGGAATCATAATTCATATGGGCATATAATTTAGTTTGTCTTTACCCTTTACTTAGGCCTAGTCTTGGATATCTCATTTCAGTTAATGAAAGGATGTTTCTGGATATTCCAAATTTACATCTTGAGATTCAAATAATATGTAATTTATGTGGAACAGCCTGGAGATGGAGGAAAGACTGACTACCTCACAGCTTTTTCAGGTTTAGTCTCCTCAGTCAGGGTCTATTAACAAGGCAAGATTTGATTTTCAGAGAGAGAATAATTGCTCACTGAAAAGTGCATGGCTTCCCTCCAAAGCCTGAGATATTTCCACTCTGATTATTTCCAGGGAACATCTCAATTTGTTCCAGACACTATGAACACAGCTTATTGGATCCACTAACTCATAAGAGTGGGAAGAATTTTTAATATTTTCACAGAATCTTAAATCAAATGGAGAATCTTCTTTTGCTCTAGACACCACATGAAAGACAACAGCTTTTGCAAATGACCCATAGATTCTATATTTCAGTTCCCAACTTCAAAAAAGTCTTTCATACATGACTCTCTAACCCCCCAGTCAGGAGTAGACGCACATGAATCCCTTTCCACTCTATGGTAGAATGTTGACTGACTTGATCTTGCGCAGGTATAATGTTGACTGACTAGATCTTGTGTAGGCGGCCATGGCTGCTTTGCATTCGTGAGTGCCGTGTCCTGACATGCTCAAAAGACATTGCTTCACTTTAGTCCTCCCTGGCCTCTACCTCCTATAGCCTTCCCTCCTCTTCTGTAATGGTCTCTGGGCCTTTGGGAAGAGATGGGATCATATATCTTAAAGGGGTACCCTCCACTTCCAGAAGACATGAATCTTCCAGTGTATCTTCTCTGCATGTGCCACCAATATACTACACCAACATGATTTCCTGTAAGTTGAAAGGTCAGTAAGAGTCCTTGGAGAATGAGTTGTAGCGCACAGCTGGAGATCTGAAATAACTCCCAGGTTGTGAAGAAGTCATTTCTGCTCACTTATCCATGTAAATGCAATCCTTTTTGAGCATTGAGATATGGGGAGGGGGAAGGTCCAATTAAAAACTTCTATCTCTAACAAACTGAAGAACACAAAATGAAGGGCACCAAAAGTAAGGAAGGAAATACCTGCTTTTTCACTAAATAACTCTAAAACACCTTGAGAATAGACGGAAATATGATAGCTTCTAAAATTTCTTCTCCCTCACCTGCAAGATCTAACCTTTCACGTGACTGGATATGGCACTCAAAATCCTTGAATAAAGAACTTTCTTGCATTTCATTGCTACGAAGATCTCCATGTGATATGCATGCACACGTTGGCTCATTGTGGGTCACATGTAGATATTTTAGTGACTAGGACAAAGCTACTCCACTGCACATTTTCCTGCTGTAAACTAAGGTTCAGTTCAAATTCTTCCCTCTTCCTCAGCATCCTCCATTTGTGGAACATCTGATCTCAACTGCTGCTAGACGTCCTTCACATTATTCAAAGGTGTTAAGCCCAGCTGTACCCCCATGGGATACAGGGCACATGGGAAGTTAGACTATCACTGCACCAACAAAGTTCTCCCCAGAAGATCGATGGGAACACTGCTGAGGTCCTTTATAAAGGGGTCCTCAGATCCTGTGAGCATTCTCCTTGAAGGGTAGTCTCACTTGATAGGGACCCTCTCTTGCTCCAGCAGCACAAAGACTGCTCCAAAGCTAATTTGGAGGTTCTTGCTCCACTCCCCCCCCCACCTTACTAGCTAATTATAATTCTGGTACTTCCAAACTCCTTTAGCCCCCATAAACATACCTAACCCAAATGTGATAACCAAACACGTGACAAAAAGCAACTTACAGGGATGGCTCATGTTGACCCATAGTTTGGGCGTTCGGCTCTCCTTGGTGAAGAAGGCAACTTGCCAGTTCTGTGGAAGAGGTAGGAAGCTGCTTGCTCACTTCTGGATAGATCATAGATCAGGCGGGCTATTCACCTCATGGCTCATCTTCTAGTGAACCTCACCCTGTGGCTTAGTCCTACTGCTTAGAGGTTCCACAATGTTCCCCAAAGAGTGCCACCATCTGAGAACCAAATGTTCTTGCAGGGGTATTCCACATCCAAACCATAATAATCTCTTTTTCCTCCTTTTTAATTTTTTATTACAATTTATTCACTTTGTATCTAAGCTGTAGCCCCCTCCCTCATCCCCTCCCAATCCCACCCTACCTCACTCTTCCCTTCCATGCCCTTCCCCCAGTCCACTGACAGGAGAAGTCTTCTTCTCCTTCCATTTTAATACAGAATATTTAATATGTTGTTTTCATCTTGGACCCTGAAGGAATTTCTGGACCACTAGACAGTGCTCTTCTTTAAAGAGAGAGGAAAGAAGATACTGTCAAGTCTCTTGAAAGCTAATGGAGCTCTCCATCAAAGTATCTAGTGAGCATGGCAAATTTCTAACCATTTGTAACATTTTTTTCAATAACCAATATTTAGTGTATCTTAAGCTGTACACAAAGCATTTGGGCATCATTTCACTCATTAACCAAAAGCTATTAATTGCCTTACCTCCATTTGACAGATGTGGAAACTAAGACAGGAGCTGAAATTATTTTCCAAAGTCACTAAGATAATACCAACAACATCACTATGCTGGCATAAATCACTCATTTATCTTTTTTCTAACATTTGTTCTGCTTGATGTATAAAACTTCAATGGTTTAAAAAAAAAACTCTAAAACTCAACAGAAAGACTAGGGCCCAGGTCTCCTAGTGATGCCTAAATATTTTGTAAATTATATTAATTTACAGTTTCCTATTTTCAAATAAAAGCATGAATATTTGTAAAAAAAATATGCAAAAGAAAGAATTACAAGATCTGATTAGCAGGCAGACCACAGACACAGCTATTCTTTTTTAGCTTCAAGTTGGTAAGACTCAGGACACTGACTCAGTTGCTCCTCTCAACAAAACAGAGCAAAGGAAGAGGAAGCAGCCAAAAGTGTCTGTACCCAGCACTTACACTATCTCCTTAGCCAGTAGCCTGAGACTGAATGAACTTGACTTGAGTTCCCTGGGGCTGCAGCTTTCCCCTACAGCCTTCCAGAGTGAGACAAGATGATGGCAGGCACAGGCACACATCCCAGGACTCCATGATTGCCTGGGGGTAGACAGTATCCCTTATCAGTGGACTAGGCCAGGGTCATGGGAGGAGAAGGAAGGAAGGAGGATTGGGAGGGGACGACAGAGGGGGCTATATCTGGGATACAAAGTGAAAATTTTTTTTAAAAAATAATAAATGCAGGTTGAACTAAGTACTGAATTTCCTGAGCACCTTGCCAAAATCCAGTATCTTCCAAAAAAAAAAAAAAAAAAAGAATGGGATCTGCCATTAAGATGACCATTAGAACTTTCACAAAAAAAGCACCTTTAAGTGGTAGGCTTGCTAGGGGTTTCAATTCTTAATCATCTGGTTGTGAATTTTGAAAGAGGGGAGAAGTGAGGACTAATGAAGGTTTTCCAAGTTGGAAGTAAAGAGGTAGAGGAAGTCTCAGGTGATGATATAATTCAGACCTTTCTTTTTTTTTTTTTTTTTTTGCAATGTTCTTCTTTGGATTTAATTAAACAGTTTCATTTACAACTATTGTAAGGGCTGCAGTGAGCATCATTCTGCCCCCAAATTCAACACAGTGCAGGCAGCCAGCCGACTATGACTTTTAAAATCACCAAAAATGTGTAGGAAAAAAATACTTTAAAACCATCTATTTTGTTGATTCAAGCTTATTCAACCTTTTGCTTGTGGGAGCTTTTACTGTACACTTGAGTTGCTTGCTTGATAGTATTCGCCTCCAGTGAAATCCTGTTTGGGAACTCATATTCTTTTATATGCTGAGATTCAAACTGTTCTGAACAGGGCTGGCTTCATTAAAATGATTTCCTACCGTCACACAGTGACCTAAATGACAATTGACTTTTGCCTTCCATTAGCCGAATGCATTCACATTTCATTTTCATGTATGAATGCAATTCATGCTTCACATCATGTTATTTTAAACAATGCCACGATGTGAATGCGTGAACAGGGCTTGAAAATGTATTCCAATGTCGGTGTCTTTTAAAGGATAAACTGTTAGGAGTCCTGTGACCTTATGCATTCCAGCTCCCTGGAAACGCATGGCAGCATTTAAAGGCTATTAGCCTTGTAACTCTTGGGGAACCGTGAGCATCTATTGCAATGTGTGATATAATCAGAAACAAAGGCTTTCTCCCCCTCTCTTCCTGCCCGGCATTATACAAAACATAGAAACAAACACTTGAAGTAGCATAAAAATCTCTTTCAAACACTTAAATAGTAGTAAATCCTCAAGATTATTCCCCAGCAATGCCACATATTTTGGCTCATTCTGTTTACTGCACTAATTTAATAGCAACAAATAGGACCAGCCAGATGAATGACTTAAAGATTAGTCTGAAAGTTTTACCTCAAATTACAGAAATAAAAGACAGGTTGGGAGGGAATAAGTGAAAAATAAAACCTTTTCCTTTTCTCTTAGTGTCTTCATCTCATTTTTTTAATTCAGATTTCATTTTCCCACTTTTGGAACTGAACTGTTACTGCTCCTGAACTCTTGATGAATATAAAAAGCCCACAATGGACATTTATTTGATCTAACACATGATTAATGTGGCGAATTGCATGTAGTCCCAACCTTTTAAATCTCTCTGAAGAATTGCATTTCTGTCCGTAGGCATGTCACTGTTAAAAAATGAAGAATGTAATAAAGGAACACACAGTGTATTAATATGTAATTTCTTTCCCAGTATGAATGCTAATTCCTGACAGTGCAGGCCCTATGCTTGGTTCTTGATACACATAAGTCTACGTGTGTCTCAACATTGTCTAGGATGTCTTCATTTTTATACTCCTGTTCACCTGGTTTCATTTTAAAAGTTCCTGAGTGTTGGCAGGGGTGGACATTATTCACCACTCTTCTAGATCAAGCAAAGTTTAGTCCTGTGAAGTGGGATATGGGTACATTGCAACTTGCTCACAGAAATTAACCATATTTGCATGAAAAAGAAGTCACTGTTTTAAATAATCTCTCCCTCTTAAAAGAACCTTTTCAGCTCAGTTACTTCCTGACAGTCTCATTAGCCTGTAAAGAAAATTCAGTTGCTTACCTTATATTTTTATTTGTTTGCTCTCAATTGAGCTCTATGTACAGGAGAGGTTCCTGAAAATTAGAAAAGCTATAAATGTCACATTCTGGCTTTGGGAAGTCTGTGTATAAATAATCAGAGTGTGGGGGACAGGCGTGGAGAAGTAGGAGAATTACATGGCCACACGAGTTAAACAAAGAAGCCTGTAAGCAAGACGCATTCCTGTCTGCCATGATTTCCACAGCCTCACTGGATCTTGCAGCAGCTGACCTGGGCTCCAGACTCATTTGCACTGTAGTCTACAGCAAGCAATCAATCTTCTCGCTCCATTCTTAGAAGTCTCCTAAATGATGCTTCCTTAAAGCACAGCGCCCCTAAACAATATACGTAGAGAAGTCTTCTCTCCTAAATCCAGAAATGCAAGCAAAACCAAAAGCCGTCAGGTACTGTATTCTGTCACCCACCTGTGCCCTGCCTCCCTTTTTACATTCTGAACATCTTTTGATAAACATTGTCAGCCGAGAGAATCTTATTCCTAAACATCAATAGTTTATCAGGTAGGGAGCAGGTACTGCAGATCCATCTGAGAGCACTGTCAAATTCCAATGATAGAATAAAATCCTCTCCCCAAAAGGGCTGCTTGATATAATATTCTAATAATTAACCCATCAACTCGCCCTGAACATGTTTGGAAAGTCTAATCACCCTGCCCTGTGCTAAGTCAGCCTGTCTCGGCCCTGTCTTAGTTGGTCCATTTCCCTTTTTTCTTTGCTCTACACAATGAAGGAATGTTGCATGAAGCAGTATCTATTGATCTCTAACTCTGACGCCTGAAAATAAAGTGAAAGTGGGAGTAATGGGGACAGTTTGGGAAAGGAAAATGAAAAGAAAAATGCATCTGAGCCAGAGATAGATGATTTCTAACAGCCGCTTTCATTTCACCATTTTGCCATTTTCTCTTCTCTGAGTACCAGGCATTAGGCATTTTCTTACACTTTTTACAAGACATGCATGGTTACCTCCACATTCATAAAGAAAACACTTTCCCTGTGAGGGTGGCCAAGTTGCCTCCAAAGACCTAAAAGGGTTTGTTTGTGTTTATTCGTTCAGCAGGAAAAGAGATAATATAGAAAGTCAATGGCCCGTCAGTCTCCTAACATTTCTGTGTTTTTTCTCCTTTGGTTCCTGAAATATTTGCTTTCAGAACTGCCTGAGCACGTTGTTATGGCTTCTGTCTCCCAATACAATATCTTAATTCATTACTTTATTTGCTGATTGGTTGCCTAAAGAATACTAGTTATAACCTAAAACTGCTTCCCATGTTCCTTTGTTTGTCTGTGTTGCTAAATCCTCATATTATGACCTACTTAGATGGGAGACTCAAACAATTCTTAAGGATTTTACAACTGCCCATTATATCAGGTCAAACAATGAACACTGGAGTCTGCGTCTGTTTCTGAGGCCTAGTCATTTCTCAGTAACTAGTTCTCCAAGTCTTGGTTGTCTGGAAAAAGACTTTGACCTGTCTGTCAGGCTGTGGTGATGCTAAAACCTAGAGGAGTTGCAGCTAATGTGCTTCCTAGTCTGATAGGTTTGAAATTTGCCCACTTTCTCCAATGAAGAAGATGGAGATAAATTGTCAAAACGTAATGGCCAACACCAGCTTATAGCATCCCTGAAACTGTCCCAGGGAAAGATTCTGCATTCCTCTTACTTTTTTTATTATTTTTATGCCTTACTTTATTTTCTGTGTATGAGTATTTTGTCTGTGGGTTAAGTACAGCATGTGCATGTACTTCCCCGAGAGGCCAAAAGAGGGCAATGGATTCCCTGAAACTGAAAATAGAGCTAGGTGTGCGCTACCACGAGGGTGCTAGAAATCAAATGTGGATCTTCTGCAGGAGCAGCAAGTGCTATTAACTGTTGAGGTATCTCTTCAGCCCCTACATTGCTGGATGTCCTAGGCATAGCTGGTCTTTGAGTGCAGAGGGCCCTCAGGCAGCCACACTGATCATCTGGAATGGGTGAGTCTCCTACCTCTGTCTCCCATACCTCTGTCTCCCGTACCTCTGTCTCCCGTACCTCCATCTCCCGCTGGTGACTGAATGGTCACAGCACTGCTACTAATGAGTCTGACTTTTATATGATCATCTTTTAAAGGTTGGAAAACACTCAGATGGTTGGATGCCATTTGACCCTCCTACCTATACCCTTTTCACATTTTCCAGTGACTCAGTTCAGCTCTCTGACTCATGCTGATCATCTAAAAGTAAGAACACCAGACTATTTTCTGTCATTTATTATTTCTGGCTCTATGACCCTCCCCCACACATGCCCGGGAGTAACAGCCTAGCTAGATCCCAGAAGAGGACATTGCAGCCAGCCCTGAAGAGACAAGATAAACTAGGGTAGGATGGAAGGGGAGGAGGTCCTCCCCCATCAGTGGACTTGGAGGGGGCGTGGAGGAGATGAGGGAGGAATGGGAAGAGTAGGAGGGAATGAAGGAGGGGGCTACGACTGGGATACAAAGTACCTAACCTGTGGTTAATATAAAAATAAATAAATTACATTTAAAAATATTGATGAGAAGTTCTGCTTTTACTGATTTTGCTTCATTGTTCAGAGCCCAAGTGTCGGTATCCAGTTGATAGGAACTCAACATTTCAAGGGATGCGATCAATTTGGGTTGGTTTGCCGTTTCTCTGGTGCTTACAGCATTAGCCACCCACCGCCAGCACTTTATGCCCCAGTGTCTCATTTCTTAACACAGAGAGCCTGGGAAACGAGGCTGACTCACACAAAAAGAAATTATTTTCCAACTTCATCTCAGGACAGGGCTCTGCACTTCTTTCCAGCAACTGCTTTGTTCCAGCACATAGACTAGAGAATAGTATCAAACGCCTCCTTTCTCTATGGCAACTGGAAACCTTGAGGTCAAATTTGCAGCCCACCTAAAGGGAATGAGTTCTTGTTGTGAATACTATTCCATGCACACACTGGCCTTTTCTGGAGCTTTCTTTCATTCTTCTGCCTTTGTTTTCCCTTTGCTGTGATTTCATTTTATGTATTCTTTACCTTGGAGCCCTCTACACACTTACACTTGTTGTTGGGAATAAGTTGGATTGTGTACACAGATTGGAAAATGTACACATGTGTACACATCACACATCATGAGAAAATCATGCACGCTATGATAAAAACTATCCCTCTGATATGATGCACTCAGCTACAGACTGACACACCAGGGTGGGGTGGCATGTTCCTGTCTTCTGTGGTGCTGTCATGTGATCCAGAATACACTCCCGACAGCACCTGAGTGTGATCTGCAAGGGTGATTGGCACTGACTGCTGTTAGCTGTTCTCTGCTCATCTGGACAGTTTCAGCTGTCCACAAAATAAACAGTACATCTATGTGGAGGTGCGGGGGGGGGCTGAAAAAAAAGATAGAAACTCAGAAAGAAAAGGGGCTTTGAAACTAATAAAAACAAAGCACCGTTTTTCCCCAAACTGACTTCCTATTGACAGGAATAATCATTATGAGTTTCTCCCCTCTAATGTTTGCACATTGGGACCCCTGAAGGTGCACTCTGGCTGTACCCCATCTTTTAAAAAGTCGAACAGAGCATTCTGTTCCTGTGGCCTTCAGCTTTATTTTTTTTCTCTCTGTTGGCATAACATGGTGACACTTTCCAACAGACTCCCTTCCTCTCTGCTCCTGAGATAGCGACTAATTCTCAGGGCTCTCAAGCCATTACAACAGCCCAGCCCATCACCTACCTGGGTTCCCAGTTCAGGAAGCAAATCCCAGCCACTTTCTCAAGGGGTGAATTCAGCTGTAAATGGACAACTAAATGTAGGTGATTGCCTGCAGAAAACCCAGGGGGCTTCATCAATACCAATACTTGACAGGAGTAATTTGACTTTGATCCTGTACGTCAGCTAGGGTGCCAGTTACCACACAGCAGTGAAATAATGAAAAGGGCAATCGCTCCTCTGCCCAATCCAATAGCCAAAGCCTTGACTCTGGGAATCTGGCCAGCTACCCTCCCTTGAGAGCTGCCTGCTTCATGACAACAATGAGAAATGAGAAGAACTTTCCTTCTCCCTCCAAGACTCATAGTCTTCTCTTTGCATCCCAAGTTGGGAAGGCCTTACTGGGAACAGAGCCATTTGCTACAGGGCTTGCCCTGGGATTATGGGACACTTCAGAGAAGAAAGTCTCTGTATACATTTTTCAGGTAAAAAAAAAAAAAGAATAACATTGTTTCTAAGTATCTTAACACGGATCTGTTCAGTCTGTGTCCTGAAGGGAGGAAGATAAATGATGGGAAGTTACATTAAATCAATAACTCAAGGAAGTCTACACAGAGGCAAAGGTTCTTCCTCCCTAATTTTAACAAAGCCCAAAACTACCACCTCGTTTAAATACTGAGCAGCAGTTTCTTTCTTTCTACTCAAAATTGCATCAATATCCCTTTTGAGGTGCTTTTCACATTGTTAGGCCCAAATACCTGACCAGAAAACAACTTAAGAGAGATAGGGTTTGTCAGGCTCAAGCTGTGAGGGTAGACCACAGATCACGGTCGGGAAGGCTGGCCAAAAGAAGCCGTTCCTGGTGAAAGAAGTGACAGAAAGAACTGACTGTCCTCACATCCAGGTCAATCAGGGAGCAGAGAAAGAGGTACAGTGTACAAGCTTGAAAGCACACACAGACACATTGACCCACTTCCTCCAGCTAGACCCCAGCCCTGCCACCTTCCAACATTTCCATAAGCTTGATAGGCAGTGCCCCTCTTTAGAGACCAAGGGTAAAAACACATGAGCGCATGGAGGAAGTATAATAACCCCTTTAGGTAAAGTACGTTGAGGAACACACCACGGTGTTATAGAAACAGTAACCTCTCCAGAATAATGGTCTTTCTTCCAAGAAGAAAGCAAAGGAAGAACCGAGCATGCCCAATGAAGAGGCAAGCCAGGAATGGGAGAAGATCAGAGCTAGCTATGGAAACCACCATTAGCTTCTGACTTTGAGTGCAGAATAACTTTTCTTCTTGGAGCACAATGCCTCCTTAACTGTAATTCCTTAGTGATTATGACCCGTCTTGTAACATGCGTTACTTGGCACATTCTCTTTTAACTGCCTCTTCCTTAAAATGCTCGCAAATGTGACATACTCATTTATTTAGTCTCAGTAGCCGATAGGAGTGGTCAGTTGATATACTTCTGTCCAACAGAACAAGCAAAAAAGAAAACCAAAAGGACTTTGCAATACTCTAGTTGGGAAAGAGAGATAGGATTTTTTTTCTGTTTTTTTTTCTACAACAAAATATTTAATATCCTGGGAGCAGGAGCTTTATCTGACTCTGTTTCCTGCCTTTGGATCCCTTTCCCTTAGCTGGACTATCTTGTCTGGCCTCATTAGGAGAGGATGTGCTTAGTCCTGCTGTGACTTGAGGTACCAGGGTGGGTTGGTACTCCTTAGGTCCCCCTTTCTCTATAAAGAAGTTGAGGGGAATTGGGGGAGGAGCATGAGGACAGGACTGGGTGGAGAAGGGAGGGATCTGGTATCAGGCTATAAAGTGATTAAATAAATAATATTTTGAGATAACCAACTTAAAGAGAGGGACAGAGATGTTTCAGCTCATGCTTTTTATAGCGTTCACTCCGGAGTCTACTATCCTGTTGTTTGGGCTATGGTAAGGCTTAATGTCATGCTAGACAGTGTTGGGGGTTGGTTTGGTTTACATATATGAGAGCTGCACTTCACATCCTTATCATAACTTTTAAGACTTGTTTTCAACGGCTTCCTATCTAGGCTGTTAATTTTTTGAAGGTTCCTGCTCTTCCCAATAAAGTCACAAGGAAAGGACCTTTAGCATATAGGCATTGGGGTTCATTGGCTTAAACCATAAAAAGGGAGCAGAGTCTTTCATGTGGAAGATGTTCCTAGCTGGTCCATTCTCCCCATTTTTTCTTTCTCCTTGAATCCAGTGTAATCTTGGTGGATAAAGCTGCAGCCTTCCTGCAACCATGAAGCAGCAAGCAGAGGGGGATCAAAGCAAGCACATTAAGGGTGCTAGTGCAAAGAAATGAAAAAGAAAATTTGGATTTTCTGTGCTATCACTGAGCAGCTAAGCCAGGACCAAAAACTACTCAATTATAGACTTTTTAAATACAGTATAAACATAAATTCTTATCCTTCTAAAAGACACTCTTCTTCATAAGGCCAAGCATGGTGGTGCACAATTTTAATACCAGCATTCAGGAAGGAGAGGCAGATGGATTTTTTTCTTCCATTCGAAGACTAACCTAATCTACATAGTGAAACCCTATCTCAAGAGAAAAAAAAGTACAAAAAGAAAGAAAGACAGAGGGAGGAGGATGTATTCTTATTTGAATCCCAAATACAATCTTGATTGATCCAAGGTTTGGAGATTTGCAAGGATCAACCTTACTGTAGATGAAATCGAGTAAGTTGATTATAAAATGCTAATGTGGATAAGTAACACCTGTTTTGTCCAGTTCTCACCAGTTGGAATACCTCAAGTCAGAAGGGCTGGACAGACTGTGAACAGTCAGCATTTTCCTTCATTTACAAGTTTCTAACAGATAAAGTCTCACTGCTTGTGGCAAATGGGCAAAAAGCCAAAACAATTGTCAGAGAACAGTGCTTTCACACTGATAAATTCTCTACTCCTATATATAGAAGAAGCTGGAATCATTCTTGCTTAAATCTGAGATTTAGTTATGTACCTAATGCTGCTCCTAACACACAGAGAGAGAAAGAGAGAGACATATAGACAGAGAGACACACACAGAGAGAAATACACACAGAGACACACAGACACACAGAGAGAAACACACACACTCAGCTTCTTAAAGGGACTACACATTGCAGGCATTCGTGCTGGATCATTAGAAACAAGGTCTTTGCTTTGGAACTATGTAAAATACTGAGATTGTCAACTTGGTCAACAGAAAGTAGTACAACAAGAGAGAAAGAACCTAGCACTTAGCCGAAAGATTCACTGCTGACATTTTCATTTGGTTGTTATGGGAAGAAAATTCACAGCCAGTGGCTGTCAAGTCCCAACACACAGGAGTTAACATGCTCCAGTGGTTGACAGATGCACTCATTTTTACCTTCATAAAAGAGAACAAAACAGGGTACAGGGCGCAAGGAGTACAGAAATGACCACATCTAACTCTTTTTGACACTCACAGTTACAAAGTTCAGTGCAAATGCACATATTAACCCCTAAAGAAACACAGAGCTCAAAGAATGGAGAAAAGCCAGAGTGCAGCCTTCTCTCCGCTCTGTTTCGGCGTCTGCCTTGCACTTCTGCCAAATCTTATCAGATGAGTGCTATAAGCAACGTAATTTATGTAAATAGAATCCATTATGCAAATGCTTCCAACTTGCTTGCTACTTAGAAATTTTGTTCTTTTATGTTTAAGAAACATAGCCTTTATCCCCTGGAATAGACAGATTGGTTGTGTTTATGTTCTTAAAGCCTTCTGCTACTGTTCTGGGCTTTGAGGAAAAGCCATTTTTTTTTATTTTAAAAATACTTTGCCTTGCCTCTCATCCCTTTCTGTAAAAATAGCCTTTTTGTTTAGTTTGGTGGTTTGCACACTGGCTTAATGACTGCAGTGCTTTCTCAGAACCTTGGTAGGCAGGGCAGAACAAGAAATGAATGTGTAGATTATCCCCTCCACTCCGCAGGGAATCTGCTATTTTGTTGGGTTGGCATAAAGCTGAATAATTCAATTAATTCAGAGATCTCTGTGAGCTTTAGTCTCTGCTCTGCTTTAGTCATATTTCCAAACATAAACTTGATAAAATTCTTGTCGGAAGCCATAAAGAAAGGAAGAAATAGGTATATGTTCTTTGTGTTAATAGTCTGTCCGTGTTTTAAAGTTGAAAGCCAAATTATAGTGAGCTATAAGATAGCATGAGGCTCCGTACACATGGACATAGTAATGTGTTCTTTCTGCTCACACAAGCTATATCTCCTATGTTCTTATTGACAATGTTTGCACATCTACGCACAAAACAAGCTAAAAGAAGATGGGAAGGCATCCTGTCACAAAATAGGAAGGACTGGAAGAGATGTCTGTGCTTTAATAAATGAACACTGCAACAAATGAATTATGAATTTAAAACTCTCCTCCCACCCTGCAGACACACATTTTTCACAGTGATGAGTCACTGTAACAGAACTGCAGGCTCCAAGTCATTTTAACATAGTGTTGTTTTCATAAAAGGAAACAAAACATCCTAGCACATCCACTTTGACTGATCTTTATTTCGCCACTTCATAAGCAACACAAGCTAACAAATTGTGACTTAAATACATTAAGTTTTGGTCTGTCCAAGATAAATCCCTGTTATTTCATATTTGGGTTGACCGTTTTATCAAAGCATCTTGCCTGCAGAACTGCTCTGTGTTTTGCCAGTTGCTTGGGAATGAAGACATTGAATGACTTTTTTGTAATGCTTTATTTGTGTTCAAATTAAGTAGGTCTATTTTCTGATCCATTCTTTAGTTTTTCATATGTATATATTCTCTGAGTACCAAGGAAGTGGCAAGGCAGTGTTTTAGTCTCTGGGATCATAGCAATGGCCAAGAAAGACAAGGTCCCTGCCCCCACGATGCTTAGGCTCTAGTGGTAGGACACAAATAATACACGCATAGATAAACAAGAAGACAGGATGACTTCATGCAGCAATCATGCGATGAAAAATTGAACGGATGAACAGATAGATCAAGCAGTAGTTAGGGAAGACATTAAGTCAGAGGGAAGAGGCAATGCCCTCAAACACAATGTCTTAGAAGGAGACCATCCCAGGAAGGCGCACAGGATTCATACATCATCTCTGCAGAGTGGACAGCAGAGACAAAGGTCCAGAGATAGGACTGAACTTGCCCTATTTCAGGGTTGGTGGAAAAAATTACTGCATCTGGAACTGAAAGGATGAAGGGGGTTAAAGAAAAATGAGCTTAGAGGGACTCCAATCACACAGCAGTCAAGGTCTTTTAGGTCAGAGAGAGGATTTTGCATTTTGTCTTCCTTGGGTTGAGAAGTCTTTTTTAAAATAAAAATTTTGAAGGCTTTTTTTCTTTTTATCTTCCATGTGTGAATGTTTTGCCCACATGTATTTTGGGGTGGGTGTTTTTGTTGTTTTGTTTATCTGCTTTTGTTCTGTTTAGTTTGAGACAGAGTTTCTCTGTGTAGCCTTGGATATCCTGGACTCACTTTGTAGACCAGGCTAGCCCTGAACTCACAGAGATCTGCGTGCCTCTATCTCTCTGAGTGCTGGGATTACAGGTGTGAGCCACTGTGCCCTGCTGTGCACACGTATTCAAGTGTACTGTGTGCGTGGCCGGTGCTCTTCCAACTCAGAAATGGGCACTGGATCATCTGTAACTGAAGCAACAGATCTTTGTAAGTCCCATGTCAATCCCGGGTCTTCTGCATGAGCAGCAAGTGCTGTCAACCACTGAAAAGTCTTAAGAGAGAATTACTCTGTGAATTCACACTGTGAATTACCTTTTGAGACTTTTACTGCGTAGAGTGGAAGGTCAGGGAATGTTGAGCAAACATGGAAACAAAGACAGCACTTAGCAGATCTTTATGCTGTTCCAAGTGAGAAAGTATGTTGTCATGAAAATGAGATGTGGCTTTACTTTGGAGTAGAAAGATACAGGATGCATTTTGATGCAGAAATCAGAGTGGTTGGTGATTGGGTGTGGGTTGCAACAGGAAGAGATAGAGAAGAATATTCCATTAGACATTTTTCTCCCTAGAGACACTTTCTCTTAAGCAGCCATACTGGTCCTTACAAACAGTCTAGGTCAGATTAAAAAAAAAAAAAAAAAAACCTAGCTGGTACCCTGCACTTATTTTTCTCCAACAAATCCATGTCTGCAAAAACATTTACCGTCACGATTTGGATTTCAAATGACCCTTTAGGCCATATACTAAAGTCTTGCTTACCATCCTGTGGCATAATATTTGGACTGGGGAGACCTTAAAAGGCAAAGCCAAGTAGACCTGAGTTTGATGATTGGAGTATGGGAGGCTATTAAAACCTGGACTGGCTCCTTCTCACTCTTCCTCCTTTCTGGCTGCCAACAGCTCAGAAACCGTTTCACAATGCCCTCCTCGCCATGATTTCCTATTTCTACAAGGCCCAAAATAACAAGGCTAAAAAGCACCCATGCACCAAAACCTCTCAATCCAGGAGCCAGGACAAATCTGTATTCCATTAAGTTGATTTTTGACAACTGAACAGTTAAGAGTTTCACTGTAAGACTACGGATGCTAGCCTAGGTTTCTTTACTTTTGACTACAACTACACCAACAGAGAAAAATTCAATACATTTATTTTGACAGTCATAGTATTTATATTGTATGTATGACTATACACTTGTGTATGTGTGTGTGTGTGTGTGTTCCCTATATGTATGCATGCATCCAGTGACCATGGAGGCCAGAAGAAGGCATTAGATACCCTGGGACAGGAAGTACAGTCTGTTGTGAGGTCCCATGTGGGTGCTGGGAAATTAAGCCAAGGTCCTCAGAGTAGTCAGTGCCTCTTAACTACTGAGCCATTTCTCCAACCCCAAGAAACATGGTCTTTTAGAATATATAATTTGAGAGCTGAATTGATATGGCTCAATTGATAAATTGTTTTCCTAACATGCACAAACCCTACCTTCTTTGATCTCTAATACCATACAAAATCAGATGTAATAGCACATGCATTCCTATAACCTCAGTCCTTGGGAAATAGAAGTTAGATCAAAAGTTTAAAATCATCTTCAGTTACATAGCAATTTTTGTGCCAGCCTGAGATCCATGAGACCTAGTCTCAGAAAAAAGTGTGTGTGTGTGTGTGTGTGTGTTTGTGTGTGGTTTACACATGAGGAAAACTTGTTGATGATTTAGTGAACAATTTTGTAGTCACTGGACAAACAGCCACTCAAACTTCAAAGACACTCTGAGTTACTAGTTTGCAACCCCGTTGGAAAATGCCATCAGAAAGATGGGTCACAATTCAAACCTTAGAGCAATTTAGCTTAGACCTAGTAAGTGTAGCAGATCCTTTTCTGCAGACATATTTCATGAAAAGAGGGAAAAGGGAGAGAAAAAATGGAGGCTGAGGTTCTGCCTATGGGAAGCCCCGGCTCTGACACTAAGGGGTAACATTACAAAGCCTAAAACTCCAGGTAAGAGGAATCAGCTATATGCCGAACTCAGCCTCCTTCTCCCCCCTGGGGGCCAAAAATGAGATATGGAAGTAGCACTGCCCAAGACCTGCTCCAGGTTCTATGGTAAGGAGCTGGAACTTTGACTCTATGCAGGCTGGTTAATATCAATGTGACACCCGCCAGAGTCATCTGAGAGAAGGGAACCTCAACTGAGAAAAGACCTCCATAATATTAGGCTATACGCACCCCCATAGAGTATTTTCTTAATTGATGAGTGAGGGGGGAGGGCCCAGCCTGAGTGGTACCATTGCTGGCCTTAGGGTCTTGGGTTTGATGAGAAAGCCTTCTGGGAGAGCCATAAGAAACAAACCTGTAAGAGGTACTCCTCCATGACCTCTGCATCACCATCTGTCTCCAAATTCTTGCCCAGTTTGAGTTTCTGCCTTGGCCTCCCTCAAAAGGGCAGAATATGTAAGTCAGATAAACCCTTTCCACTCGGTGTTGCTTTTGGTTGTGGTGTTACATCATAGCAGTAGTAACCTTAGCTAGTAGAGGCTCATATTACTGCTGTGAACATTCAAAGTAAACAAGAGCTCAGAAGCAAAACCTCAGACTGGGTGTTCAGCACCTCATATGGTCTGCTCCCATTGACATCAGTGGTAAGAGTAAACCCTAAAAGGCCCCTCCTTGTGGACATGAAGGCCTGAGGTGGACCTGAGCTCGAAGGAAACAGGAGAAGAGAAGTCACCAGTCACAACAACATTGCAATCCTTTTTACCTTCTTGCTGATGCATTGTTTCTTGCTTTAAGTCTACTGGTTATACAGTTAAAGGTGATTGTTTCTACATTCCTCTTCAGTGATCACTCTCCTTTGCTATTTATGTGACACTCCTGTTTGTGCATCAGGTTATTCTGCTACTCTTTGTTCTGCTAATTTGGCTCCTCTCTAACCCTTCTTATTTTTCTCATATTAATGGTTATATTCCCCTTTCTTAGGGTAATTTTCAACCGTAATATTGTTTTTCGTATATGTTAAATTATTAAAAACCCTAGCTGGAATTTCCATGCAGGGTGAAAAATACAAAGTTCAAAACACAAACGCAGCTCACAAATCTGGAGCAGTTTTCTAAATACCAACTAGGAGCCTAAAGGAAGGCATTGGGGATAAAGCCATTTTGCAACCATTATTTTTAAAGCAAACAACCACTGGTCATTTCATTTCTGAACCATTGTCTCTGAATTTTAAATATGAAAGGAGTTTAAGCATATGGAAATTATTTGGGGGAGGAAGAGGAGAGAATCAAGTTTAATTTCATAAACTGAAATATCTATTATTGTTTGTGAATATTTTGCTGTTCTCCTTATTTTAACTCCTGTTATTATGAAAATAATGAGGGTAGGAACGCAGTTAGCCATCTGGATTTTATTAAGAAGAGTTGTCAAGCCAGTTTATATGTGACATCCAAGAAAATATGGCCTGTAATGATGGTAAATTATTTAACTATTATTAGATGCCAAAATGTGGTAGACACAACACAAAGAGCATTAAGGTAGACAGGATTATCTTTACCCAGTCATCATTTGATTTAAATTAAACTAACAAGTCAGAAAGGGAAAATTATGGGGAAAGGAAGCCCTCCACTCACTGGATAGAAGGAGAGAGTATGTCACAGTCAGCCATTCCCAGAGAACCCAATGCCACACACACACAAAGAAATTTCTTCCAGAGTAAAAATCAGTTTGAAAATAAACACCAAAGCAAACGGGAAGAAGAAGACTTGACAAGCTCACCCAGGAGATGTGCACATGGATATATTAGTCATGCATAATCTAAATACATCATTTTTCCAATGCTCACACAGTTGTCTGCTTGTCTTTGTCTCTAATGTAACTGTCTGTGTCACACGTCATCTCTCTTAGATGGGTAGTTCTTAAAGCAGTGATCCCCAATCTTCTGAGACCTGAAAATCCCTACTGTTTTTTCTGTGACAACTTGCCTACTACAACCCCTGTACCCCCTTTCCAAAAATAGCAGAGAGATCAGAGGGCTTGGAATTATGTGAACTTTCATTTCATGCAAATGGAAACTATTCTAGTTTAGATTTCTGAAGTGCCAACTGGGATACCTTTCTTCCTACTCCGGTTTATAAAATTGAGTTTGCAAGCCATTGTCTTCAGGGAGAAGTTGTGCCTGACAAAAACTTTTTTTTCTGAATTTTAAATGTGAAAAGAGTCCAACCATATTATAGCAGCTATAGAAAGAAAAGCAAAGGAAAAATTCATCCCAAATCACACAATTGAGAGGAAGCATCATTTTTATTAGTTTGCTCTTTTGCTTCTCTGGGCCTCAGCTTTAACCTCTCTATTATTTTAATGTTATCTCCCCCCAAAAATGCGCTTTTTCCCCCAAACACTATGAAATGTCAGCCACACAGAAGTGCCTATAGAGTAACAATTCCCATTATTCCCTGTTCTCAAACTCTGCCCTTCCCAGAAGTCAGCTCTGGTAGAATCTTAAATTTAGTGTACAGATTTATTTATACCTCTGTGTTTCATATATATTTATATATAAATATTTATATATTTATACTTATAAAAATATATACATTTATATTTATAAATTATACATTTCTCAGGCTGGAGAAATAGTGGAGTCTGTAAAGGGCTTACCTTGTAAACATAAAGACCTGAGTTTGATGCACAGAAACTACCAAAGAAAAGAAAACAAAACTAAACAAAAAAACAGAGGTGAGCTCAGTGGCGCCTGCTATAACCCAGCAGTGGAGCCCAGCAGCAGGCGGGGCATTCTAAAGAGGTTGCCTAACATAGTGAGTCCCCATTGGTTAGAAACCCCATCTCAAAAAATAAATCAAATGCCCACAGCAAATCAAGGAACAAGTCTAAGGTTGTCCTCTGGCCTAGAGCCATATGTACACACATATACTTGAAAATAAAAACACACACGTGTGAAGATATTCTGTTTCTGTCTGTCTGTCTGTCTGTCTGTCTGTCTGTCTCTCTCTCTCTCTCTCTCTCTCTCTCTCTCTCTCTCTCTCTCTCTCTCTCTCTCTCACACACACACACACACACACACACACACACACAAACCCTAAAAACATAAATAAATGAATGAATGAATAAATAAATAAATAAATAAATAAATAAATAAATGGCATCTCTCTGTGTGGCACCTGCTGGCCTGGAACCCAAGCAACCCTGCTTTAGCCTCCTGAAATGAACTTCAGTCATACCTCACTGTACTGATCTTGATTTATTTTTTTAACCAAAGAATATTACTTTAAATTTTTGTGACAGGATCTTTAGTTATAGACCAGGTTGACCTCAAATTCACTGAAAAGACCAGTCTGGCCTCAAATTCATGATCCTCCCACAACAACCCCCTGACTGTTGAGATTACAAGAGTGAGCCACCACGTTGGCCTTGACATACCATTTCCTTCATTTACTATGCAATATTCTAGTATAATAAGAGTCTAATCTCAACCAGACATATCTCTGTTAGATCTTGAAATTAGTTCCAGTTTTGTTCTGAATCCAATACCCCTATGTATGTGTTCTGTGAATACATCCTTGTGCACACATTCTATATAGTTGCTTCAGGTATAAGGTAAAAATTACAAAGTTTTTGATATAAATATCAATGAGTATAAAATCATAGAAATGAATTTTGATATAAATATGTAACAAACATAACCTAGAACCCATGCTTAAATGATGGCTTAAATGATAGCTAAAAATATGTTTATCAAAAATTTCATCAAACTGTGTATTTAAATTTTATATTGTCAACTATAAGAAAAATTAAATTTAAAATCTACTCAGAGTGAAGTAATTTTTTTTGTTTTGTCTTGTTAGATATTGTTCTATTGAGTACTAGAGGCCAAATGACCTAGTGGAGTCATACATGACCAACATCTCTGTACAGCAAACCTTTCCTGCAACTCTGAGCACAAACTCCATAACCATTAAATCCTAACTTCTCTTTTGTCTTCCCCTTCTCCCTCAGAAACTCCTCTCTGAGACTGATACTCCAACAAAGGACCATTCATGGATATAACCTAGAACCCCTGCACAGATGTAGCCCATGGCAGTTCAGTGTCCAAACAGGTTCCATAGTAATGGGAACAGGGACTGTCTCTGACATGAACTGATTGGCCTGCTCTTTGATCACCTCACCCTGAGGGGGGAGCAGCCTTACTAGGCCACAGAGGAAGACAATGCAGCCACTCCTGATGAGACCTACTAGACTAGGATCAGAAGGAAGGAGAGGAAGACCTCCCCTATCAGTGGGCTTGGGGAGGAACATAGGTGGAGAAGGAGGGAGGGTGGGATTGGGAGGGGCTGAGAGAGGGAGCTACAGGGGGGATACAAAGTGAATAAACTGTAATGAATAAAAAAAATTTAAAAAATACAAAAAGAAAAAGAGAAGTGAAAGAAAGTCACAGGGTAAGGACTGCCACCTTACCAAAATGATGTGGCCTGCTTTCCTCATCTCTGTATTACACTGAGCACACAAAACGCATATTAAGCATTTTCTTAGTGGTAGGCTTTTTATTTCATGGAGTCTAGAGTTCAAATCGATATGAAAAAAATAATATATATATATATATATATATATATATATATGATGTGCTGAAATTCTGGGTGAGAGCATAGGGCTTTGGGGACTTAAACTTTGTCATCATGTATGTGGTTTAACTCTTTTGAAGCTTTGTTAGCTTTATTGGTGTGTTGCACTGTTGTACCTAAATTCAATAGGTAAATTAAGGAGAGTGGGTGTTACCCTGTTTTCTGAATTTCATTTTTTTGTACATTGTAGCTATAGACTTTTGCCTTTTGGTTAAGGGTGCGATTCTTGAATAAAACAATTTTAAATGGCTGCCTTTCTTTTAAACTTTTTTCTTAACATGTACTTGTTTATTTATATACATAGCATATATGGGTATGGGTATGGGTATGGGTGCACGTGTTCCATGGCATGAATGCGGCAGTCAGAGGACGACCTGAAACAACTGACTCTCAGAATCCTCTGTGGAAGGCTCCTGTCCTGTTCCTTGTCTTCTAATGTCTATCCTGTTTGCCCTTCTGAATGAGGATTAAACATCTTCCCTAGGGTCCTCCTTGTTGTTTAGCTTCTTTAGGTATATAGATTTTAATATGTTTATCCTAGATTATATGGCTAATATCTACTTATAAGTGAGTATGTATCATTTGTGTCTTTCTGCTTCTGGGTTACCTCACTCAGGATGATCTTTTCTAGTTCTCACCATTTGCCTGCAAATTTAATGATTTCCTTTTTTTTTAATTGCTGAGTAGTATTTCATTGTGTAAATGTACCATGATTTCTGTATCAATTCCTCTGTTGAAGGATATCTGGGTTGTTTCCAGATTCTGGCTATTACAAATAAAGCTGCTAGAAACATGGTTAAGCAAATGTCCTTGCTGTATACTTGGATATATGCCTAGGAGTTGTATAGCTGGATCTTGAGGTAGCACTAGGTTGTTTCCAGATTCTGGATATTACATATAAGGCTGCTATGAACATAGGTGAGTAAGTGTCCTTATTGAATAGTGGGACATTTGGGGGGTATATGCCTAGGAGAAGTACAGCTGGATCTTGAGGTAGCACTATTCCTAATTTTCTAACGAAAAGCCAGATTGATTTCCAAAGTGTTTGTACAAGGTTACATTCCCACCAGCAATGGAGGAGGGTTCCCCTTTCTCCATATCCTCTCCATCAGGATATCGAAGGAGATGCTGAGATCCTTAGCCAAACACTGGGCAAAGTGCCGGAATCCTTATGGTAGAAGAAGGAAATAGAAAGACCTGGAAGGGACAGGAACTCCATAAGGGGAACAACAGAGCCAAAATACCTGGGCCCAGGGGGCCCTACAGAGACTGATACGCCAACTTAGGACCATGCATGTTCCAAGGAAGCCGATTGGCTGCCCAGTTTCCAAGTGGGTTCCCTCGTAAGGGATACAGTGGTTGTCTCTGACATGAACTCAGTGGCTCTTTGATCACCTCCTGGGTGGTACAGCCTTGCCAGGCCCACAGAGGAAGATGATGCAGCTAGTCCTGATGAGACCTGATAGGCTAGGTTCGGATAGAAGAGGAGGAGGTCCTCCCCTGTCAGGAGACTAGGAAAAGGGCATAAGGGGAGAAGAGGAATGTTGGGTGGGACTAGGAGGAGACAAGGGAGGGGACTACAGTGGGGATACAAAGTAAATACATTGTAATAAATAAATATATAAATTTAATTTAATTTAAAAAAGAAAGAAAGGAAGGAAGGAAGAAAGAAAGAAAGAACCGAATCTTTTCTTATACCATGTGGGGCTCAGAGATCAAACTCAGTTTGTCAGGCTTTGGTGGCAGGCACGTTTGTCCCCTGAGCCACCTCTCCACCCCATGGTTGACTTTCAAAACCCTTCATCATCAAGCACAAACATGAATATATGTCACAAAACTGTTAGCATTTTTAAGATCCTGCTGCCAAACAAAAGCATACAGTGACCCAAAAATAAATGCAAAGTCAAGATCAATGGAACAAGGGAGAAGTAAGATGACACAGCTGTGTTCCTCATAAGTCCGAAGAAGGAAACAATACTTTAAAACGTACAAAACACATGAAAATTTGTCTACAAATATGATACAGACTTTCCTCTTGATTGTTGCACTTGTCACATTAATGTTCTCCTAGTACTCGTGAATATTAAACAATGTGATATTTAAAATAGAAAAAGAAACAATAGTTTACTTGTAAAAATCACAAGATTATATAGATAGATAGATATATCATTAACTAACTTTCCATAAACAATTTCTTAGGAACCATGACCCGTGTTTCTGATTCTTTAAATTATGCATATTCCTTAAGCTGAAGACAAGGTTTTCTAGTCCGTGTGCATAAAACAGCAGCTCATTTTTGCCCTTAGAAAATGAATCTGGAGTCCATGTGGGAAAACTGCTGGTTGTCAGTAGTCTCAAAGCAGGAGCTGCCTAAGCCTCTAAGGAAACTGCACGGTTAAATACAGGTTGTATTCCTCCACAGCTGCTGAAAAGACAAAACACAGGATCAGGTAGAAGAGGTACTAAGGAAGCCTTTCTGAAGGAAAAGCACTAGCGAAGTACTCAAAACTTGAGTTAAGATGTTGTATATGTTTTGGTTTATGATATGTAATCATGTTTTTGTTATAATCCCAAACAGGAGGATTTTAGTTTGTCCACACCTGTTAATTGTTTTGTGCAGAGCATGGTCTTAGTGGAGTTGGAATTGGTTGAATTCTGAGAACTCTGAGGAGTATAAATATCATAGCCCAGAGGAAGAAGGCACGGTGGCTTGGAGGAGATGAAGGAGGACTGCTTGCCGGGCTTGCTGGTTTGCTGGTTACCTGCACTTCTGGATTTCCTGACAACAGATACTGGTATTGCTCCCAAAAGAACTCTGCGACTCTACCCAGCAGGAAGAAGGAAAAAGGGCTACATCCTCTTTCCCTTACAACCTTTCTTTTTCTTTTTTTTTGGGGGGGGGGTTAGAAGAGAGGTATAAGCTTTAAGGAACCCCCAAATGAAGCAGCATTTGGAAAACTAGTGCCTACATTAGAGTTTCCAGGTGAAGTGGGGAAGGCAATGTGCACAGAGAGTGAGCCGTTCACCCGATCTTCCATGTGTCTAGAAGCATATCTTTCAGATGGTCATCACAATGCCTGGCAAAGAAAATCAGGAGAAAGTGGGGTACCTGGGGCACAAATAGTACCAACACCAAACAGTGAAACAATTACATAATATTAAAAAAATTAGGATGACATTTAATGTATTGCTCACTTTCTAAGCAACTGCTTTCAAGCCTTACCTGACTTCAGGATCTTGACCTCATGAGAGGTATCTATCTATGTCAAAGTCCCCACAAGCCTCATGGCCTGTGGCGAGACAGTCCCCAAGTGAAGAATGACAATCAGTCAGCACCAATTTTGCAGGTGGTGGGTCAAAACTTCTAGGGTTTTGTTTTGTTTTTTTATTTTGCAGTTAAACATAATAAAATGTTGCGAAAGGATTTTCACATGACAATTATCACAACAATTCTTTCAGCATAGCTACATAGAAACTCTCTAGGAAAGTAGCAAAGCACCTGTGTCTTTTCCAATAAGAATGAGTTCTATTGGCTGATAAACAGAGCTCAGGGCAAGGGCCTAATGAGGAGTGACTTGTAGTACATGTAACGATAGATGCTATTGGCTGAAGATAAAGAGGATGCAAAATACGTGGGACTCTTTGACTAAGGATGGGTTTTAGACCATCAATCGGATCCAAGATGGCTGCCCCAGGAAGACACTGTGTCTGAGGAGCAGGACAGTAGTGTAAGGCACAGCGACCAGGAGACTGAGATCTCGGACCTAAAACACCAGCTTTTGCGACTGTCAGGTGAGCGGAATTCTACAGTGAAGAAATCAAGTGGAAAAGCCCAAGGGACACCCAGCTATTCCCAGGAAAAATCCAGCGGGTGACAGGCTGCACATAGCCGCACTGGGCACCAACAGCCGCCACTTTGGTCTGGGTCACACAGTACCCGAGACAAACTGAGTTTCACCCAGATACCGCAGGCTGCACTGGGTGGGCGTACAACCCTCGGTGCCAACAGCCACCACTTTGGTCTGGGTCACACAGTACCCGGGACAGACTGAGTTACCCAGATACTGCGGGCTGCACTGGGCGGGCACACAAACCTCAGCGCCAACAGCCACAATTTTGGTCTAGGTCACACAGTACCCAGGACACACTGAGTTTCACCCAGATACCGCAGGCTACACCGGTCAGACCCACACCCCTAGGCGCACCCAGCCACCACCCCGGATTGGGACTCATGGTATCAGGTCCAGACTGAGGTGCCCCCCAAATACCATCTCAGACCTTGGGGCACAGGTCCTGACCCAGAAGGAGGCACCAAGACTCCAGTCCAGAAGAGAGCCCTGAGCAGCAAGCCCAGGTCGGAGCGCGGAGCCTCCTGATCAGAGCAGCGCCCCCAGCAGACATCTCAAACGGGGACACTCAGCCTTTGGCACAGAGTGAGGAACCAAACCTCCAGACCAAAGGGGAGACCAACCTGTGGTACTCACAGCTTCTAGCACAGAGCACGAAGCTGGGCACACAGATCCCACAACAGAGTTCAACTGAGGCAACAACACACACTATCAAACCACTAGAACTCCCTGATCTTCTTGAAGAAACTCCTGACACAAGAGATTGACAGTTCCAGTCTGAAGTTCAGCCTTAAAGCACAAATAGCTCCTTGATTATAAATATGAACAAATGCCCAGAAATTGGCATAAAGACTCACCCAACAATATTCACGACACCATGGCCCCACCAGAAACACCCAAAAGCAATAGAGATTTTAATTCAGCGGAGACACAGGAAAATTATATTAAAGCTATGATTATGCAGATATTAGAGGAACAATAAGAAAAAATGAACAAGGCCCTCAAAGAAATTAAGAAGGATTTAACTGCCCACATACAGGAACAATTAAAGATA